>JAAWXA010000020.1:15715367-15764031 GCA_038090715.1 Florisuga fusca
CCCGTGGTGGCCTCTCCAACACTGGTGTCAGGGATTTTATTGTCCCAGTCCCAGGCTGCTCCCTCAGGCAGTGGCTGTCTGGGGGTGCTGAACACACTGCTGAGGAGGAGGGGGAAGGGGAGAAGAAGAAAAAGAGCCTATGGGGCAGCAAGGAGCCGAAGTGCCGGGCCACCCGCTCCGTTCCCCCACGTGCTGTTTATCCACAGAGCCCCGGGCAGGCTGGGTGGATGCTCCCAGCTGCTTTGGATGCCAGCAGCATCAATGCAGCTCCTATCTTGGGCTCACAAGGGAAAATGACAAGGGGCCCTTGTTCCCACTGCCAGCACTGAGACTTCAGCCCCCCGCATCACCCACCAGATTAGAAGCAGCTCTGCCTCTCCTGAAGGGAAGCCACAGCCCTGCTGTAGTCCCTGGGCTGGAAAGGTCCCAGGAGGGCTTTGCTGGACACCCCTGCAGGGGGGTTCTCAAGCAAGCCCCCCCTGGCTCACACCTCCATAGGTGAGGGTGAGGGATGGTTTCCTCCACAGTGCTTCAGCCCAACACCTCTCACGTTTTGCTCGCTGCAGAAACCACTTTGCTGGAGAGAGAGCAGAGGATCCCAACACTTTGTGTGACCTTGGAGTGCTCCGGAGGGCTGTGAGCAGGGATAGAACTGGCATGCCCATGGTGCTGCATTGCAACATCCCTTCTCAGGGATGCAAGTACCTCTGCCTGCCTCTGCCCCTGCAGCAAGATGATTTCCTGCAGCTATGCTCCTAATGGGTCTTAATTCACTCATTTAATTCCTGCCTTGTCTGTGAACCTAAATCACTGATGGCTGCAGCCTAGCAGCTGTCTGTAAAGGGCAAGAGTCACTTTCTGCCTCTGAGGGATTTCCACTCCAATGCAATCACAAGCTGAGAGGCACATCAGCCTTACTGCTAACACCACCAGTTCCTTCCAAAAGGGCTTGTCCCTCTTCTTCTCAGCTTCTCAGGCAAGCATAGGGCACAGAATTTGCTCTGTGCAAGAGCCCAGGCCATAAATAACTGCTCCAGTCCTCATGACATCAGCATCAGTGCACCTGCTCTCTGACACTGCAGGGACGTGGACTCAAGGAAATCTCTGGTTTCAGGGTACAAAGAGCTTAGCTGGGCACTGCTCCCCTCCCAGGGCAATAAAACTGCTTTCTCCTCCTCCAGCCTCCCTCACCTCTGTGCCTTCCTGCTCTCCCTGGCTGCCCAC
The DNA here is from genome assembly GCA_038090715.1 of Florisuga fusca. NCBI lineage: Eukaryota > Metazoa > Chordata > Aves > Apodiformes > Trochilidae > Florisuga > Florisuga fusca. The sequence continues at coordinate 15,716,592 of JAAWXA010000020.1, forward strand.
CTGCCTCCTGCACCTCCTGACCCAGAGGGGATCTCAGGGACTGGGAGGAGGTGCAGGATTTTCCCGGAGCGTCCCTGGCTGTGGGCAGTGCCTGCACTCCCTGCTGGAATGTGAGGAGAAGCTTCCCTGGCCAGGCACCCTGGGGCCTGTGCATGTGGCTATTTTAGTCCATCTTTTTATCACACACTCCTCCCTGTGGAATCTGCCCAATGAAAACCTCGCAGCCTTGGCTCCCCGAGGCAGTGGGTGCTTGGAAGGTCCCCTCCCCAGACACACCATGGCTGCACGGACTGTCCCCCATGCCCACCCCATGAGCTCGGAGTATGAGTTTGCCAATCCCAGCAAGATCTACGACCAGAACTTTGGAGAAGGTAAGAAAGGAGATGGGATTCCCCCAGCACCTTTCTCCCCTCTGGTGCAGGAGGGTTTGGTGGAGTAACCCCGGGGAGACTCAGCTCCAGATTCAGGAAGCTGAATCCAAGAAATCTGGAGCATAAGAGCACAGGCTGCACTAGGGGAAAGGGGGGGTATCCAGGGATTCATAGCTAGGGTCTCTTTTCCTCCATCCATGCCCACTGCTGTCTCTCCCATCCCTCCCTCAATGCCCCCCAGAGTGTGGCATTCGTGATGCTGTGCAAACACGGAGCAAAATGCTCCAGGGCGGGAGGAGAGAATTTTTTTAGCCAAGGGCTGTGGAGAAAAGCTGAGCTGGGGTGTTCAGCACAAAGCCAGGCAGTGGCTGGCAGAGGGGAAGGAATGTGGGCAGCAGCAGAACCATTCAGCACCAGCACTGCAGCGTGAAAAGGCAAAAAGCTCCAAGGAAAGCCCCCTGGACAATGGCACACAAAAGGCCTTTAGTTCTTCAGGGCAGTTTCTTCTTCATCAGCACTTTCCATGCCCGTCCCCTGGCTGTGGGCTTTGCACAGCAGAGTGTCCACCCAGCAGAGATGCTAAAGCTGGATGCCAGCCCACGGCGTGCTGGCAGGTGCTGGCGATGAGGTGGGGGGCAGGGGCTGGCAGGGATCTGGTTCTGTGCGTGCTTTGGGGACACAAAGGTGGGAACTGCAAGAGACTCCATCCCTAGTGTGCTAATGTTGTGACAAACCCGAGGTGTTTGCCAGGTCCCAGTCATCACCTGCCACCCCTCCCTGTCTGCTTCCCACCATCCGTTTCCAGCTCCTCCCCCTGCAAACCCCACACTCCTCACTGAGTTTCATTTTTAGGTCTGTCCCCATGTCAGATTTTAGCCCCTGCCCTCTACCATGGCTACTACGTCAGGCCCCGGATCAACAAGCAGCTGGACAGAGGCACCTCTGAGATCAACCTCAACGAGCACAAATTCCAGGTGTTCCTGGATGTCTGCCACTTCCTGCCGGATGAGCTCACTGTCCGGACTGTGGACAATCTGCTGGAGGTGATGGGACAGCACCCACAGAAGGTTGATCGCCACGGCTTCATCTCCCGGGAGTTCACCAGGACCTACATCCTCCCTCTGGATGTTGACCCCTTGCTGGTGAGAGCCACTTTGTCCCACGATGGCATCTTAAGCATTGTGGCTCCTCGGACGGGGAAGGAAGTGAAGGCCAAAATCAACGAGGTGAAGATCACCCGAGAGGAGCAGCCAGTGGGGAAAGAAGAACAGTCTGGGGAAGGAAAAGGGAAGGAAAATCCCTAAAGGCCCCCGATCTCCGCTTCAGCAGGGAGGGAGGGGGGAGAGGGATGGAGAATGCATGGTACCAGATCCCTATTTTTCATCACCAGTTTTAGCAGGGCTGTAATGCAGCCGTGTATTTGCCAGGCTTTTGCTGATGGCTGGAAAAAGGGATTTGGAACTTAAAAAAATCAAACAAACAGAGGGGGACTGAAGTGTTAGTGTGAGGGATTGTAATGTAAGTTTTCTTCCAGGCCAGGAGCTCACTGAGCGCCATGCAGCCTGCTCTTCTCTCACCCCAAATGGCAAAGGTCACTCTGACACTAAACGGTGAGGCTGTGTCTCAGAGGGCTGTGGGAAGAGGGAAGAAATTTTTCCAGTGCCTTGTTTCTGGGCTGGTATCTGCCTTTGGTGTCCTGGAAGGTGCTTGTTGGGCTGTGAAAGTCAGAAGGAAAGAGGAATAAATCTGCCCCTGCTTTTCTCTCGTATGCCTTGGATTCATGTTGCAAGAAGGGTGGACAGTGCCTTGGCTGCTCCAGATGCCAGGAGCAGAGAGTTCACACTGAGCTCATCTCTGGAAATGACATCAGCAGGGACTTGGAGGGATTCTGTCCATGGGGCAGCCAGTTGACCTCTGAGATTTGCCCTCCTGGCTCAGGTGCAGCTGGAGCTGCTTGCTGTCATAGGGACCCCCCAGGGGAGAGCATCCTTAAGGAGAAAAGGCAGAGTGCTGGGCTCATGGAGGCTCACTGTGCATTTCCAGACCTGGAGGTGGAGTCAGCTCAAGTGAACAAATGCCAAGACACAGCCCCTGCTCGCTTCACCCCTCTACTTTATGGGACATCAGGTTTGTTCCCACACAGACCTTTTCAGCCTTTGCGAGGGGACTGAACCCCAAAAAGCTGAAGGGAAAGGCTCTCTTTTTGGCATTGCAGCCCTCTCTGCAGAGTCACAGGAGGGATGAATGTGGCCCCTTTACGCTACATAAGAAATACCTCTGCAGTCTTGTGATATCAGCTCGGGGATCGTGTGTGCTGCTGGCAGTGGCAGCTGCTGCCCTGGATGGCCCCGATTGCTCGGCAGCTGCCAGTTGCAATCCTTGTCTTCTGAGAGCCAATTAAGAAGCCAAAATGCTGTGTCACTGGCCAAATATGGGGGTCCCTGTCCTGTCTCAGTTCAGCCCTCCCACAGAGGAAAGAGGAGGTTCCATGGGCTTCTCCTTCTCCCTGCTGGAAGGTGACAGACAGGCTCCTGCACTCTGCCCCTGAACACATCGGGTCAGAAATCACAGAATCCCAGAGCCATTTGGGTTGGAAAGGACCTCTGGGATCATCAGCTCCAACCCTTGATCCACTCCCCCTGTCCACTCCCCCTGTGGTTCCCAGCCCATGGCACTCAGTGCCACATTCAGTCTCTTCTTAAAAACCTCCAGGGATGGAGAATCCCCCCCCTCCCTGGGCAGCCCATCCCAATGCTCTGCTCCAGAGTCTGTCCCATGCAGGACACCTCCTCTGCTGCTAAAACACTGCTGGAAGGCTGCTCTTTCACTCCAGCCAGGCAAAAATGGCATCCAGACCACTGAGCAGCTATTTTCTACTTCCCAGAGCCCCTGCCAGCAAGAAGGATCAGAGTCAAATTAAGAGCAGCCCTGGCTGGCAGGCTCAGGAGAGCAAGTGGGAGGATGGCTGAGCCTCCATTCCCCCTGGTGCAGATCTGATCACCCCTCTCACAGTTTGTACTGCTGAGGGATGTCCTTGCTCATGGAGTAGGACCAGATATGCTGCTGCCAGTCAATATTTCTGACACTGTCAAAATAAAAAAAAAAAAAATCACTTTTAAAACAGGCTTTGTCTAAGTCATTAATAATCATACCAGAGATAATCCTGGGCTAGTGACTTTCACCTGAAGCAGCTGCTTGTAAGGGCAGGAGTAACCCAGTCCTTAGCTGCTCCCCTAGTTCCAAACCTCTCTGCTCCTCAGTGCATGCCACACCAGCCTCATGCACTGCATCAGATGCCTGCCACATCCCATGAGCAGCAGCACCCTGCTGAGACCTATTTGTGCCCAAAACACTGTGTGGAGGATGTGTCATGTGTGGGCTCATGCATGACCATAATTTCTGCGGTTTCCTGCCCTGGAATTATTCCTTAAAGTCACAGCCCCTTCAGAGCAGCAGCTATAAAGTGTTTTTCTCTGTCTCTGAGCTGGCATCTCCTGTGCTGCTAAGAAGTACTGATGGACCCTCCTTCACTGCAGCCCTCCTGTCACTAGGATAAACATCTGGGAACAGGGAGGATGCCCAACATATGACCAACAAGCTGGGCAAAGGGTGGCTGGCTGAAGAAGTGCTTCTACACATATAACTGGGACATGGCACATGCTGGAGCATGAAATGCCCCCTGGCCCTGCTCTGACTCTGCAGCTCAAGGGCTGCTGAAGCATGGGGGCTGAAACCAACACCTGGCCAGGGCTGGGGTTGTATAGGGAGGAGATTCTGAGACAAAAGTGCCCAGAACAGTTCAGACCTCCCTCTCCTTCATTTTTTATAGGCAATGCCAGCTTTTTGTGAGCCTGCACCCCACCTGTAAGAGTGTGGGCCCAGCCAGAGGTACCCTGACACTGCTGCAATAGAAATGCACAGCATTAGCAGTCACCACACAGTTCTGTTCTGCCTCTGACTTACATTAGCTCTGACTTTGCTCTCCGATGAGTTTGTTCTCTCCAGCTGGGCATTGCAGGCTCACCCTGTGCCAGTTGCACAGCTTGTTACTCAGACAATGTCCCTGAGGACATGAAGACAGCTGCCCCAAGCAGTGATGGAGGGAGAGGGGCTGGTACTGCCTGCTGTAAGCCACTGGGCTGCTCCTCTGCACCCTGGCAGGCTTTGCACAGAATGGGCTGATCATCCTGCTGAGCAGCAGTGCTGGGAGACGTGTTCTCTGTTACCCCTGCAGACACAGACTGAGGGGGGAATGCAGCCTGGCAGCCAAATGCTCTCCAGCTCTGCCAATGTTTTTGATGCCTTTCTATTTCTCCAAACCAGCAGCTCCAGTATTTGTGAATTTGGTTGATGGGAAGAGGCTCCCAGACTTTTTCTTTTTTTTTTTTTAATTCTCCACAAAGCAGCAGAGCAGACGTTATTCCAGAAATCAAAGCAGAGATGGGCTCACTGAATCAACAGTTTCTGTGGCAAACATCTTCCTGAGAACATCTTCCTGTTCTGAACAGGACTGAATCTTATCTGCCTGCATAAATTCTATCTTAAATTCCCCCTGGTTGCTGGGGTACAGGCTGAGGCGTGCAGTTGCTCCAGCCACAAGAAGAAGAACAGTTTTGGAGCAAGACCCAGGCTCTGTGGGTCACAGTGCAGCTCATCCAGGACTCAGCTAAGAGAGCAGCTGTACCCTGTGATCCTGCCAAAGCAAAACCCCTTCTCTCCCTTCCTCTTCCTGCCTCCTTCTGGACAGGTACAAGCTTTCCTCTTCTCTTGGGCAGATGATAAATGAAGTTGTAAGCCTGGCTGAGAGTATGGGTACAGCTGGAGTAGGGGAATACAGCCAGTTCCTGAGATAATCCATCAGAAGGGTGAATTAAAACTTATCCACTTGTCAGCACGCGAGGCATCCAGTCCCACACTGAACTGGGGCTGACTGGCAAATCAAAGCTGTGGAGCACAGTTTCCACTCCAGGACTACTTTAACAGAGTGTCTTTCACCACTGAGTATCAGCTCTCTTGGAGCTGCCAGAGATGAGCTGCCTGTCGTTCAGCCCAGGAATGAGCAGGCACAGTCTCAGTAGTGATACAGAGGTAAAATGCACAGTAATGTTCCTGTTAGACAAAGGATGAGTCTAGGAGCTGTATTTCAAGTCTTTAATGATGCGAGACCTTCGTGGGAAGGTACAAATGATTGCTTGCTTGGGGAGGGGGTTAGGACATTCCCCAAGAGCACAAATCCCCAAGAGCTACCTTCATCTAGGTAGCTATATAAAAAAATCGGATTCCCAGTAATGCCCGTGAGGTCACAGATACCTTGCTGCCTGCAGCAGGAGCAGCAGCACCAGAGCTGAGCTGAGAGCCAGGTCCCACCTTCACTGGGGCATCACCTGCCTCCCAAGAAGATCCCACATTGTGCCAGCCTGTGCCACGCGTTTTCCCGACATCCTGCTTGGGATGCAGAGACGAACAGCAAGAAGAGCACTGAGGTTTCCCACCCTGGTGCTGAGGAAGATGTGAAGTCCCTCCTCTGCCCTCTTGTGCATCACTGCTGGCTTCAGCAGGATGGCGCTGGTGGGAGAGGAGGATAGCAGGGGGACATCCACTCTAACAAACCAGAAAGCAGAATTTTAACCCCAGGGCTGTGGCCTGGAGGAGTGCTCCCACATTGCCCAAGTCTCCCTGGCCAGCAAGAGGCGAAGGGGGCAAAGAGAGCCCCGGGAAAGCCCTGGGGCAGACGGGACGCCCGGGGCCGGCAAAGCGACGGTGCCGCGATGGGGAGAAACCTGACACTGCCAGACACTCCCTTGGAATAGCCAGGGGCCGAGCAGGAACCAGGAAATACAAGATCTCTCTGGCCAGGGAAGGCTTCTTCTCCATGGGCGAGGGAGCGCCATGGGCAACAACGTCTGCGGCTGCGGGAGAGCCTGGTGAGTGGGGTGCGGGAAGGTGCGGGACGGCAGCCCCAGCTCCGGGCAGCCCGGGAGCCAACTTTGGGTGGGCTTGGCAGGATTTGCTTCCTTGTGTCGGGCTTGCCAGGGCTCCCGCTTGGCTCTCAGCCCCGCACCTTGCCAGCTCACAGGGAAACCGGGAGGCAGGGATCGGTGCGGGGCGGTGCGGGGCAGCCCCTGGGTGCCGAGGTGGAGGGAGGCGAAGGGGCTTTGTCCCTGACGGCTGTGGCACTCCCTGGGACTGGCAGCTTGGGTTCTCAGCCAGCAGCTGAGAATAGCTCAGTTCTTAGGAAGGAGCTGGTTCAAGTCCCTGTCCTCGCCCCCCTGGTCTCCGTCCCGGTTGCAGACCGTGAGGTGTCCCCTTGGGGTGCTGCGAGGAGGGACCCCCCCGAGTCACCCTGGGTCACCTGCCCCATCCTGCTCTCGGCTCCTGCAGCCCCTCTCCCTCCATCTCTCTGGGCTGTATCTGTCCTTGGGAAATCCTGGCTACGTTTTTCACATGGTGTTGCTCTTTCTCGCTGGGTGGGGAGGATGAGAGTTTAATCCCTTCTGGCTCCTGTTGTGCCCTGGAGCTCCTGCTTACAGAAGAAGAGCACACTGAGCATTAATTCGCTGCCAAGTGGAAGTATTTTCAGTTCTGAGATGGTACAAGGGGGAGAGCCATGAATACCAGATGAAGTATCCAGGACATTGTCTCCAACGCTGCATTTGTTGAAAATATATGGAATTCCTGAGAGCTTTTCAATAGTAACAAGAGGGACAGCATCACCTGGTGGCTGGAGCAGAGGAGGAGGTCAGGACATCCTTCCAACCTGAGCCCTGAGCTAGAGCACAGAGGAGTTGGGGATTTAGGAGAAAGGAACTGCAAATATTTAAAGAAAAGCCATGACAGCAAATTTATTCACTGAAGAAAGTTACTGATGAAGGAAAGTGTGTGGTCAGGTCTGGGTAGCTCTGTAAGGAGGGTGGGCCCCAGGTATTCTCACCACTTGGTTTAGTACTCGGGGCCTCCAGTGTGCATGGACAGCAACAGATGCCAGAATTCAGGAACTTACACAGAACTTACTGAGAAGCAGAACTGTGTAGGGCAGAAATCAGGCAGGCATCGACCCAGGGAAAAGGGAAAAAGCAATGCAGGAGCAGGGACGTGTGTGCTGTCCTGAAGAATACAAGGTGCTTGTAGCAGGTTGTGTGGTGGTTACAACATGTTTGACCTGGTTTTGAGAAAGGGGAGAGGTTTGCTCTGCTCTTGTTTCCTTTGTGGCATCCATTCTAATTACCAGAGAGAGATCTGAGGCTGGGAGATGCCATCTCCTGCCTGGCTGTGATTACCCTGCAGACAGCCTCAGAATAGCTCCAGCCCACACACTGCCTGCTAAGGCTCTTTTTACAGAGAAAGGCAACCAAAACAAGGAAGATGAGTGAGGAAAGCTGATACTGCAACCTGCCTCCTAGGAAGGAGGTGGGTGCCCCTGTGTCCCCGTGAGACATGAGAAGCAATGTTAGGTCCTTTGGGACAGGCACAGGGCCACCTTGCCTTCCTCCAAGCTGCCTTTGAATTCCCAGGTCTAGCAAGTCTGGTTAATCATTACTGATTATTTTGAAGGTCTCCAAGTTCTCTGGCTGCACTCAAGCTTTTTTGTTTTGTTTTGTTTTGCCATTAGAGTGCCAAAGGCATTACTGCACACTCTGCTCTGCTTACCCTCCTGCTGAAACTGCCTCTAAAAGGCAGCCAAAGGCAGAGCTTTGCTCCAGACACTGCATTGTTCCTGCCTATGGAAGGGAGGTCTGGCACGTGCACACACTGCAGGATATATAATCCTTGTTTGGAACCATCTGGTAACTCTGAGGCCACACTCAAAGTGCTACTGCCCACTTTCAGCTGCTGCAGCAGGTACTCAGACCCATGTGTGACCCTCAGCTGCAGACTTTGTTGGTCAAAACCCACATGGCCATGCACACTGAGCAGCACCCATACAAGGGCTGGCACCTGCTCTCCTCCATCCCTCCCACTGTGATGTAATGATAACATTTCCTGCCTAGAATGTGACACATCCCTGCTCTGCCAGACAAACCTACACTCCCCTGCCAGCACCAGCCTGCAGAAGCTCAGCTCCTAGCTCTGTAGTTACAGCTGGAATGAATTTGGGGCCTGTTCATACCATGTCTGGAAAATAGCTGTATTTGGCTTGTCACACAGGTACACTGAGACAGGGGTTTGCCTTGGCTGACATTAAGTGCACAACTTGCTTGGTTTGCTTGTGTCTTAAGTGGAAAACTGAGCACAGGAAAAGTGTCTGAAACGTTAAACTAGCAGCAGGTCTGTGCACAGCTGCTTCTTGAGCAAGGGGTGCAAAGAGTGGGGTATGGAGCTATCAGAACAACTGGCCCTAAGAGAAGGGTTCCATGCCAGTTCAGATCATGCTCTGCACCTTAAATCTTTGATCATACAGCTGTGGAACTGTAGTTGCAAACCTACAGTGAAATCTGTGCTGGTTCACTCTGCATACTGGGCAGGCAGGCAGGGCTGAAAGGCAAGGAGATTTGGGGGTGTCTGTGGGTATGGGAAATGTGTCACAGAAGAAGGACATCCATCTCCACCTCTCCCCTTTGGAACTTCTTGCTGAGGTTCTGGCTTGGCTTAATAGCTCTGAGACAATTCTTGGGCTTCTCTCATTACCCACAGACGGGTTTGCATGTCATGAGAGGAGAGACTGGGGGATTGTCTGGGCTAACATCTCTCTCTAATTCCAGGAATTGCCCTTCACCTTTTAAAAGAAAGAAAGAAAAGCAAGGTAAGGATTTGTGAAAATGATTTAGAGGACAAGAAGGGGTGGGATGATAGAGCCCCTGGTTAGTTGACAGTAGTCCTGACTGTGAATTGGGTATCTGAGGCTGAGCTCCCTCCCTTGTGCACCCAACCTCCCTCAGGAGAAGTTTGGTAGGAGTAAGAAGGAAGATTTAAAGCTTAAAGCAAGGGTTGTGATGTGCCATGGCACTTGGCAAGGGAGAAGGAAAGGACTTCAGCATATCCTTAAAACACCAGAGCATCATATCAAATCACATGTGAGTACTCTGGACTGGTAGCACAGCAGAAGGTGCATCCAGGTTCTGTAAGAGCTGCAAACATCCATCTGACATCAGTCCCTCAGAATCAAGTGTAGTCTCTAAGGAGCCCAGTTTTGTCCTGTGGCTGGGCAAAATAAGATTTTGAGGCAATAAAGGAAATAACAAAAGTAAAACTAGATCTGACTTCTCCAAGGGCCTGACAAGGAAGCTCTCTGTGCTGTGTCTGTCCTCCTAGATTCTGCCAAGAACATTGTGGTCCACAGCATGTTGTCATCTGGGAAATCTGGGAAACTTTTTTTTTTTTTTCCCAAGAAAACAATCCCAGGCTTTCTCCTTCGAGGCAGGCATCAGAGACAGCATTAAGTTTGAGGGTGACAGATGAGGTGGAAATGTTATTTGTGTCCAGTGGGAAAGCCCATGAGCCAGACACTGCATTTCTGCATTCAAAGGTGGAACAGCAAACATTTTTGTTAACCTACTCTGGTGGTGTTTCTTTTTCAGGAACAGATCTGAGACATAAGAGCCAACAGCATCAGCCTGACAGGAAGGTAAACAGCCTCCCAGAGTTGTTTTCCTAACTGCATATTGAGAAGACAGAGCTTACCAAAACTTCCTAGGCTAGATGGGTTGGGAGGACGTGGGGCAGCTTATTCAGAGCTGTGAATCATCTCATTCTGTTTAGATGTTAATGTCTGTGGGACCATTTTTCACCCCTCTAGAGCAGAGAGAGCAGTAGGATGAAATGTCTGAGCCTGAGATGTCAGAGAGATGGATGGGGGGAAAGATGTGTAGGAGCTGACTTCCCATAGCTCTTTCTTCCCAAAGGCTCCGACACACGAAGATGTCCCGGAATTTCCTCTCTATGCCACTGTGAGTAAAGCCAAGGCTGTGCAGCAGGATGAGAGCATTCACTATGCAGACATCCAGGTGTTCACCACGCTCCGGGAGCGCTCTGCAGCAGAGGTGAAGAATTTACAGCTGCAGAATGCCACAGAGTATGCCACCCTCAACTTCCCCCGGCCCAGGCTGAAATATGACAGCAAGAATGGGACTCTGGTATAAAAAAAACCAAAAAGGCTTGATGGCCCTCTCCTCCTTCATCACCAAAAGGATTTCACAGACTCAGAGATGCCAACCTCCTGGACACATCAAAGCTCCCTGAGAAGGTGCAGCCAGACAGGCTGTGTCTGCCACCTGCATTTCCCTTCAGAGGACACAGACATGCTTTGGTTCTCAGGGTGAGTATTTTCCTAGCTGATTCTGCTGACAAAAAACACCCCTTCACCTCGGAAGAGTTGCCTCTGAAGCTGGCAATCAGTCCCCTCTCAGCACTGTGAGAAGACAAGAGCTGCTCCTTTGCTTATGAAGGCTAAAACAGAGCTCAGGGCTGCAGGGAGGAGGTTCCTGCTGTGGGACAGGACCAGATGAGTGCTGCTCTGCTGAGGAATTTGGGAACATGGCATACAGGATGCAATCTTGGGACAAGGGAGGTGTTGCCACAGGATTTTTATGTCGATGCTGAGGAGAAAATTCTGCAATGTGCAGAATGACACGTGGGTGATACCCTGAAGAAATGGCATGAAACCTTTAACAGTCCCTGTTGCAGTGTCTCCCTCCAACACCTCCCACTGGAGCTGCAGTCACACACTATGTGCATCCCCTTTCCTCACAAAACAGTGTTCTGTAACGAGGCACAGCACACAAAACCAAGGCCAGAAGTGCAGAATTACCTGAGGGGTACAGGACAGTTTCTTTCACTGAAGGGCTGTACAGATATGCATCCTTCACCCAACCTGCACAGAACTGAGTTGTGAGCTCTTGGGTCTGAAATGAAACAAGGAAAATTTGCTGTTCAGCTGTGAGGCAGCCATTTGAAAGCCACTGACTATATTTAGGGCAGTTTTCCAGACCTTAGAGTACAGCAGCTCTCTGCACTTCTGAGATACTGGGAATGAATATTGGGCAACTTCAGAGAGGGCTTCAGATTTTTCCTCCATTTTTTCCTTGTTCATGCTGTCAGTTTTATTTATAAAACCCAGTTACATAGAGCACATGTGGTTATTTGCTGCTAACACTCCCAGGTACATCTCTGAGAATTAGTTTATGGATTGAAAATTCTGTTAATGATGCAGTATAGCAGCACTGAGAGTGGCTCCCAAGCAGAAACTTCAGGCACTGAGTCAATGCTGTTCCTAAACAGTGGTCTGCATAGCACAATGTAGGTTGTGGCACAACCTGGACATGCTGGTGCATTTTATAAACACTTTGAATATTCTGTCTCAGCAGAATGCAAAAGGCATGAAGGAGCTCCTGCTCATCACAAAAAATAAAGCTGGTAAGGGCAGTGTTTGTGAAGATGGAAGTGTTTTCAGGACCAATCCTACAATTTTTCTACCTTATTGCCCCTGCTGTCTAGTAGGTCCTCAGCAGGGCTATTGTAAGGCTAGAGTAATGTTTGCAGGAGAAGGCCCTTTTAAAATAATGGATACAGTATAATTTTCTACCTGAAAAAGGCTTTTTTGCCCATGCTGTCTTGCTGACCTCAATAGGGCTATTGTAAGGTCTATAGTAGAAAGCCCCTCATTTATAATGCAAACAGCATGAAGTTGCTGGAAGGGCTGGTTCTTTTGAGTGCCAAGGATTTCTGTTTCTGCTCCTCCATGTTCCTTTCTGCACTCCATGCCCAGCATGAAACCTGCCCTATGGACTGAGGAGGATTGAATGGGCACCTCCAGCAGTAGGTCCTGCTAATCCAGCTGTCAGGGGAAGCCAGAGGCACAGATCCAGGTCTGGTTGATGCTGGTCAGCAGCTCTGTACCTTCTTGCACTGAACTGCTGCACAAGAACTAAAGAACAGGCACTGGCTTCAGTTCCAGTCAAGTCCTCCACATCACAGGAAGAAACTGGATTATTTAGAAACGTTATTAAGTCTGGATCTTACTTCAGGAGATGAGAGATTTTCTAGAGGGTGCAGAGGCTAACAGGTAATTTTTTTTTTTAAACAGTGTAAGTGAAAGAGCCTGGGATTGCAGTGGTACTGACATTTCCCTCACCCAGCAGGACAGAAAGCTGCACAGGCACTAAGGTCAAGCTGCTGGGCCCAGGGCAGTGGAAGTTTGCACATCCATCAAGTTAAACCGGTTTGGCCATAGACATAGCTGGGACTGGGCTTGGCTCAGAGGAACTTGCTTTCATTTAGTCATGTCACTGAGTTCTGTTGATCTGTGCATCGCCCCCTTTGTAGTCTGAAAGCATGGGAGCTACAGTAGAAACTACATTTTAATGAGTGCTTCAAAGCCTGGAATGATCATTTATCTCCTGTTCCCTGTGGAGCTCCAGCTTCCATATGCAGCCAGGACTTGGTGGTGTTTCTGAAGTGCAGCATATCTTAAGAGATAAGCAAAAGCTCTGCATATGAACAGGATCAGCACAGTAATTTTGCCTGTTTACCAGACCTCGAATAGGTAAAATGTGAATGCAATAAGGGTTTCTGTAAAGGACTTGGTTTTGCACTGAATATTAAAAGCTTCCAGTAGCCAATCCCCTGCGTTATATTTAGCTGTTAAATGAGCGTTAATAATTTACCAACTGTTACTTGAACATTAAAGACGGGATTTTTAGCACTAAGCAATAAATTTGCACTTTTGGGGGAGGTCGTTGCGCGGTGGCTGCGCTGGGGCTTTGGGGGGCACCGGCAGAGCCCGGACCTGGGGGTCACCGAGCCCGGGAGGTTCCCCGCATCCTCCTGCCCGACGTGCGGAGCCCTTGGCGGTCAGCCAGAACCGAACTGCGGATGCTGGGCTCGGGTTTTCCGGCTCCGACCGGGCGGGACCAGCCCGGGACCTCCCCGTCCCGCCCCCGTCTCCATGGCAATCAGGGACGCGGCCGGGACCGCACCGGCTCCGCACCCTCCGGTCCGCACCCTCCGGTCCGCGCCGGGCGCAGGTAGGGTCCACCCCACCGGGGGGTTTTGCCTTCCCAGCCCCCGGGACCATCCTGCTCCTGGGAATCGCCCCCGTTCCCGATACCCCAATCCCCGTTCCCTGGCTCCCCCGCTCCCCCCCAGCCAGCCCTGTTCCTGCTCCTCTTGAAATCCCCCCGGGCCCGATCCCGCTTCCAGAGGCACCTGGGGCCACACCGCCCCTCTCAGGGCTCACATCCCTGCCCCACACCTCCCTGCTCACTCGATTTTATTTTTTTTTTCTTTTTCTCACTTGCAGAACGGGCCCCCCCAAAGCTCCCACCCCCCAGCAGACTCAGCAGAACCTGTCCCGCCCTACCCCTGACTTTTGGTCCCTAAAGATGTACCAGGATGACACAACCAAGATAATGGTGACCACCTACCGGGGGTTACACCCATGCCCACCTTTAATGATCCTTAAAAACGGGGATTTTTAAGGGAATTCCTTAAAAAATGGGAATTCCTACTGTCGTTCAGACTTTCTGAAGGAATCTTACCTTATCCATTCTCTTAACTCTTCCCAACTTCTCCACCTTTCCTTTCACCAGGCTTCACTCTGGACTTTTAAAGGAAGATGAAACAAAGAAAATATAGATTACCAGAAAAATCCTAAATATGACAGTATAGGGAATTGTTTCCTAAAATTATTTATGAATCTTTGCTTTCTGGGCTAAATGCACTGCATGGAGTAATACCTTGAGTATTTTACACTGGGGACCAGTAGAGCTTTGGTTGCCATATTTAACTGCTGCTGAATTTTGATTTCCCCTCCACAAATCATGAGGTAATTTGAGCCTATGCACAGTCCAAGCCAACGTGATCAGGAATAATTTTTACATGTGTTTCAGGGCAATTCTCTCCACTATATCTACGTTCATGTGGAAGAAAATATGAAAATCTGAAACCTAAGAATATAGCCCTTAGGTGTGTTTCTGCAGGCAAGGAAAGAAGGTGGTGACTTTCCTCCTTCATTTTGGTTTATATTCAGACATTTTGCCGGTAAAATGGTTGATGTTTTCCCTCTAAGAAAAATAGTTAATATAGCACTTAAGCTTGCACTTAAGAGCACTTAAGTGTACTACTTAAGAGCACTTACCTGCCTTGCCCGGAATTCAACAGGGGAAACTATAGGATTATGCAGAAACTGTCCAGGAGAGGGCAATGGCACCAAGGGAACTGCCACCCTACATGTTTGTTTTCAAAGTCACTCCTACCAGGAGCCGATGACACAGAGATCCCTTTGGGATCATTGTCCCCTGCTCCTCATTTTGGCCTCATCCTCATGGAGAATTACGAAGCATCAGTTTCAGTGAGTGTGGTTTGCTTCTTGCATGCAAAGACATCTGTTAGGTTGTTATAAAGCTGAAAGGAAAATGTGATTCCTGCCACAAGCAGCAAGCTTGGAGTCTGAGAGTGAAACACAAAGATGGGAGAGTTGGAGTTTAATTTCTAAAAGGTATTTGCAGCACACACGTGCAGCCATGATGCATTTGTGAGACCACAATAAACAGAAGAATTGCTCAGCATCATCTGCCTCTCTGGCTGGACATCAGAAGTAGTTTCCATCCTCTGACATTCATATTGTCAAAGTGGGGCAGTTCTGCTTCAAAGCTGAGAAATCCCAAATCTTTGATGAGGGAATCTGCTGGAAAACATACTGTGAGCAGGCCTGGGCCTGACCGTGGCACCTAGAATTAGAACTCTGTGCCTTTCACCATGCTGCTGGTCTAGCAGGTAGCTCTGTAGCAGGGATACAGGACAGCAAATGACCCCCTGAATTTCAGATACCAGTCCTAGATTTTCTTGTTTGAGCCGAAAAGGCAGGCAGGTAGAGCTTCTGAACAGCCTCCCCAGTCCCAGTCAGCTTCTTCACAGTTCCCCCAGTATGTTCAGCTGAAAAGGAATTCCTGCATTTCTCAGGGATGATGCTACTGTACATCGTTTCCTGGGCATTTCCTGTAAGGTGAGATGAGCTTTGAGAGATTGGAGATATTCAATACTTGTTTCTGGGATTAATGTAGTCATTAATGATTTAGAAAAACTGCTTGCGTTGTATTTAACTCTTACTTGGAAAGTTTTCTTTTTTTCTTCTTTCACCCCCACTGCCAGGGTGGCTGGAGCAGGGCTGATAAATCTCTGTGCTGTGCCCTGCTTTGCAGCTCCCTGTCTCTAGCAGGTTGCTGACAAGGCTGCTGTTTCTTTGGGGCTGTTAAAGCGATTGCTGGGCAGCTCCTGCCACCTTTCCTTTCTCCTTTCCCAGGGAGCAGCACCGCTGCCATGTGCCCTCCCCGGGGCTCTCTCCCTGCCCCCCAGGCCGCCCAGGGCTCGCTGTCTTTGGTGGGTTCGCAAAACCTCTTTTACACAGCAGGTTTTGTGCGAGGACGACCGCTGGGAAATGGGTTTCAGATGTTCCTCCGGCTCAGTCCCGCATCTTGGAAGCTGCGGCGTTTCCATAGCAACCGTGTGACATCTCTCCCGCTACTCCCCCAGCAACTCCCCCCCGAGCATGCCCAGTCCCTGCCTTGACTTTGGCTCAACTCTCCGTGCAGGAACGGGGCTGCACATATGGGACTATGAATGTGATTCCTGATGAGCTCCGACTCTTTGTCTTGGCGAGGAGGAGGAGGAGGAGGAGGTCGCGCCCAGAGCTGGAGGAACTTCCCCGTGTCCTCTGAGCCCCTCGCCCCCCGGGGGGCTTGTGGAGAATGCTCTCTTGTTTGGCCAGGGGGAATTTACTGGATATTCTTCAGGAGGGCTTCACGGAGGTAAATGCATGTCCCGTGTCTCACACGGCTCCTTCCCGGGCCAGGCAGAAAGCTCTGGGGCAGCATCTCAGTCCTTTGGGTGCTTTGGGCAGTAGAGAAGTAGAAAAACGAACAAGATTTCAGGGGGGGAGAGCTGCTCACTAACAAAGGGCACCCTGGGCAGCCCAGCAAGGGAGCTGCAAATTAGCAATAGTTTTTTTGAGGAGTTTGTGGCAGTTTTACAGCTGGTGGTTTTATTTTCTTTGCAGCACTGTACTGTGGTATCTGTAAATAATATATATACTGCAGCAAGACTGTGGGGCATGGTTTGTTTTATAGAATTG
The DNA here is from genome assembly GCA_038090715.1 of Florisuga fusca. Classification (NCBI taxonomy): domain Eukaryota; kingdom Metazoa; phylum Chordata; class Aves; order Apodiformes; family Trochilidae; genus Florisuga; species Florisuga fusca. Next base: position 15,733,026 of record JAAWXA010000020.1, read on the forward strand.
GCTCCTCTGTAGAATATATGGAGTCTGTACGTCTGAAGGCTGTTGGGAAGTCTGTATAATCTGCTTTGTTTACACATGTTTCTGAGGAGAGGCTGACAAAGAACTGGCTGACTTTTTTTATAACCATCTTGCTCTGTTGGTTGAATCAGGCACTGAAATTCATCTTGGCTAGGAAAATGTATTGTTTTAAAGTGTTCTTTATTTGCTTATTTTGTGGTTAGGGAATCACAGATCACAGGGAGACTAATAAAACATGAAATAAGGAGTGAGAAGTACAAAGAAATTCCAGAAATCAGAATTCTGGAACTGCATGGGGAGTGCCAGTTGCTATTGGCTTCCTTCTTCAGGGTGCACAAACTGTTCTGTTGGACTCCGTGGACTCAGGACAAAATGCCAGGGCAGCTGCTGCCTGGCTGTGCATCATGCAGACCATGCTGGAGCATGATTTCCTGTCTGTAAGCTGAAAAGAAATAAAAATGGTGAGGGCTGCTGCTTGCCTGCTCACCTCCTGGCAAGGGCAATCTCCTGGTGTGTTTTATTCTCTGTCTTGGAGCACATGGCTTATTTTTGTGTTCAGTGGTTCCTCACCCTTGCAAAGCTCAGCCCCCATCCTCCATTCTTCACGGAAAATTAATATCCCTCCCGGGCTTAGCAGCAGAGTCATCACGAGGAAAACAAACTGGGTATGAAACTTGAGCCTCAGAGCTTCATGCCAGCCACAGGTCTCCATTGATTGCTCTGTGTAACTGTGTAAATACTCCATCCCCTCCTCCAGGGTAGCTCAGTCTCCTCTGCAGCTAGCAAAGGTATTGCTTTGGTTCAAGGATGGATTTACTGTGCTTCAGATCCTTCTCAGACAGAAAATTGTAGTAACCTATATATTAATCATACAATTAATAATCGGAGCAAAGAACAGTTTGGTTCTTTTAGCTGTAACATTAAGTGCTAGCCCCACCCTGACTGTCAGTTTTACCCACAGACTGTTCAGCTGTGGAAAAAAGGTCCCTCTCCCACTATAAAAACAGATTGACTCTCATGCCTCCCACTTGGGATCTCTTTGAAGGGAATTCCCCTGTGGGCATCATGTGGCTCCTGTCCCTCTCACTAAAGGAGGAGCCTGCCTTGCAGATGTGTCCCTGCTGTTTGTTAAGACTCAGCCTGCTCTGAGGAAGCTGAAGAATTCATGCCCACAGCTGGATGGAGCCATGGCAATGTATGGCTTCTAAAAGCTGTAGCTTACAGGGCAAGGAAACCACAGAGGGCAGGGCAGGGCATCCTCTGGCCATGGGGCCTCAGCTTGTTCTCTCTCCTTGAGGCTCATAGAATAGAAACACAGAATCGTTTAGGTAGGAAAAGACTTTTAAGATCATTGAATCCAGCCCAGCACTGCCAAGAGCACTGCAAAGCTGTGTCCCCAGTCACCACATCTGCACAGCTCTTAAATACCTCCAGGGCTGGAGACTCAGCCCCTTCCCTGTGCAGCCTCTACCAGTGCCTGGCAGCCCTTTGGGTGAAGATGCAGTTTACTTGCAATACCTGCTCACACTTCTGTCACTCCTTGCAATAGATGGGGTACACAGGGATGTGTCAGAAACAGGCCTGACAGCTCCAAGATGTCTGTATTCTATGTCTGTATGATATATGTCTGTATTTTAACAATTTTTAACAACCATACACCTTTTTTCAAGTTATTTCCCTAGCAGGCTGCTCACTGCCTTCCCCTCAGCAAGTGCTTCATGTCATGTTTTCCCTTGAATTATGGATCCTTACTGAGTGACACCTGCAGTAGTATTCCCTGGATCTCCCACACATACTCCCTCCCTTACTCCTCAAGGTTTGCTGTATCTGTTGATGGGCTTGAGATTATTAGATGGCATCCTGTCCCTCAGGTCTGAATCCTCATGGGAAATGACCTGGGTTGAAACATTTTTACTGGCAATATAGACCTGCTATTGTCTTGCTTCGGCAGCTCTTCTGTTCCCTTTGCTGTAACATGTGTGATAAGAAGGGCTGCTCCTGTGATCTTAGCAGCAGAAACTTGCACTCACTCTCTCCGTGCAGTGAGTGCCATTTATAGCTAATAGGATTCACTCTGAAGGGAACTTGTGACTCCTGTCTCCCTCATCCAGTTCAGCCTACTAGAACCAGCCCATCCCTAAGTGCTTTCTGAATCCCTCAGAGGCAGAGGAAGCTCTTCAGAGATGCTGTTGTTTTCCACACGGTGGGGCAGAGTCTAATTTCAGGTTTTGTTTTGGTCTGCTGCTGTTTTACATCTGCACTGCCCTGTTAGAGCCATGGGATGGACAGACACACTTGTTTGAGACTTGGCCAGCACCTTGGCAGTGTTCCTGCCTGCTCTGCAGGAGTGCAGTGGGGTTCTGCTAAGCCTCAAGTATAGGCAGAAGAAAACACAGCTAGGGCTTCCCACACCTGGATTTACCTGGGGGTGTGTTCAGCAGACAATTACTTCCCCTGCTTGGACTTCTTCTGAGTTTTTCCCAAAGCCCTCTGCCTGGCCAGCATGAGGACTATCAGCAAGGGAAGGAGGTATTTGCTGTTATATAGGATTAGGGGTTGAGCAGTGAGGATTCAATCCCTGCCCCAGGTTCACTGTGTGTCTAAGCTCAGATATGGTTGCAAAGCCCTGGCTGTCCTCTGGCAGGGACAGCAACTGCCAAAGTTTTCTTGCTATGAAAAGCATTTTGCAAGGAACGTTTTGCAAAGTCCTTGCAGCTGGACCCGGAGGCAATGTGGGCTGCAGGATTCCAGATTCACAGGAAGTCATTTGCAGATTGAGGAACGGAATCTGCCTCCTAAATGTGCCTTTAGGGCAACCCCACTGAGGGTCCCTTCCCATTTTCTCCACGTGAAAGTCTCTTGCAAGCAGAAAGCAGTGTTCAGTCATCCTGTGTGCTCAGTCTCTGTTCACAAAGCTTCTCCCCCCTGTGTTTCTGCTCTGCTAAATAAGGAACAATGCTCCTTTTCATTCATCAAGCATCAGGGAATGTCTCCTGAAACTTGTGTGAACAGAGCTTGGATTTTGGGTGTAGCAGAACCACTTGGTAACTCAGGATGGATGGTCTGCTCCAAGTACTGGCAGTTCACAGGGAAAGATCTCTTGTGGCTCAGCTTTTTGGATGCTTGCACAGGAGCCCTGTCTGTGTGAGAGCAGAGCCTCGAAATATCAGACTGGGGAAAATGCAGAGACACTAAAAGACATCTTGAAGAAGTCCCCAAAATTATCCCTAAAGCAGCAACTTGTCTTTGAACGGTGGTGGCATTTTTGTGTGGATGTCTTATGGATGGCAAAGGAATATATGATAAAAATATTCATTTTACCTCATTTTCTATCTGGTAGTTCTCTGGAATAGACCTCTGCCTGCAATGATAGTGAATTTGTTTAAGGGACAGAACCCATCCTTAGATTTCTAAACACAAAGAGTGCACAGAACTGTGGGTGTGGAAGGTACAGTAAGTAACCCCAGGATTTCCACAAACAGGATATTGGGGTTAGAGGAGGTGTAGGTAGAAAACAGTTGAATTTCAGGGACAGTTCTTGTGTGTGGTGCTATGAAAGTGACAGGCAAAGTTTCTATTTGAAGAAAGCACATTTAAATGCCACTCACACAACTGTGTGGCAAAGGTTTGAAAGTGACTTCAGAAGTCCCAGAAAACCTGTGCTGGCTGGAATTTCATTGGGACTTCAGAATAATCCTTCTTTCTGGATCTCAACAAATCGGTGAAAAATCCTTGTCCAGACATGTTAGGATGTTGGAAATGTCCCTGGTTTCACTGAGGTATGGATAGAAGGGTTAAGGAATTCCTGGTCCTCTGCAGCTCACATCCTATTTCTGGCTCCTGCTGGGCATCAGGTTGGATGGGTTCCTCCTTTTCCAAACTGTGTCACTGTACTGAGTCATCTTGTGTGCTTTTTATAGAAAATTTGGAAAATACAGATCAGACTAGAAGCTATTTTAAATGAAATTACACCTCCTGCTTTAAAGCAAGTGTTTTATGAAAGAGGAGTCCTGTGGGTACATATGATTGTTTTGGCATCTTTCTTGTCATAATTGGGTGGTTTTCACTGTTGGGTGCACCAGCAGCTATCTCAATACATTAAACAGCTTGAACCACACTTAAGCAGCAGTTCTGAGGAAAAAAAAAATATTTCCTCCTGGCTTTGGGAGCAGAGAAACATTCCCTTTGCTTGTGAGTATTCATTTTCTGCTTCTACAAAGGCCTTCTCAAACAAACAAACAAACAAACACAAATCAAACTGAATGGAAAATTACAGTTCCCATCTAATTAAGGCAATGTCAGAAAGCTCAGAAACCATCCAAGACATGAAACATCCCAATGCAATTAGGCCAGCCTTTCAGCTTTGCTGCCACAGACATTTGGTTCAGTGCTCCTCATGGAGAGGACACTAAATGCTTTTTATACTGGGACCAACCTCAGAGCATGAGGTTATTGCCCTTGTTAGACCTGGTGCTTGGGGAGTGTCCTGTCCACAGGGCATAAAGGAAAATCTGAGAAAAGATTATGAGAAAAAAAAAAATATTCTCCCAGGCTGATTCCCTAAATGCAGCACTAAAGATAGATTCAGATTCACCAAATGAATGCAGAAAAGCAATCTCTTCCTAGAAGCAGTGTCATGGGAAGCTACTGGGAGGTCAGGCTGGCTGGAGGCATCCAGGCTAAAGCATGGGTTTGTCCTAGAAGAAAGATTTGGCCAGTTTCAGAATATGCAATCCATTAATCTCAGAGGAGGTGAAAATTAACCTGATCCAGTGTAATGTAGATGGCACTGATAATAAAGAATAGAGAAGCATATCGAGGCATGGTGATCTACCTGTATTTACTGTCAGGTAGACAGGACTGACTGATAACTGAGATACAGCAGGTGAGAATTGCACTGGTTAAATGAGAATAGCAAGGAATAGCAATAGAGCTGCTGCTTTTCTTCCAGCCCTGGAAAATAGCAGATCATGGCAGTTAATTGTAATGATCAGTAAGGGATTAAAGCTGCTGAGGAAAAGGTGTTCTCCTCTTAGGTATCATTGGCTGGCAATTGAAAGTGCAAAAGTGAAATCCTCCAAACCTTCACAGCTGCTTTCCTATGGCCACTAAGTCTGAAGCACTTCTTCCCAAGTGCTAACCTGTAATTTGCCACTGGAAGTGGATGCAAGCTAGGAAATGCCTTACAACTGCAGGAGGCCCCTAATACTTTGCTTTCAAATTCTTCTCCTGCCCTGGGGAAGCTTTTAAGGCATCCAGAGTGACTTGGGTAGAAACACCCTACAGTGGTTTGCCAAGGAGCTGAAGCAATCTGGGCTCCAACTTCTTGCAGGTAAAGGAGGAACTCTTCCCACTGCAAGGCACAGGTAAACCTGGCCTTTTTTTGGAACACAAAGCTGTGTTAATATAAATAGGATTAGGCTTAACTCCACCATAATCCTAATAGCATGTGCTCTACATAGTAAATCTTAGACTAGGCTAATGTGTTTTTCTTCTGAAAATCCTGGTTGTGATATTAATATTGGTGCAGGAGGAGAGCAGTGTGAGCCCCACAGAGTGTAAGGTTTGGCTGACCAGAAGCTCAAATCAAAATGCAGGGAGAAGCAGGAAACTCTTGAGTGGTCAATGGTTGAAGTATGAATTATTCAGATAATTATTCAGTTGTTTTGTAGGAAGAGGATACATTAGATAGAGCAATAGCTGCTCCCTCTCTGAGGGCTCTTGGGTAGAGCTGAAAGGTTATGGACTAACCAGGGAAAGCCCTAGGGAATAGTTCATGGAGTTTGGAGCTGCTGTAGGGGCTGTAGTAGCATCAGAGGAGTTGGTGAATGTCCCCTTTTCCCTCAGCCAGAGAGGCAGAAGAGGTGTAGTAGGGATTTCAGCAGCTGTCAGAGCAGAAGATCTGAGCAGCTTTGGGGATCCCCAAAGGGATCAGGTCCCAGAGACTCACTCTGCATCCTCTGCTCCATCTGGGTTGTGTTCTCCTGGTTGCTTCTGGGGTGAGTGCCTCTTTCTGCTGCTTGTTTAGAGGACACAAAATGTCTCTCTCTGTTGTCAGGAAGCAGTGTGAAACCACAGTGGAAACAGCCTTGGAAAAGGAAAGGAGGAGAACTTCTGGGATGTGCCCTTCTCCTCCTGGTTTGTTCCCAACCTCCTTTTTCTTCTTGGAGTTTCCTTGACTAGGAGGAGCTGAGGCCTGTGTGAGACTGGATGGGGCACATCTATCATGTGAGCTGGGATGCCTGCAGCCTGAAGTGGGGATGGAGCATCTGGTCTTGGTGTCTTTCTGTGGACAAGCACAGGCTAAGGGGTATTTTTGTGGGGTGGAATGGGCTGTCCAGAGCAGCTGTTCTCATGGTAGAGTCCATTATTGTAAATCTGTGCTGGAAGATGACACCTGGAGTACTTCCCAGAACAGGTGCCATGGATGACTGCTGCTTCTTAGGGCTGTTCTGGTGTGACTTGAGATAGCTGTCCTGGGTTTTGAACAAATGGAAATGAGGGAGTGAAACAAGTTTCACTTTTTTATGGGTCTGATTGGCTGTGGATTAAGGCTTTGTGCTTGTGTTGGAGGTGTAGGCTTGAAGCTGTGGCCAGCAACGTCCCTATTATTGCACAGTTTGTCATCTGATGGGGAAGACAGTGGTGAAGCAAAGCATTTTGGACTCAAAAATTGCTGCTGGGATTTCTGCCAAGCAGCTCAGGGGCTTTGTTCCCTCATGCATTTAACACTGCTTTGCCATTTTTAGGTCACTAAACTTTTCTTTTATTTTTTTTTTCTTGGTAAGTTCAGACACCTCAGCTGCCAGAAGTGACAACTTGCTCCCTGGGTTTTTAGCTTTGCTGCCTTCCAAGTCTCTTGCTAAAGTTGTTATATCTTCCAGTTTTTGGACACAAAATTGGGAAATGCTGATCAGTGCAACTGTCTGAACGTCTGCAGGAAAATCTTACGCTTTCGTGGAGGAAAAAAAAAGGCAAAACCAGTGAGCCAAAGAACTAAGTCTGCTACTGAAATGAAGTCTGCAGCAGTACAGAAGCCACTGGTATGAAGCTACTTTATAATGGTGACATACATATTCCATTGCCTCAAAACCCTCCTTTTAATCATCATTTAAAATGTAAACACTCTTGGATTTAGGAGTAACGGTTTTTTTCCTAGTAACAATGTCAACATTCTTAGACTTTTAAAAAAGACTAAAAGTTTGCCAAAAATGCTTTCTTGTGAATGCATGAAGAATGTTCAGAGAGAAGACATAGAAAACAAACTTGTTAGTGAACAGATCTCTTTCTTCTGAGTGAAAACACAATTATCTGAATGGAACAACTATGTGGGCTCCTATAAAAATAGCACATTTTCTGTAGGCTCTGCCCTTGTGGAATTAATACAACTATTTAGAACTTTGTAATTTGAAAAATTACAACAAGGTGTTAAACTCCACTGTCAGAGGATTATTTCCCTTATTTGCATAGGCTTCAGGTGCAGTTTACATGCTGCAGCTCCACTCTGTACGTTTTTACTGAAGAGTCAAGGAATTTCTGTAATGCTGCTGCATCACTACGGGTAAAGCTGCCTCTTTTCCCTGGTTTGAATAAATTAAAGCTTTATGGAATCTGTGTAATGGAAAGCTTGTGGTTAAGCTGTCAGACTGTTGTCAGCCTGTTCCTCAGTGCCCACATGAGCAGTTAAAACACACTTGCAGGAGGTGGGGATGCTGTTTGCTGCTGGCAAGGCTTTACCACTGCTGCCCTGAAAATCAGCACAGGATCCTCAACTGGGGCACCAGCAACAAAGTCAGGACTTGTGTATCCTACAGAGTGCCCAGAAATATTAGGTAGCAAATAAAAACCTCTGGAATTGTCTGTAGTGGCACCCATGCATGTCAGCTTTGCCTGCCCAAAGAGGAGAGTGCAGATCTGATCCCTCTGACAAGTGGCATCAGATTTGCCACTTCTGCTGCCTTTGGAACAAAAGCTTTGGGGCAGTCCTGAAGCTCATCTCCTGCTCTCTGCTGAGGGAGCAGAACTGATTGAACACAGGTCCTGTCACCTTTCTGAACCAGCAGACTGAACCATGGTGGGACTAGAGCTGGATTTCCTGTGCCAGGATAATTAAGAGTGAAGCTGTGATCAAATGGTGGCTCTGATGGGCTGTAAAAGCATAAACTCTGACTGACATTGCTGAGATAATATGGAATGGAGGCTTAAAACCTGCTGCATGGGCAGAATAATGGGAAGCTTAGTGAAAAGGGAGGTAATCCCATAAATGGATCAGTTTGTTTACCCTCTGTGTACCATCCCAGCCCTGTCCACAGGGATTCCAGTGTCCCAGTGCTCCTATGGGCTGAGGAGATGCTTCTGGGAGGGGATGGAAAGGGAAAGGTCATGTGAATCTCCTCTTTGCCTTTTAGGCAAAAGGTGCCAGAATGGGTCCTTAGCAGTGACCAGAAGCCTGAGTTTGTTTTCCTGGACTTCTTCCCCTTGTGACAAGGTGCCCAGTGACATGAAGCAGCCTCCAGCATGACCTTGGCTCCCAGGTGTTGAGTGCTGCAGCAGCCCAGCTTCCCCAGGGCCAGAAATAGGAACTGGGCCATGAAAAATGTTGTTGCAGCTCCAAGGAAATGGAGGAAGGGGGCTGTGCAGTTACAACTAATTAGGATAAATCAACAGGAAGTCTCTTCTGCCTGATCCATGACCTGTTTGTTACAAATAAGCCATTCTGGGAGTGTGAAGGAGGGAAGATGTGGTCTCGGATCCAGGAAATCTGTCCTGGTTGGTTCTTTGGGTAGGTGGTGTGGTTTATTGGGAAGTAACACAGGGTTTCTTCTGCACTGTGAGTTTTCTGCTTTCTTGACACGTGTAATAAAACCCTGTGGGTAGGGATATTAAATGCTGTGCATCCTGGCACCCAAAACCAAGATGACAGCATTGGTTTGGCACCAGCCTCAATTAAATGTAACATAAAGCTCTTTTTCTCAGCTGTGCTGGGATTGTGAGTCCTGTCCTGCTGCCTGCTTGCTCCTCCTGTCCTGGCATGGTGTGAGCTGCATCACAGTGGGCAGTGATGTCACTTGGTGCTCAGCAGCCCTTGGGATGAGACCACTGGTGTTTGTTTTCAAAGGCAAAAGACAACGAGATGAATGAAGATGAAAGAAAAGGGAGAGGTGTGCAGCTTCCCCCTGAAAGGGAAATGATGTGCAAATATTTTGCTTTCTGTTTTCAGCAACAGCTGCAGGCATACGTGGCCTGGGTGAATTCCCAGCTGAAGAAGAAGCCAGCAGTAAAGCCAGTCCAGGACCTGAGACAAGATCTCCGGGATGGAGTCATTCTTGCTTTGCTAATTGAGATTGTAGGTCAGTAATGCCATATGGCACTATTTTTCATCTTGCAGTTTCAGATTTTGTGCAGAAGGGGCTGGCCTTGGCTCTGACATCTGTCAGGCGTGCTGGCAGATGTTAATGATGGTGTCAGAGCTTGCTGGGGGGTGGGGAGGAGTGACTTCAAAAGGAAACAATTATTAAGCAAATCAGAAATGTAATTCTATTGAAGTCCTTTTAGCAGACAGTTAATGTGCTAAAAATCTAAAATCAGTTCAGTTCTTCTCTAATGAGGTGTTTTCACCCCTTCTAGCTGGTGAAAAGTTGAATGGTATTCAGGTAAACCCCACCAACCAGCAGCAGATGAGGGCAAATGTGGATAAAGTCTTACAGTTTGTGGCATCAAAAAAGATTCGCATGCATCAGACCTCAGCAAAAGGTATGTGTGGGGTGGTTGCCACAGATGATTTGATCTGTTGAAGGCCTGTTTCTGTCTGCATTTGATATCAGATAGACTGTGTGCATTTAGTATCAAATAATGCACTGGTTGGTGAGGGAATTTGGGGTTTTTTCTTCTGTGTTTTAACAGGTTTGGGGTTGGATGCTGCTGCATTCTGGGCTGCTTTGGGCAGCAGCAGAGTGCACAAAACCATGCACAAAACCTTTTTTTCCTGTTCCTAATCAATCAGAAGACCTAGTAATGGTATAATGAGGAATACAGACTCCAGAATCTTTCACTGAAAATACATAAGGCTGCTACTGTGAAATGAGAAATGGAAAAATATTTTGGGTCCACTGGAAGCCTGTGATACTGTTTGGGGTGGCCTGTAAATAGAGAGCAGGTGAAATATGGAAAATCAAGCTCCATGGAATGGTTTGGTCTGTCTGTTCAGAGCTATGGTGCAGAATGTGGGGGCTGAGCCTGAATGTTTGCTGACTGTGCTGGGAGAGGATACACTTCTGTTTGCCTCTGGCTCTTCAGATAAAAGAGGGGAAAAATGCTAAAAAAGGCTGCATGGAGTGCATGCCCCTTGTTTTTAGTAAAAGAGTATAAGTTGTTGATTTACAGGTTTTGGTGAGAGGCTCAGAATTTAGAGTCAGGAGTCCTGTTGCCACAGTACTGATCCAGTCTGCCACTTCCTTTCAGTAACATTTCAAGTTGTCTTACAAGTGCTTGACTATGGAAATGACAGCAAAACTTTTCCATAAGCAAAATCAGTCTGGATGTGCACAGAAGTGGTCAAGGGATATAGGGACACATACTCCAGAACTCTGGCCATTCTGACATTGACTCACTCTTGGCCTTCAAATGATTCATACATTTTTGGTTTCATGTTCTCCATGAATGACCTGGAGGTAACAGTCACTTAGTCTGGCCATTTAAAAAAAAAAAAATTTAGTTTGTATTCAGACTAAGGCAAATAATAGCAGCCTTCATGCCACTAGCACTTGTTTTATTTGTGGTTTTTTGGTCTGTCTCTGACATTTGGAAGGCCTGTTCATGGCAGCCTGCTCGTGTCAGGGGTCTGGGAACTAGATGGTTAAGGTTCCTTCCAGCACAAACCATTCTATGATTCTTTTGAAACTACTAGTTAACATCTGTAAGGTGCTACAAACAGTTTGTAGTACAGGGCACTAATGCTAAAGAAACACTTTTTTAATCCTAAACACCAGAGAATGGCAAACATGTGAATGCCTTCAGTGTAAGCACTCCACTTTTGCAGTGAGAACTCAGGAAATGCCACATGCTGTCATGTAACCTACTGGACTGTCAGCTGGAAATGGCCACAGAGGGAAAACTCGTGTCTGTTGGAATCATTTAAACTTGTGATCTGTAGGTGGCAGTCAGTTTGCTGCAGAGCTGAGCACCAGCACTGTAATGCAGTCCTTTCTGCACAGCCCTTGTTTACTGGCAGGGTCCCTTTGGGTTTCACAGATTCACAGAATCAGCCAGATTGGGAAGCCCCTCTGAGATCATCAAGTCCAACCCTTAATCCACTGCCACTGTGATTCCCAGACCAGGGCACTGAGTGCCACATTCAATCTCTATTTGAAAATGTCCAGGGATGGAGAATCCCCCCCCCTCCCTGGGCAGCCCATTCCTGTACCTCTCTGTACATTTTTTTCCCCTAATTTTTTTTTTTCCTAAAAAACCTAAACCTCCCCTGCAGAGCTTAAGACCATGCCCTCTTATTTCATTTCATTTTGGCTCCATGCTTGTTGGTGGAGCCAGCTCTGGTGGGACTGCACATTAATGGCATCACCCTTGGTTTGCTTTCCAGACATCGTTGATGGGAACTTGAAATCCATCATGAGGCTGATCCTGGCCCTGGCTGCTCACTTCAAACCAGGTTCTGGGAGAGCAATGAATCAGGGCTCTGCTGGCACGGTGGGGAAGAGCTTGTCCGTGTCCTCTGCCAGCCCCAGACCTCGCTCAGCTGCTGCAGTGGCCCAAGGGGCAGTGGCTGCCCTGGCAGATGTCCGGCAGGATGTGCTGCACTCCGGCAGGGAAGTTTTCCGGCACAGGCAGAGGTAAAGGGTTTCCCCTGGTTATCTGAGGTCAGCTCATCTCGGCAGATGGGCACAATTTCTTTTAAAGGGGGTGCCTGCTTTATCCTGACAATTCCTCGTGTTAAGGCAGCTGTCCCCTGTGTAGAGAGGATCCACCGACATCCAGAGGGATCACGGGGAAGGCTGCAGGTGATCCAAGTTCCTCAGGTTTTACAGCAAAATAACTGCACAGTCTCTTACCTCATGGGAAACAAACAGTGCTCTATGGCAAAGCTGGAGGGAACCTCTGATTTCATGCTGGGCACAGTGCCCTGTCTTGGTGTGCTGCCTGCACATTGTCACCTCAAGGCAAACACAAGTCAGGTCTCAGCTACAGCTGCTGGTTACAGACCTGGGGGCAGTTGCTTCCAGAACTGAGGCCCTGAGCCTGTTGTACAGGGTTCACGTTGTCTCCTGCACTGCCAGTCACCCCAGTGCCATGTTTGCTGCCATCCAGGCAGGTGCAGGGTGTTGCATGCTGAGCATCAGCTGATGCAGCCACCATGGAAGCACTGCTGGTGGTAATGCAGAAAATCCCCGTGCAGAAAGAATATGTAACTCCAGAAAGCACGTTGGGCACTTGCAAAAGGTGCTGTGTGGGTTACAGTAATAGCAATGGTACTTAAAGGGAAGTCTACTGAGGGTTCAGTTTATACAGCTGAAGGTCACTTGCCCATATGATATTGACTCAAGGGAGCAGGCATGAAGCGCTTTGGACTGGAGTTTTTGGTATCTTCTGTTGAAAAAAATGAATGCTAAAGGTCTGCAAAGACTTTGTGCCCAGGAGTTCTTCAGAAAAACCAGACCACGTGCTATTTGCAAATCCTCTTCTTTTCTTTGTCTTCCCCTTTTGCAGTTTTCTAGTCACAGAATTAGGGATTATCTTAAAAGGGGGAGCCCTGTTTGCCTGTTTTCCTCAAACCAGGAAGGTGGGCTTGGAGTTTAGCTTTCTAGCTGCACCTTCCTTGCCTTTCCTTCATTAACTTTCTTATCCTCCTTCTTGAAGACCAGAAGGTCCTATCAGGTGAGGCTTCCCTCATTTTATGATTATTATCTCCAGAAATAGCTCCATGGATGAGGAGATTGAAAATCCCTATTGGAGTGTCCGGGCACTGGTGAAGCAGTATGAAGGGCAGCAGAACATTCCAGTGCAGTCCCACTCTTCCAGGTAAGGAACTTTTTTGCCAAGCTGAGTCCCCCTCAGGACAGTTTGTCAGCAGGTAGGATATTTCCACAGGGTTTTTTTGATGTTCCATAGCACAAAGAGGCCTCCGTGTACCTGAGAATTCAAGTTGCTTGGTCCAGCAGAAGAGGAAAAAAAAACCAACTTGTACTTTTGTCATGTTTATAAATAGACATGGACATTTGGAAGAGTGTGGGACCTCCATGTGAGCCAGTCTTGGACCACTGCCTCCACATGATGTCAGTAGAGTGGTACTTTTGAAGCTGGCTTTCTAGGGGAGGTGTAAAAATTCTGGTCTGGCAACAAGATTTCATGGCTAGTGGCACAGATCTTTGGTGTTGACTCTTGAATGTGATTTCAGTAGGATAGTGAGTGAAACATGGTACTCACTGGACTCATTCTGCAGTTTCCAGTAGCTGTGGCATTTTGTGTGCTTTTCCACCCTGTGGAATTGTCAGAGAGTTGCTGTTTGCCCGTATTTGGCTGTGTTTGGGTGGTGAGTGGATTTTTTTCTACACATCCCGAGTCACTCTTCTTTTGTTGTTTTGTTTTTCCCCATAATGTCGTGAATTCTCTTACCATGTGGTAGTAATGATATTATTGCTGATGGTGCATAATATGGTGAGAATCTCGATGTAAGTGATCACTGATCTACCCAAAGAAATTGGGAGCAATCTGACCTCCAGCTCCTGGTGTGTCTTTCACTGACACCAGGCTTCCTGATGAAAACAAGATGCTTGCTTCTCTCTTCTTCCAGAGGGAAATGATCAAGCTTAGTTATGGGAACTGACTGGGAGAAACAAGACACTCCTTTTATTGGTGAGATGGGTGGTTATTAACTGCAGCTGCTCCCTTCATCTGCCTGTGCTGCTCTGATGTCTGTCCCAGGGCAGCATCCCCTGCCTTGCATCAGTTCAGTTCTGCATTAACTCCTCAGGAAGAGAGCTCTCCAGCCCGGATAACAGAATTCCCAGAGACAAAAGCTCTAATAAGCGAAGGCAATTGAAATGATTCATGGCAAATTTGCCCAAATCAGATGGCTTCCCGGGCCACCGAGCCCCTCACCCATCCATCTCCCTATCCCCTCCCCTTCCACCAGCTTTTCCCTCCCCCACTCAGGCATCTCAGAGAAAAGGCTCTGCCTTGCACAGGCTGTGTGACAGCAGGAGGGAGAGGGAGAGGGAGCTGGAGAGGGCTGGGAAGTGCTGCATGCCATCTTCTGAGCCCGCAGCCAAGCCTGGAAGAGCAGGGAACCTGCAGGACCCCCTCCCTTTGGAGATTTGTCAGCGTCTGCAGCAGGTGCTTGGGGTCCAGAGAGGTCCAAAGAATGGGATGAGGAAGAGCAGGGGCAAGGCAGATGGTGGCTCTCCTGATGGAAACAACCCGCTGAGGAAAATGCAGCAGGGAGAGACTGACAGCCCGAGAGGAAAACCTGCAGCCTGGCTTTTGCTGTATTCCCTGACTCTGGAATCAAATCCCTGCCCTGCTGTCATCCAGCGTTTCCTTGCGAAGACCCTGAGGTTTTTTTGGGTGGTTTGTTTTTTTTTTTCATTCCCGTTTCTCCTGTGAATCTCTCAGCTGAGGTGAAGAGCTCTGCCCGGCAGAGATTTTTCTCCGGTAGTTTTGACAGGAGGTGGCATCTTCTGCCCTGGATTCCCAGGATGTGGAGGGACGAGGCATGGCTGTAGCCAGGATCCTGAGGCTCCCCGGGAAACGGATTCTGTGAGGCGAAAGGTTAAAGTGGGATCATGGGAGGGAAGCAGGTCAAATGGTGAGCGATTGTTGCCATTGTCATTCCAAACAGCAGGGATGGGGTTTTTTTTATTAAAATGGTGAGAATCCAGGGTTGGCACTGGGGCTGCTGCCCTAAAGCCTTGGGCAGCTCTGGGGCTCAGTGGAGGAAGGATGTGGGTTCAGAAACCAGCTGGTGAAAGGAATAAAGTAGAATAGTTTGTATCCTGAACCTGCCTTAAAGAGCTGAATTCCCTGCACTTATTTCTGCATGACATTTTTTTTTAAATCAAGGGTTGTGTATTTTAAAGAGCAAATTACACCAGTGGATATTGCAGATTCTCCACGGGTTTGGTGACTGACACAAAACCCATAGAAACGTTTCCAGCATTAACTTGATGCCATAACAGATGAGGCAACTTGACCTGTGCTTACAGCTTCCCCTGAGTGCATCTTAGTGCTCTCTCAGTGTTTGGAGTGGTCTGGGAGGTGGTTACTGATGTCATGTGAGCACACTGGCTTTTTAAATAGGAAAACTGACTGGAAAGGGGACTGTGGGCATAGGAATGCCTAAACAACTCTCTGGAAAATTGTCTATGTTGGAGGGTCCACTTAATCCCATCCCCCTGCCCCAGCTGGGATCTCTTACATCTGCGTTGGGCAAAGAGGAGAATGTTATTTCCAAGCTCTCTATTCCCCTGTTTTTGCTCCCCCTCATTCTGCTTTCCAGTCCCCTGCCCTTGCCCATCCCTCCCTTTCACCACCCTCCCACCCAACAGTTGCTGATACTGTTTTCCTAGAGCAGCTCTCACTCTTCCATCGTTTGCATGGATGAGAACCATCAACACACTTCTCTGTGGCCATGTGAGGCTGGTAGCAAGTTCAGAGTATCAGCTGAGAATCTGTGGGGAGAATATCAAGACCTGTTCCTAGCAGGAAGTAAAATCCTTCTCAGTTGCTGGATGTGTTAATCAGTTGTTTTACTGTCTGTACCCTGGACCTGTGCTCTTTGAAAGTTTCATCCTTTCCTCTGACACTTACCAGGTAATGCAAACCCAAGAGTGCTCCCTGGGCTCCTAAACAATAATTCTAATCTTATGCTGGGCACTCATTCAGTGCCAAGCAGGAGCAGGGGGCTGGTTACAAGCACTGTACACAAAATGTGTGCCATGAGGGACTGCTGTAATGGAGTGAGCCTTCCTGAAGGTAAATTCTGAAAGCCACATGGCCTGACCCCCTTTAATAATCATACACACCCTGTCTGAAAAGGAGAGAAGAGGTACTGTAGCTCTTAGAGATTCCCATCAGAAGATGGTTATTCTTGCACTCAGTAAGTTGCATTCATCTTTTCCTTTAACATGGGGAAAGCCCATGTAGTCTGCTGGAGCATCTGCAATAAAAATGAGAAGTAGGGCAGCACTGGCTGTGGGAGTGGACCAGCCAGGAGCTGCTAGCAATTCATTTCCATATCTATTGCAAGGCTTTTCTGACTCTGTGAGAACACTGTGGAATATGTAGCAGCAGCCCTGGGAAGATGTGGAAGGCGAGCTGCTGAAGCCTCCTATTTTTCTAAACCTATTATATTATTTCCACACTCTTTTCTTTTTGTTCTCTGCCCTTTGTTTCTGTGCTGGGGAGAATGAAAAATTAACTCCTGCTCACGCTTGCAAGGATCAGTTCCTGTGACTTTAGAGGAACACAGAATGCATCAGTGAGCTTCAGCCACCTTTTGATCTTTTCTGGGTTATGCATTTAGGAGGAATTTCTGAAAAAAAAAGATTGCTTGAACCTCACAGTCAGCTGAGAGGGCTCCACTGAAAATATGTGAGTAAGAACATGAGTCAGTGGTATCTGACCTAAAAATATTTTACTCTTGAAATTTCAGGTTAGTGAAGTGCTTTTGAAAGCTGGAGGAAGAGATGGAGCAAGCCAGGGCTGCTTTTTGTTCAGCTTGCTCACAGTAAATTGTTTCAGTAGAGTGCATTCTTGTCCCTGGGTGAGGGAATTTGATTTCTGTGGTGGCAGTCCCAAATTTGCATTATCCTAAGGAAAACGAAGAGACACATTGTGCTGCGTGTCAGTGAGCTGTGTCACTGATGGGGAGTGAGGGAAAAGTTTTGTGTGACCAGTTTGGCTTGTCTGTATCTTCTCTAGGAAGCAGATAATTCTTAGTTTCAGAAAGCCTGCCTGCATACTCACTTTTATCTTGGATGAGGATGACAATTATCAGCACTAGAAGTAACTGTTCCTCCTTTCCTCTGCAGTCTGGCATCTCCCAGTCCTATCCATAGTGCAAAGAGTGAATCCACTGTAGCTCCCTCAGAGGAAAAGGACCAACTGGTGATCATCCACACTGAGGAAGCAGAAACTAAGACAGGTACCTTGCAGAGAATGCTTTCCAGCTCAGCCTTTCATTGGGACTTGTATCAGACTTCCTGAAGAGTTGCCCAGTGACTCACGTAAATGTCCAGGATGTGCTGCTGAGTATCAGTTCACATAAAACTAAATCCCAAAACTTTGAGCACTACAATAATGCCATAATATGGCAGTGTCTGTGAGGCTTGCAAAACAATGCTTAGGAAAGAAAAAGTTCTGGGGTTAGAGGTCATAATTAAAGGTCATAATTTTTTTACTGTAGTTTGACTGCTTTCAGCACAGCCTTGTTAGGCCATGGTGAAGAAAACATGTAAAATTCTTAGGGTCCATCTGAGGTTTTCAAGTTCACGATGCACATCTTTGTGTAACTGTGTTTACAGCACATCTGTGTCCAAGCTGAGCTGCTTTGCTAGGATTTTAACACTTGTATTTGCATTGAGAAGTCATTGTTGTATTACCACAAATACCCTGTGATCTGGTCAGTTTACTCTTAAATTTTTTGTGCAGATTGAGGAAGTTTTCAAAGGAGTTTCTGAAGGGGTTTTTTGTTTGTTCGTTTTTCTTTTCCTTATCAGAAATGCAGACTTTTAATAATTCTTTCTCGTTAGCATCCATCCCAAGAGCAAATTATAGGGAATTATAATTAGCCTGTCATCCCTGATGCTGCAGGATCAGAAAAGGCATGCAAGGCTACTAAACTTGCTTTTGAAAGTTTTTTTCCAGGAGGAGATGCCTTGCCCACTTTGACAAAGTCATGTTATTTGACAAGTAGAAATGTTTAATACTGGCTTGGTGCACCCCTCTGATGTTGATGCAAACTCTTCAAATCCCACAGTTGCTTTTCCCCCTGAGGTAATTTTTAGCACCCATGGGGCTGTGCCTTGTCCCCTGTGATGAGGTCTCCAGCACTGAGGAATCAGATGCAGCTCATCTTTGGTAGATGTGTGCGTGCAGGAAAGCTGCCTTTGCAGAAAGGATGAGGCACAAATCCTTGAGATGAGGCAAGGTGTGCCACCTGTAGCAATGTCCCTGGCAGCAGCCATGGTATTGAGCCTGGGCAATTACTGTGGGCTGGAAGCTGCTTCTGGACTCCTCTATGTCATGACCACACTCAGCTGCTCTTTCTTCCAGAAGACCCAGAATCTCACTTCCAGCCTGAGTGGCAGGCAGGGAACCCTGGCTCATATTTGGAGAATTCATGGGAGGAACAGCTTTTGGAACAACAGGACCATCTGGAGAAGGAAATGGAGGAAGCAAAGAAGATGATTTCAGGTTTGCAGGTAACAGATTTTCTTCTCAGCCATCATTCCCTTCCACGTGTGTTTATTTTCTCAGCAGCTGTAGCTGGAAGGTTTTCTTGCAGCTGAGACACTGGCCTGGAACTTATCAGAACTGAATCAGAGTCATGTGAGGTCTCTTCTAGTGATTGTGCAAGTCAGTTATCTCTTGGATCACTTTGGTGAAATGGGGACAGTGGGGCTCTTCCCTGTGTCTCACTCTGTGGGATGAGTCCCTTCAGGGAGGAGTGTTTCAGGAATCAGGGAGCATTTCTGATGGTGTGTACTGGGGTATATTGGCTGCAGCTAGTGGAGACCTTACCCAGCATCAGGATGCTGCTAAGCACTCTGACATCCCTTCTTGCAATGTGTAGGATCTCCTGGCTTCTGCAGTTGTGATATTCCAGTGTCCCAGAGGCAATTTAGGAGACAGCTGGATCCAGCCAGAGTCTTGCTTGGAGCAGGGCATGCCTGACCCCATCACTGTGTAGCATCCTTAAGCAAGAGAGCCCAGGGAAGGAGGAAAGATGGTTTCACCTCCCTCAGCCCCCGTGTATTTTATGGGTTTCAGAGGGGATTTTAACATCAGCCTGTACAATTTGGACACAGCCCTTTCCTAGCCAGGCTGCTCTGTTTTAAGGGGGAAGGTGAGGATGTCTGTGTTATCTTTTGGTTGGAGTCCAGCTTCTATCTGGGTTCACTGGCTTGGTGCCCTGTCCTGTGATGCTGTGCTAACCCCTGGGGGTGTTGTCACCATGCAAAGCACATATGTTACTGTGCAAAGAGGTGGAGATGCATCAGTGTCTGCCCAAGTGCTGGGACTCCCCCTTCTTCACCAGGGCACTCACTTCACAGCCTGTGGGTTTTGTTAGCAGCTGGGGAGAACAGAGCAGGCTCTGTGATTTGTGATTGGAAGTAATGCAGAGAGACAAGGAATGGCAAGAAATCAATCGAGATTCACAGAGCTGATCAGAGGTCACAACAGGATTGCATCAGTCTGTCAGTGAGCAAGGCTGAACTATAATATTTGGCACATTCTCTGTGCAACTATTTACTTGTGGGACCTTTTCCTTGCTACCCTGTTCCAGTCTCTCCCTGACCAAATGACCCTCAGCCCAATGTGTTTGATTCTGGATGGGGAGCAGAGCCCCTGATCCATATGGTAAAGACCCTGAACTCTCTCAGATAATCCTTTCTGTTTGTGCTGGGAAGCATACTGGCTTTGAATTGTAAATATTTATGTGGCAGTAAACAAAGCAGAGATTGTGTGAGAAGCATGGGCAGCCGGGCTGGAGGGTGGGGTGTGGGCGGGCACTGGCCCTGGGGACAATGGGCAGGAAACAAAAGCCTTAAAAAAGAAAAAAAAAAAAAAAAAAAGTGGGAAAAACCATTGCTTGGTTCACTGTTAAAATCCGATTGCTTTGTGTGCCACTGGAGGCAGGGAGAGGTGGCACTGGGGGGACTTGGCATGTCCTGTTCCTTCAGCTCTGGCCCCGTGTTTCGGGAGCAGCTGGGATTGCTCCCCCCTCATCTCCTGGGGGTAGGAAGAGGCAGCTGATGCTGCTAGCCCAGAAATTGTATTTGATTTATTTTCCCCCTTTTGCTCAGTACCCAAGAACCTCCAGTTTGTGAGTTTAAAATAACCAGGGACCTGATGTACATCTCCACTGCAGCTCTCTTCCTTTGAAACTCCTACTGAGATTTTTTTTTTCCTTCCTCTTCCCAGGCTCTGTTGCTCAGTGGGTCTTTACCTGAGGATGAGCAGGAAGGGTCCTTTGAACTTTGTGAGCATGGAGCCTGCCCTGAAGAGCAGCTGGTGAGCACATTGCTGTCCCTGCATTTCTCTGAAGCTGCTTTTGCACTGCTCTGCCCCAGGCAGGTGTTTTGCACAGAACTAACCAGGGTTTTACATTCAGGTCATCATCCGAAGTCGTCTGGACCAGAGTATGGAAGAAAATCAAGACCTAAAGGTTAGAGGGGGACAGGTGAAGGGGAAAGAGAGGTTTTGGGTCAAGAAAGCTTTGCAGACTCCCTCCTCCTTGTTTTTTGTTTTGGTTTTTTTTGTTGGAGGGTTGACAGGGTGGGGACAGGGACAACACCCAGGGGATGAGGTGGGTGATATCCCATCTATGTTCCCACATTCTGCTGTGTGGGATCTCCATCCCTTCAGGACTGTAGATATCTGCTTCCCTGTAATCATAATGCATTGACCTGGACAACACTCACAACACTTGGCTGAGAAGTGTTTATTGTATCCATGCTGGCAGTTAACAAAAATGTGTGGGATAGCACCAGAAAATCCATGCTGTCTCCCCACTTTCCCTCAGGCTGGTAAAACAAATATGTAAGTGCTACTGGAATTTAAATGAGCCCTGAAATATATTTTCCTGCATGCTCTTGAAGCTGGTGAGATTAAGGTTCATCTTCTGAAATCTTTATTCCCAACAGCTGCTAAGTTTGAATACAAATAGGAAATAAAAGCAGCTAAGAACATCCCACCCTGTCAAGTCTTAGTTCAGCTTTCTGATGCTGGCTCTGGAACCAGTACTGATGCTGAGAGAGAAGTATTTGATATGGCCCTAAAGGACAGATTTGAGGGAATAGGCAATCTTTTCCTCTTATGGCTTTAATCATGAGCTTAAGAAGCTGCTCAACAGTTTTGCCATGTTTGTAACTCATTAAAATGGCTCAGGGCCTGCCATGCTCATTGATCTGTGGGAAAATGTGGGACTTGCTTTCTTCTGAAGCAAATGTCTGGAGGCAGAGAACCCAGACTTGGATTCTGAAGGGGTGAAAGGATCCCACTGAATGATTGTGTTGCATTTCCAGAAGGAGCTATTGAAATACAAACAAGAAGCTCGAAACCTACAAGGAATAAAGGTGAGCAAAGGGACATTTCATCAAACATAAAGAGTAAAGCTCAGGAGTGGGGCCAGCAGCAGCCACACAGCCCTGAGGGATGGGGAGGGAGGGAGCTGGGACAGGGGACATGGAGGTGTGGGGTCCTGTCTGTGCTTTGGTGCTGGATCCAGGGGGGGATTGCAGTTAAAACAGGCACAAGGAGTTAGGTCTCCTGGGGTCTGTTCCTGTCTGTAGGACTGGGGACAAACGTGCCCTCTTTTGTCTGTTTCCCCTAAACAAAATGGGGTACAGAGGATGCTTGCTTGGTTCTCCTGGCTCTTTTTATTCTGAACTCCCTCTGCACAGCAGGACTAGCCCAGTGAACTCATTCTTGTCAGCAGAGGAAAAAAAGCACGGGGGTATCCTGGTCCTTTTCAGCTGCATGTTTTTTTCACATCTTTGGCTCCTCGCTGCTCAGTTTCTCCCTCTGGAGCTCTGAGCACTAATAAATCTATTCCCGAGAAAAGGTAATTTTAGAGCTGCCTGTTGGGCATTTGGGAGCTGGAAGCTCAGTAAGAAGCACAGAAATCTGCCCCAGAAGGCTTGAATTTTGGCAGGGAAATCACTTTTGGGTAAGAGAAACACAGAAGGGCTGGGAGCCCAGGGGCAGGTGCCTTTACACCCCCTGCTCTTTTGGGCCCTTAACAACAACTTCAGCCCTGTGCATGGCCCCACTCTAACAGCCACTGCTCAGGGAAGGTCCCTGCCTCTGTCCTGCACCTTCCTACAGATAACATCTTTTCCTAGGATGCTTTACAGCAAAGGCTGATGCAGCAGGATGCTTCAGTCCTTCAGCTGAAGCAGGAACTGTTGAGAGCAAACATGGACAAGGAGGAACTGCACAATCAGAACGTGAGTCACTGAGCTGCTGAGGGTCGTTTCAGGAGGATGTTGGTGGCCCTTAAGGGTGGCATTGCGGGTTGCAGCACAGTTATGGGGGTTGTGAGATAGGGAATTGACCTGTCAGAGGTCTCTGGACAGTGAAAACTCCAGGCAGTCTCCTGTTTTTCACTCCCACTTCCTCTCCTCAAGACCTTCAGCTGAAATAGAGAGGGGCTGCCCCATGGGGCTTTCAGGAGAGCTGCATTCCTGTTCTGCTCCCTGGAATGTTCAGGTGGAGCTGCCATGTGCACTGCCTGGAGAGAGAAGGGCAAGGAAGGAAATGTCCAGAAGTTTGTCATCCTTAGACATTAACTCCCCTGAACTCTGCAGATAAGTGCTCTCAGGTCACCCTGTGGCACAAGGGACAAAGGGATTGTCACTAACTCTCCAGGAATACCTACACCTATGTGTTATCTCTGCAGGTTGACCTTCAGAGGAAGGTTGAAGAGAGGAATCAGCTCCTGGCAGAATACAAAGTAAGGGAACCTCTCTTCACTTTGCTGGGGGCAG
The DNA here is from genome assembly GCA_038090715.1 of Florisuga fusca. Taxonomy (NCBI): domain Eukaryota; kingdom Metazoa; phylum Chordata; class Aves; order Apodiformes; family Trochilidae; genus Florisuga; species Florisuga fusca. The sequence continues at coordinate 15,755,768 of JAAWXA010000020.1, forward strand.
CATCTTCGGGGTTCTCAGTTTTGTGAATGTGGCTGTTGCCTCCCTGGCACTGAGTCAGCTCTGGGAATGGCACTGGGCATAGTGAATAGGAGGCAACAGCCATGGTTGTTTGGAATGAGATGGAGAGACCACGTGTTCTTTGTGCTATGCCCACAGCTTTTTATAGTGGCTTCATTATTGTGATGGTTTTTCTGTGCTGGCTTGCTGAGTATCCAACACTTGCCTGTCAGGTCAGGTTGGGTCACCTGATTGTCCACTGCTCCCTCCTCAGAAATCTGTTTTCTTTGGGACAGTTGTCTCATCTGAGCAGAGGATCTTTGCTAGGCAAGGGAACTCCAGGCAGCAAAAAATCTGAGTGTTCTTTTCAAAAAAAGCTTTGACACTCAGTTCTGAAATGCAGCTACAAGTATCCACATTGTACAGCTCAGCCTGTCCAGGAACCTGACCTTGGCAGATGACATATCCTTCCCTGCCATGGGAAGGTGACTGTGAGGCTTGCTCACTCTCCTGTTGATGCTCTTCATGACTGTGTTGCAGAAAGAGCTGGGACAGAAGGACTGGCACTTGCAGCAGCATCAGAGCAAACTGGATGAAATGCTTAGGCAGCTTTCTGAGGCCAGTTACCAGCAGGTATGGAGCAGAGCTGCCCTGCCCTGAGAGCTGGTGCTTACAGGGGTACCTGAGGTTATGCTGACTCTTCTGATTCCCTCCCAGGTGGATTTGGAGCGGGAGCTGGAGCACAAGGAGGCCCTGCTGGCTCACTGCATGAAGAGAGAAGCTGAAGAGGTATGGGAGGCTTTGGTCAACTCCTCAGACTGCCAGAGTGAAGTTTCTGTCCAGCACTCTCTAGCTACTTAGCTCCAAAAATCATCCACTTCATCCCAGGGAGGCCTGGCTCTGCAGTCTCAGTGTCAGGGCCCCAACCAAGGCAGCCAGACTCCCCAAAAAGCATCCAAGCATCCAACTTCTCAAAGCCTTTAGCAGAGAGCACTCTGGTTTAGCCTCTTGTGGCAAAATCCTAAGGGATGAAACAGTGAGGAGAAGCTAAAGATTCTTGGTTTCTAGCTTCAGCTCTGACATGGGCTGGTGTTCAGACCAGGGCTTTGCTTTTTATCTGCTTATCTTTTCCTCTTGACCCTGGTATTGAGCATTTGGAACTGTCTTGGTGGAAAGAGTGTCAGCCCTGATACCTGTGTCTGCACAGCACCATCTGAATACTGCTTGTGCTCTGATGTACCTGCAAGCCCCTTCCTCTCTCTGCCTCTTTTGCCCCCTGCATGTGAGGAATGATGTTTGTAGAGCCTGCACACTTCCCAGTGGGTGCATTCCCATGGGGGAAGGTGGGAGCTGCATCACTCTGGGAAGTTTCATCCCTTCTCATCGCTCTGAGATTTGCAGATTGGGATCTCTGGGGAGGTCCTTACACTTACATCTCTAGTGGCACATGCATCTTCTCCTGAACAGGGGATGGTTTACAGTGGCCATGGTGCTCAGAGCAATGGCTTTCTCCAGACAGCAGGAAAAGGAGCTGCTCCCACAGTCCACCGAGGGGTAAGTGCACTTCATAAGGAATATTTTCCCAGATATTCTGGATTCTTGATAGATCTCCCCATTCTAAGGCCCGTGGCATCAGGTGGTAAGCAAGCAGCCCTGGGGTGAGTCTGATTTGTGTCTCTTGGGCAGAGCAATGATTTGCAGCTGGTCCGGGATGCCCTTCGCAGCCTCAGGAACAGTTTCAGTGGCCACGATCCCCAGCACCACACCATTGACAGCCTGGAGCAGGGCATCTCCAGCCTGATGGAACGGCTGTACCACGTGGAGACACAGAAGAGGCAAGAGAGAAGGGTAAAGCTTCCTCGGGGCATTTGGCCCTTCACTTCCCCCCCTTGCACACACCCCAGAGCAAAGCAGGGATGAGAGCTCCATCTGGGAAGTGACACTTTGTTCTCATCCTTTTGGCTTTGCACCCTAGATCCGGGGGAAATCACCAGCAAGCAGAGTAATAAATGAGTGCAGAGACTCCTGGCCTCCCAAATCCAGTAAGTGACTTTCAGCTCCTGCTCCCCCACTGCCAAAATTCAGTGCTCAGGTTTCCAGACCAGAGTCCAGGGCAGAGCATCCCCTTGGGCACTGGCCACCTCTGGCTTCTTACTCCTGTTACTGCAGCTCACTTTCCTCCTTTTAGTTGCTTGCTGTACAGATTAAACCTCACTGCCAGGGGAATGAGGCAGAGACAGGCTGTGGATGCTTGTTTAGGAAGGTCCATCACGGTGGGGATCTGTCTGGACCTCTTGGGTAGCACTGTGGTAGAGAATGTGATAATTACCCCTGGGATGACCGGGAAGTGGGATCTCAGCTTTCCTGCTGGTTTGCACCATCTAGTGGACACAAAACTGTGTGAACCTTCCTCTGCTTCAGCGTCTGGCAGGGTGCATGGCAGGGAAGCAAGGAAGAAAGGCAGTAGCCATGGAGAGAAATGAGCCAGTGATAAATCCATGCACAAGGATCCATCCTGGCCAAATAGGATGGGGAGAAGGGAAGGAGGCAGATAACCTTTTGTCTTGGTGGTGGTCACTCACTTCATCCTCTTCTGCCCCTCTGCACGTGAAGGCAAGTGATCCTGTAGCTCCACTGGATGGGGGTGTGCTCAGGCATTTTCTCTTCCAGAAAGGGTCTCCTGAAAACAGTGAATGTGTCTGGAGCAGGTGGTGGCAGCAAGCCCCTCTGTGCATGCAGGAGGAATTCTGGAGGACAGTGCTAGGCAAATCTTTCCTCCTAAAACACAGGCAGATGATGACCCTACCTTAAAATGCAGAGCTTTCCAGTGAGCAAGGGAATCCCTGGCCCTTCCCCAAAGGGATGATGAGCCACTCTCCTAAGAATTGCTTTCCATCACGAGGCTTTCTCCTGTGATTCTATGATTCTATGTGCTCAGACCACTCCTTTTGCCTCCAGGCCTGGAGACAGGCTGGTGCCCAGTGCTTGTGCTCTTCTCTTTGCAGAACTGCCTCACTCCCACAGCACACCCGTGATGAACACCAGTGCCTGCACCAAAGTGTTGTACTTCACTGACAGGTCCCTCACACCCTTCATGGTCAACATACCAAAGAGGTGAGGCCTGGCTCCTCTGGATTCATTTGGGCATTGGATTTTGTGCCATTGTCCAGGGAAAATGGCCTAAAGGAGTCCTCCAGCTGATGCATTTGGTTTAGAGCCAGAAGAGATTTCTCTCCTATTTTAAACTTCCAAAGGCAGGAGAAAGCAGCCAGGTGGCTGTGGCATGTGATGCAGGATGCTCCTGTCATAGCAACTGCAGTTAGTGCAAAAGGGAAGAAGACTGTTCTGAGGTGGTTCTTGGTAAATCAGCAGAAAATTCTTCCTCTGAAGAGGACCTTGGGATTGAGGAGTGTTCCTGGAGAGGCACGCTCGTCCCATTCCTCTGGTCAGGGTGCCACATGCCCAGCTAGACTTGTGCCCTGGCAATGCATGCCATAGAGTTACCCTTGAGCAATGGAATGCCATGGGATAGTGCCCAGCTCTTCCCTTCCAGGTTAGGGGAAGTGACTCTGAAGGATTTTAAGGCTGCCATTGACCGTGAAGGGACCCACCGGTACCACTTCAAAGCCCTGGATCCAGAGTTTGGCACAGTCAAGGAGGAGGTGAGTGTGGAATTTAGCTTTGAATTTGTATTCAGTGTTACCACACAGTCCTGGAGACCATGGTCCCATCACTTCTAAACGAATGGAATCTTGGAACCCTGAGCAGAGCATCAGTTTTTCCAACTGGAGATCCAGCTCCTCTGTGAGGTGCTGGGGTGGGATGTTTTCCACCCAGCCAGAGCAAATAGGTGAATGTGCTTGGGAATTGCAGAACCCCTTGGGTCTCGGACACAGCATTGCACTGGGAAAAAACCTGGATTACACTTCCAGCCCTCACGTGGCTTTATAAAACCTGCTGCAAGGAGAGACACTGCAGGCAAAGATGGTTTCTTCAGAACGCAGTCTCCTGCTTCTGAAATGTTTTTTAGAGATAAGTGTGGTATCCTTTCCTTTGTGCACAGGTTTACAGCCTTGGTTATGCTCAGGCTAGTGTCGGTGTGGATTGGATCCATTAATGTTACTGGGATAGTTCCTGTTTCACAACTGGTCACCCCCAAAGGGTCACCCTCTCTGGGAACAGCCAGCTGTGACAAGGGAGATATTCTGCAGAAACAGCTGAAGGTTGTACTCTGAGTCAGAAAAGGCATTCTCTCCTGACTTTATTTTACCTTTTCTGAAAAAAACATGCCCATGTTCCTCTTGACAGGTTAAAGGTTTGGTTTTTGGTTTGTTTTTTTTACCTAAAACCTGAAAAGATTCATCAGAAATGTGAATTACAGGTGAGGTTCATGTTCTCTGGGCTGTGTAGTGAAGTCAAGAGTTATGATCTCTGATTTGGTGCTTGGCTTTTGTGCTGTTCCTGCTACAGAAGAGTGGTGTCCAGACTCCAGGCATGACTGGGCTGCTTTTTTTGTAGGTATTCCATGATGATGACATCATTCCTGGATGGGAGGGGAAAATTGTGGCCTGGGTGGAAGAAGACCATGGGGAGAATTAATCAAGCTTCTAGGTGCTGTCACTATGGAAACTTGTCACTGGCTGCTGAGCTCAAAGAATGACCAAAAAGCATTTGTGCTGGAAGGAGTCCCATTCAAGCTGCCAAAAAAGAGGGCTTCTCTGCCAGCAAGGGGTAGTGCATGTTGTGTGCATGGATGGCTGGTATCTGACTTCCCATGGCCAAAACCAGACAGTGTTCTGAGACTGAAGATGGGTCAGTGGGAGAGAAACACTTTGCTTTGTCCTGTCAACTAAACCTTCAAGGCCTTAATGAGGAATTGCTCCCTTCCCCTGCTTCTCCATTCCTGCAATGCGTGCTGCAGACTGATCTGGGCATTTCAAGTCTGGTTTCTTGTACATGGGATTTCCTAAATCTGCACTGATAGCACAAACGTGAAGCTTTGCCTCTGACGTCAGAAGAAGCTGAAGCTTTGAGCAGCTTTGGTCCTGGACTTACATGTGCTGCAGGAGCAGAGAACTTTCTGGATGTTCCAGACTGACAGTCTAGAACTCTGAGTTGGGGAGGGACAACAGTCTTCTGGAGGTTTTATAGATGGTCTAAAGCAAAGATCACTAGCTTGGCAAAGCTCCCATTTCTTCTAAAACCCATTTCCTGTCTCTGCTTTTCCCACTTGCTATCCAAAGCTGAGCTCACATCCCAGCCCCTCTGGGTTTGCTTTGTTGCTGTGGGGATGGGAGGACCTTGGTGCTTCATTCCTGAAGGGATTGCACTTGGAAGGGGGCTGGAACCAACTGGAGTCCTTACAGCCTCTCCTTGCTGAGCATCTTTCCCTGCACTCCTGCCCTCTCCTTGTTTTCAGCAAGACAGTTTGTCACCTCCTCTGCAGAGGCATCCCAGGGTGCTGATGTCCTCTTAAACACTGAGCACCCCCAGCAGGATAAATTCCATCAGTCACACCACCAGTTCCCTGGAATGCCTGCTCCTGGGGTGCCTGATGGATCAGGAAGTAAATGGCTGCTTGGGAAAGAAGGATCCCTAACAGCCCTGAGGGTGGGGTTTCCTTTTGGTTCTACCCAGAAGTTCAAATGGCAAGTCAAGTTTTGGCTCATTCTTGATAGATGTGGCCCTTCTGTGGACTTACCTGTGCTGGGCATGAGGCTGGGAGAGGGAGAACCTGGTTTTACTGTTTTATATTAATATGTCCTTTTCTAAACTTGTTCCTGTTCTTGGAATTATTTTGTACCAGTTTACATTTGTCTGAGGACTGTGGATATTTTTATACTAGTGCAAGTGCTTTCTGTATATTTCTGCACGCATTATACTGTGTTTTATTCATTTTCTAGTGGATGCTGCAATGTTTTGTATTGTCTCCTGCTAACACAACACTGGGCTCATTATTTTACTATGAAAATCCAACTCCTTTCTACTGGGTTTTATATTTTTGCCAGCTTTAATAGGCAGCAGCAATACTATTTTCTCACTGCTCTGCTGTCTAGGTAGTAGCTTAAAGCTCTTATGTGGTTCTGTACCACAGTGGCACAACACAAGATGCCTCTCATTCTGGACACTTTGTTATGGGGAATTTCTCCTTACAGACAGCAGTAGGAGAGTTCATGAATTGAACAAATTCATCAATGGGCTGCAAGGTGGGGAATACCTCTCTTTTGGAAAAAAAAAAAAATACTTTCTTCCTCCCTGGAAATGGTTTTTCTGTTGCATGGTTGCTGGTGGGTTGGTAAAGAGAGCATGGGGTTGTTGTACTGAAATCCATTGTATTTGAACTGCAAATTTTCCTCAAGTGTTTCTTTGGGTTTTACTCATCAATTTTATTCCAGCAAGAGCTGTCCTAGAGTTTTATAGAGAAAATTAATTCTGCAGGTCTGTAGTTGCCAGTTCAGATCAGAGCTTCTAACAGAGAAGTCCTCAGTGCAGCCTTGTTTTCTCATGAAGAAAATAATTTACTGATAGAGGACACGGCCTCTTCTTGTTCTTAGATGGGTTACCTCACCGTGGTCACACTTAAATCTTCACTGCCACCAGAAGGCCAAGGACTGAACCCCAGCATGGAAATGTAGCTTTCCTTCATGCTGACATCATGGGTAAGCTAGGACAGAAAAAGATGTGTCCTGAAACAGAACCATGGGGAGTAATGCTCTGATCCTGGGACTCCTGTCTGCAGCTCCCCTCTGGGACAGTGGAGTTCTGTCCCTGGAACTGAAGACTTTGAGTTCAGCTTTATTCTGTATTGGCACTGCAGCCTTCTTCAGACTTTGTACCTTTGTATGATAGACAGAAAGGGGAGCTAGAGAGTATCAGGCTTGGGAATAAGGTATCAGATGGAAAAAACATTGGCCTGGTCCTTCTAATAAAAGCAAAAGACGGTGTTAAATCAGAAGGTTTGGCACTGCTACAACACTGACTTCTCTGGGTTTATTCTAGGGGATGTGCTCTTAATATTAGAGCCAGGACTTGCATTTTTCACTCTTTTGAATGTTTATTTCTGCCCAAATTTCTTCAAAGTTGCTTTCCTATTCCTGTAACTTGCCTATGTGTGCTCTGTGTAAATTTCTATTTTCATAGAAACCAATGTTTGCATTTATCACTTTGGTCAGTTACTCTAAATCCTGTTCTTGAGGGAAATGAAGCTTTATGTGTACATCCAAGCCAGACACATGCCTGGCCAGCTGAGCCTTGCCTTAGTGGACCAAGCAGTTTCCATAATAAAATGGGGTTTGCAAACTGAGTCTGCTCAGTGCTTGTGAGGGGGAAGATGGCTTTGAAATGAAAAAGCACAGGCAGGGACACAGTGCATCAGTCACTGGGGAGTGCTTAAGGTGGCTGTCACTGACCTGAAAGTTTTAGTACTTTTCCACAGGGTTTTATTAAGGTGTTTGTGTTTAACTTTGACTTTTGAGTTCAGCATGCTTAGAATTGCACACCCTGAAGGGCAAGCTGAGAGTGTTAAGTAGAAATTTACTTTTTAGAATTGGCAGGGACTGCAGCAGCAGTGCATGGGATGGAGTTTATTGTCTGGTGGGGTGCAGTGGAGCACTCTGACATTCCACATCTGCTGGGATGTGGTTGCTTTCCAAGCAGAGGGGTGACCTTGTGCTGGAGGGAGCTCCCAGGAAGCAGCTACCCCTAGAACATCCTCCAGAGAACCATCTGGGCTGAAAAGGACTCTGAGATCACCAAGTGATCCACGACCACAGTTCCTGAAACCATCTCCCACTGGTGTGCCCTATGTTTGTGGGTAGATATAAGTCCCTGGCTTGGGATCAAAGGCACCAAACCCACTCACAGAATCCCAGAACCATCCAGGTTGGAAAGGACCTCTGGGATCATCCAATCCAACCCTTGATCCACTCCCCCTGTGGTTCCCAGCCCATGGCACTCAGTGCCACATTCAGTCTCTCCTTAAAAACCTCCAGGGATGGAGAATCCCCCCCTCCCTGGGCAGCCCATCCCAATGCCTGATCACCCTCTCTGGAAAGGATTTTTTCCTCATCTCCACCCTAACCCTCCCCTGGCAGAGCTGGAGCCCATGGCCTCTTGTCTGACTGACAGAGCCTGACACCCCCCTGGCTCCAACCTCCTTCCAGGGAGTTGTAGGGAGTGATGAGGTCTCCCCTGAGCCTCCTCTTCTCCAGACTCAACACCCCCAGCTCCCTCAGCCCTTCCTCACGGGACTTGTGCCTGTCTCTTAT
>JAAWXA010000020.1:15764051-15813853 GCA_038090715.1 Florisuga fusca
TGTCCGTCCCCCCGAGGATGGATTGGTGTGCGGGGGGGGACACCGCACACCCCCTCCTTCATTGTCTTGGGGTCCCGTCCCTTTGTTCCCCCGCGGGGATCTCTCCCCTGCCCCGCGGTTCTCATCCCCTCGCTGCCCCCCCGCCCCGCGGTACCGTCGTGGGGCAGCGGCTCCTTCACTGTTCCACGTACCCCCCGTGGTCCCCCGGCACCCTCGGGTCCCTCCTCTGGGTCAGTGCCGGCCCAGCACCCCCGGGATCGGTTCCTTTGGGGTTTGCAGGTGGCAAAGGGGCTCTCTCCACCCCGTGTCCCTTCCCCCCCGCCCCATCCCGAGCTGAGGACACGTCTCGGGGGGTTGGTGCTGTCTGGGTTGTCACTCTGCCTTGTTCCTCACAGGTGGCCCTGCCAGCTCTGTCACCCACCATGCAGATGGGCACCATTACACGCTGGGAAAAGAAGGAGGGTGACAAGATCGGCGAAGGGGAACTGATAGCAGAGGTATCCTGGGGGCACAGACTGTGCTGCTGGGGCTGACTGCATGGCCTGGGGTCTGTCTCTCTGCTTCACCCCACTTTAACACAGATCTGGAGTTCTCCTGGGGTCTGTCTCTCTGCTTCACCCCACTTTAACACAGGTCTGGAGTTGGAGATGACAGATCCTAACAGATGCTGTAGGGAACAAGTGGCTCACAGCCTTCCCAAGCTGGTTTCAGCAGCCTTTCAGGAGCTGGTTGCTGCTTTTCCTGAGCAGAAGCAGTACTTAGGTTGTTTGAGAGCATAGTTTTCTAGAGCTGGCTGCCCCAGGGAGGTTTTTTGGGAACTGTGTGTGTTGTGTCCTTACACTTCCAGAATGAAACCCCCTGAGGTCATTTGGCTTTTCCAGGGGATTTGCCATATTCTCTTCTCTCTCAAAGGTGGAGACAGACAAAGCAACAGTTGGCTTTGAGAGCTTGGAGGAATGCTACTTGGCCAAGATCCTGGTGCCAGAAGGAACAAGAGATGTTCCTATTGGGGCCATAATATGTATCACAGTGGAAAAGTATGTATTTTGCTGACCATTGAGTTGAATTTTCTCTCTTGGGGCTTTGCTGGGTGCCTTGTGTAATGGGACAGTCATCTGAGTGGTTTTGTGCTTCTCTTTTCTTCCAGGCCTGAAGATGTTGAAGCCTTTAAAAATTACACTCTGGATTCTGCAGCGTCTGCCCCCCCTGCAGCCTCAGTGCCTCCCCCTCAAGCTTCAGCTCCCTCACCACCAACTCAGCCTTCTCCTCAGGCTCCTGGCAGCTCTTACCCTCCTCATATGCAGGTAAGAGAGCATTGCTGATGGTTTGTGCCTTGTTGCACTCTTTTTCTGTCTTTAGCATTGCTAGCTCCAGGGTATTTTGCCATAATTGCTGTCTGGACTGGGAGGTTATTATCTATAATTGTAGGATTGGATGCCACTAGAGTTGTTGCATGCTTGGTGCAGGTGTTTGCAGAGATCCCAGAAGCCTTTTTTTTTTTTTTGGAAAATTACTCTAGCATCCCAGCTCCTAGCAGAAGAGAGATTTGTCACTGCAGGAGTGTTACAGAGCTTGGAAAATCCATACTGCCTTTGGAGTTTTTTGACAGTCCTGGTTCCCTTCTGCTGAAGTCAATGGGCCAAGTCCAATTGTATGAGTGTCAACAAGGCCAAATGTCAGGTTCTGCACTTTGGCCACAGCAACCCCCACAAACACTGCAGGTCTGGGGAGGAGTGGCTGGAGAGCTGCCCAGCAGAGAGGGACCTGGGGGTGTTGACTGAACATGAGCCAGCGGCGTGCCCAGGTGGCCAAAAGGGACAATGGCATCTTGGGCTGTGTCAGGAACAATGTGACCAGCAGGACCAGGGAGGTGATTTTATCTTATCTTGTCCCTACACAGGGCACTGGTGAGGCTGCACCTTGAGTACTGTGTGTGCAGGTTTTGGAGCCATGGTATAGGAAGGACACAGAGGTGCTGGAGAGGAGCTGGGCTGGTTAGGAGCTCCTTAGGAAGGAGCTGGGGATGTTCAGCTTGGAAAAGAGGAGGCTGAGGGGAGACCTTACCACTCCACAAGTACCTGAGAGGAGGCTGTAGTGAAGAGGGTGGTGGCCTCATCTCCCCTGGTGAGTAGCAATAGGACAAGAGGAAATGGGTTCAGGTTGCACCAGGGGAGGTTCAGACTGGATATTAGGAAAAAATTCTTCACTGAAAGAGTGGTGAAGCATTAGAACAGGTTGCCCAGGGAAGTGGTGGAGTTGCTGTCACTGGGGATATTCAAAAAATGGGTAGAGATGGTGCTTTGGGAGATGATTTAGTGGTTATAGTGGTGCAGGGCTGACAGTTGGACTTGATGGTCATGAAGGTCCTTTCCAACTATGATGATTCTTTGAAAAAGCCCTTGTGGTAAATGTGAATAAGCACTGAAGGCCCTGCCCACCTATCAGAGCAGAACTCAAGTCTGTGATACTCTGATGAACACACCAGATGTATCTGTGGGTGACCAGTAACGAGTTGTATTTGTGGATCATTTTTTTCCCTTGCTCAGATATTGAAGGGTCCACCTGCTCTTGTTGCATTGGAGTGCTTTGTAACTGGGTATTTCTGGGACATTCCTTTGAAAAAGAAAACTCAGAGTACTAAACCTCATTCCACAGATGATGCATGTGGGAACTGATTTCTCTGAGGAGTCATGTGAAGTTAGTAATACAACAAAAAATTCAGTTAAAGGCTTCTTAATCTGACTTGTGTTTTAGCTGTGAAACTTTTAGCTATAAAACAAAGCCTTCCTTTTAGGCTTGCAGATAGCAGCTGCAAGACACTTCTAATATGATGATGGTAATAATTATTGTGATACATAGATTTACATCTTTTTTGCTTGCTTTCCTGCTTAGGTCTTGTTAATAGAAGCCACAGGAGCAATGTGACACAGCATGTGCTTTACTATAATGAAGGCATTAAAGGCTGGCTACCTTTAGGGTGGCATCATTTAGTCAGGAGTTAAAAATATATTCCTGTTCCTTTTGGATTACCAGAATCTGATTCTCTTGTATTTTCTGGCTCACAGATCACTCTCCCTGCCTTGTCACCTACCATGACAATGGGGACAGTGCAGAGATGGGAGAAGAAGGTCGGGGAGAAACTGAATGAGGGAGACTTGCTGGCAGAAATTGAAACAGATAAAGCCACAATAGGTGAGTCAACTCCAAAGCCAAGAATGGATGGAGTGGCCTTTGAAGGGGAGGATCCAGAGTAGCCTCTGTGACAGCTTTTCTCCTAGCTGCTCAGGATGTGGAGCTGGGGAGCAACTGAACCAAGTTTTATTAACTTCTCATTCCATTGGAGAGCAAAATATTGGAGCTCCTGAAAAGACTTCTGTTCCTTCATCAGTCCTTAGTAACATGCAATGCATGGAGATGTTTCTCTGCCAGTTGCAATGAAAAAGATTCTTTTACTTCCTAAGGACAGGATAGGGCTTTTCAGCTGCATCAGGCTCAAAACCAGTCTTGTTTTTTTTCCCTTACAGGCTTTGAAGTGCAGGAGGAAGGCTACTTGGCAAAAATCTTGGTGCCTGAAGGAACAAGGGATGTGCCATTAGGAACAGCTCTCTGCATCATTGTGGAGAAAGAGTCTGATATTCCAGCCTTTGCTGACTACCAACCCACTGCAGTGGCTGACATGAAGGCACAAGCTCCTCCTCCCTCCCCACCAGTAAGGACCATTCTTAGCATGTGAGAGAAGTTATGGAGACCAGTAAGAGGTCTGATCTAAACTGTTCAGCTGGTTTGAAGGTGTGAAGCCCAACAAGATTTTTTATGACTCTGTGAATGCAAGGCTAACACGTGTGCTGGGGGTAGGTCACCCAAAAAGGGTCACTAGTTTGCCCTCCAAACCAGGAGTAGGTAGTCATTCATTGTGATTTCTTCCCCAGCCTGTTGCTTCTTCCAGGACACATCATAACAACTGGGAGTATAAGTCAGTTATGTCTGCATTTCTGGTGTTTAGTTCAGCAGCTTAGTTTGCCTTTGTCCCAGGAAGCTTCTGATTTAATTTCTGGTGCTGGGAAACGAATCTGACCCTAAAAATTCTTTCAGATTAGTGACTCTTTTTTATATTCTCTCAACTGGTAATTAGATGGTCCTGTTCTCTTACCTTCAAGGCATTTACTGAATGATCCTGGACCTAATGGCTTTGATTCCTCTGTTAAGGTGGTGCCACCAACTCCTGCTGCTGCTCCTCCTCCCCAGCCTGCTGCTCCTCCCACTCCAGCAGCCCCCCTGGCTGGACCACCTCCCCCCAAAGGCAGGATTGTGGTTAGCCCCCTGGCAAAAAAACTGGCAGCAGAGAGAGGAATTGACCTTGCCCAAGTGAAAGGTAGGTTGCTCTTCCCATTCCTTGCTCTCACCAGCACGTGTCTGTCCCTCAGGGTACACACCTGCCTGTTCTTCCATCCCCTCAGGAATATCCTGGCTAGGCAGCTGTCCTCACCAGAGATGGTGTTAAGTGATTTTTCTCTGTTGGATAAAACTGGTAACCTTTAGAAGCAATTGCAAATCATTGAAACCTTGTTGTAAATGATTGAAATCCTCTTATGTTTTCCTTTGAACCTTTTAGGAACTGGACCTGATGGCAGAATCACAAAGAAAGATGTGGAGTCATTTGTGCCACCAAAGTTTGCTCCAGTGAGTAGACCTGAGATCTCTAAGAATGGATATTTTATTATAGGGTTGGAAATGCTCTTTAGAAATGCAATTATATTGAAATGTTACTTCTGGATTTGTTGAGTTCTGACAGTGTGTGGGCTCTGGTGAGTGCTCAGTTGTGCAAGTTAACTTGTCAGAATGGAGACAAAGTTTTCACCCATTATTTTTCCCTTTGGTATTTTCACTGAGAAGAAAAGTTGTGTGCTCCCAACCCATCATTTGGTTGCTACATCATTAGGGATTGGGGGAAGCCCAGTCCCAGCTCTTCCAGCAATGCTGAAAAGAGGCAACTAATGAACTGTAAACTTGTGATCCAGCAGCCTGCTCTCATTGTTGCCACAGATCTGTTCTTGTTCCATTGCCTGTGTTTCATAGGAGATGATGGGAGTGTTGCCTTGTATACTGCTGGGGGGCACATGGCTGCAGTTTGGGAGTGCCCTGTAGCAGAGCTCACTGCCTGTGAGCCAACCATATCTGAGTCCAAGCAGGACTTGTATTCTAGGAGCTTTGCAGCAGTGTAGAACAGTGTTGAATTTATAATCACTCAAGTACTATATTTACTGATCAATTATAGGGTTTACAAAGAGCCTCGTGGGTAGTGGAAAGGTGAGGTTAGTGTAGGAATATCTGCTGCTCTTAAGCAAGAGGCATCCACTTGTGCCACACACTGAATCACACTGCACAGCTGATTCTGGATAGTGCTGTGAATGTTGCTCTCTTTCCCTGACTGCAGGCTGCAGCACCAGAGGCAGTTCCTGCAGCTGCTGCAGCCCCAGTGGGCACCTTCACAGATGTCCCCATCAGCAACATTCGGAGGGTAAGATCTTACTCCTTTCCAAGATAATTTGCAGTTACAAATTTTCCCAGGGGCTTTATTTTCCTCACTTCTGTTGTATACCTGCAGGTCATTGCTCAAAGGCTGATGCAATCCAAACAAACAATACCTCACTACTACCTTTCCATTGATGTAAATATGGGAGAAGTGCTGCTGCTGAGGAAAGAACTTAATCAGGTAAATCATTCAGGCATGGTGAGAATGGGTGTGCAAGGAAAGCTGCACACAGGTTTGCCCACCCTGCTTTTTGGTGATGGCTTGGAAAAAACCAGTCTGTTCAGTGCCTGTTCTGATTGGTGTGGATCAGTCCTGGGCTGTCTGTGACAGAATGAGATGTTTTACCCAGGTACTGTGCACTGATTTCTGACTTCCCTAAGAAAGCTGCTTTGTATTCAGCTTGGTGGTGGTCAATCCTCCCAGCTGGAAGGCAGGGTAAAAAGGTTTTTGAGAGGAGAAAGGGTAGAAAATGGAAGCAAAATAATAATTCTAAGGTCAGTTTAGGGAAAAACAGACATTTGGAAGATTGTACCTCTATTCACCTCCTAAATTATCTTGGCTCTTCAAATACTTAGGTTTTCAAGTAGTATGGTTGTGTTTTAACTCTTTCTTTAACCAAGGCTGCAGGGCAGGGACTACCAAGGTTATTGAGTTAATGTGTAAGAGACAGACTGATGCATCAAATCTCTTTGTTTTCAGGAGGTCTCAGATAACATTAAGCTTTCTGTGAACGACTTCATAATTAAAGCTGCTGCTCTGGCATGCTTGAAGGTGCCTGAAGCAAATTCTTCATGGATGGACACAGTAATTAGGCAGTAAGTTTATGGTACGGTCGAAGCCAATGACTTGCTTTGTTCATGGCAAAATATCATCCCTTCTGCTGGGATTTTGAGGAGGGGGGAGAACAGGTATAATCCAAAGGCTGAGAGATGTTTGTTGAAGTGCTAAGAAACTTGTGTCTGGTGTACAAGTGTGCTTGGTGTGCAAGGTGAAACAATTGTTGCAAAACTATCAGAGTTGTCTGAACAGTTCTGAATTGTTATTCTTTTTATCTTGCTAGAGTAACTGCATCTCCTTTGTGTCTTGCAGAAATCATGTAGTGGATGTCAGTGTTGCAGTCAGTACTCCTGCAGGCCTGATAACCCCTATTGTGTTCAATGCACACATAAAGGGCCTGGCTTCCATTAGTAAGGATGTGGTTTCTTTGGCAACTAAAGCTCGAGAAGGTAAACTCCAGCCTCATGAGTTCCAGGTGAGACACTGGGATTGCTGCTGCAATTCTGTTCAGAATGAGCAAAGCCCATTTTCTGATATTTTAGCATTTATTTTATCAATGTTCATTGATACTCCCCATGAAACAGCTTTTCTGAGTCTGACTGTGGGTGTGTTTTTCTCGTAGGGTGGCACTTTCACCATTTCCAATTTAGGAATGTATGGGATTAAGAATTTCTCTGCCATAATCAATCCACCTCAAGCCTGCATCCTTGCAGTTGGTTCCTCAGAGAAAAGGCTAGTGCCAGCTGATAATGAGAAAGGGTAAGAGTTCATCTGATATACTGAGCTTCTGAGTTCAGACTTGGAAATAATGGCCAGTTTTCTGACAGTCCCATTAGAATAGAATTTTTTTAAATATGTAAAATTGCTGATGAATTGCTTTCAGTACTTTGTGAAGAAGTACAGTGAGATCTTGTATGGGTCACACAGGCATTAAAGAGAAACAGCAGCTGTCACCAAGCACCAACTGGTGTTGCTGATTTCTCTGATGAAAACTTTCATGCTTTGTTAATGGCACTGACTGGCAGAGGATTGTATTAACTATTTTTTCTTCTTTCAGATTTGATGTGGCCAGTGTGATGTCTGTTACCCTTAGCTGTGATCACCGTGTTGTAGATGGAGCAGTTGGAGCACAGTGGCTTGCTGAATTCAAGAGTTTTCTTGAAAAGCCTGTAACCATGCTGCTGTAATTGAGCCCTGCAAGTAAAATTTTCCTGGGTCACACTGTTTTGTTTTAAACAAGCTATTTAGACTTGAGTGTTCAGACTTATTAAAAGAGTTCCTTTTTTTATTTTAAATATGTATTATATTATCTGGTAATGTTATTACCAGTCTGTACAGAAAAAGTTTGCAAAAGTGCTTTTCAGAGCAATATTACAGCTACACTGTATTTTTATACAGTTAGTTAACTTGCAAACTCTTCCAAAACAGAGTTAAGCATCCCAGATTTCAACATGATCCAGGCAGTATGTGTACTGCCATCTACTTCTACACTAGGATGAACAGGGGGTGCACACCAAGCCATTTAATGACCTCAGTGTTCTCAGAAATTTAAATTATAAACATCTCTTCACAGGAGTTCAGATGAGATGGTAACTGAAACGTACAAGTTAGGAGGTGGTAAATTCCCTTGTTCTCCTGCTGGGGTGTCAGGGATGCACCAAGGGACTGAAGTACCTGGGAATCTCAAAGGCCAAGTGTTAGCATTCCAAATCTCTTGGAATTTGGTACTGGTCTAGAGCTTCTCAGCTATGTGATCCCTTTTGAGCACTTTAAAGTAAGTTGAAAGTGCACTGATAATCCCTGTGGGGTCACAGCTCTCAGATACCCCAGGGAATGTGCTGTCTTCTGGTGGACTTCCACTTACATGTGCTTTTTGTATGAAAAGTTTAGTTCCTGTTCCTCTTGCTAAGTTAATATCAGACTAGGATGCCATGGAAGTAACTGTTTTGCAGAATGTCCAAGAGAATCTGTGTGTTGGAACCCAGTACAGGCAAATCACACACACTAACAATCTGATCAGTGGATATTAATCATGTGATGACTCGAGTGTTTGGAAAATTATTTTTTTTTCAGGCATTCTAACATAGGAGGCTCTGAGTGAGTCACTGGTACTGTGGTTCTTCCCTGAGCTGTCTATAATGTCCCAGCCTCAGTAAGCTGCAGAATGTGCTATCCATGTATATATTGTATGTAAAATGCTTCAATAGTTTGCTGGACTTGTGTCCAGTTACCCCAGTCATTGTATCCTCAGGGGGTGCAGTGCTGAACATTCTTGAATTCCACTTTCCACATGGAAATGTAAATGTAAAAAGGACTGTGTAGTAATTACAAAGTGACCAGGAGAATTAAATAGGGGGAAAGAAGTTTGAAAAAAGAGAAAAGTTAAAGCTGATCTGTTATTCTGCCTATTGCATAAAATACTGTCTCCTGTAAAATTCTATGAAATTCACTAGAGATATTGAAAGAAAATACTGTGGAAATTAAATATTTTTGGGGGAACTATTTAATGTCTGATTGCTGTGGTACCTGGTTCTCATGCCTGGCTTAAGCAAAAAAAAGTGCATTAAATTTTTGTTTTTTTCTTCTAATGATCAAAAATCTTGGTTCCAGACTTGTTCTAGTGAACCTATGTTCTATTAAATGTTTGGAATTGACAACTACTAAAACATGTTCCAGTGCTTTTCTGTTCAGTCCTGTGTGGCTTCCTGTCCTGCTGCAGCACAGCCACAGCTGCTTGGCCTTCAGGCTGCCAGTGAAACTCACCCTATTAACCTCCCACTCTAATCACCCATGTTCCAAATTAACACGTGCTTTCTGGCTGTCATGCAGCAGGGAACTTTAACCTTCCTGGCTTCCTTGTTGCAGTGTTCACCAGAACCTCAGACTCTGGCTGGAGATTTTCACACCAGGTGCTCTGAGCTGTGACTCTCCCCGTGCTGGTGTGAGCAGTGACAGAGCTGTGGGCTCAGGGTCTCCCTCAGAGATCACCAAAGCAGTAAGGAGTGAGGTGAAGCATGGGCAGTAACTGAAAAGACTGCAAAGCCTGTTCCAGTTCAGATCAGGGATTGGCCTGAAGAGCAGAGCATGCAGGGCAGCCTCAGCTGTGGAGGACACACTGCTGGTTATTCCAGCACTAAATCTGAGAGCTGCTCTTCCCATGTCAATACAGTCATCAGTTTATTTAGCAGAAAAACTTTTATTGCTCTACCTGCAGGCAAAAATGAATACAGTAAAGCATGTCTGCATTTATGGTTCTTTACTACAGCTGATAACATATTCAACTACTCCTTTAGTATTTACAGTCTACTTATTTTTTTCCTAAGTTTGCTGTGCTAGTATTCTTCCAAACTTCCTTTTCTACATCCATCTTCTAAAGGCACTTGAGGTGTTTGCCCCGGGAGATCAGAAGGTGAAAGAACCCCCCTCATAACTAGCTAAGAGCTAGGATTCTCATTCTGGGCTTTTGTTTTGTTCTGTCATCTGTGAACTGTCAGCAATGCAGGCTTTGAGGACTGGCACTGTGACCAACAATACCCCCTTTCCTCTCTTAAATACTGCTGTAGTTGTTTCTTCATCCACCAGTTCTGGCAGATCCAGTTGTAACTTGTACTTCTCAGGGACTTCAATGATGATGTCATCCTAAACCAAGGAAATCAACATACTTGGTTAATTGATGATGAATGAGCAGGGTGCATTTCTAGGAGCTGGATACCAGAGAGAACACAAGGTTAATCTGCTGCCTTACCTTTGACATTCTCAGATCACACTCAGACACAGAGCTAACCTTAGGCAGTTCAATTTTCAGTTCAATTTTGAGGGGTTTCTTGTTTGCATCCGTCACAGTGACCATTTCATAGACAGGGGTACTCAGCTCCTCTGCCACCTCAGCACTGGGGATTTCCTCTATCAGCTGCACTTTGGGCTGTGTCAGACTTTCTTCCTTCAGCAGCACAGGAGCATTGCTGCCCTCCTCACCTTCCAGGCTGTGTAGCAGCTGATCAAGTGTCAGTTCTTTGAAGAAAAAGTTTTTAACACACATCACTGCTACTACAACCTGTGATGTCATTCCACTTGACAAACACCTCACAAAAGTTTTAACTGTAATTAATTGTAATTAGCAATTTTGTCAGCTGAAGACTGCTCCTGACAGTTTCTCCTTCACCCATGGTTTGGATTTATTGGGTTGGAAGTTGCTTTCAGAATACCAGTTGCAGCAGCAACCTTTTTTTATTCAGGTTTGAGCAAAAGAAACTTAGCACATCAAAACACCAAAACTCTGCCAGAGTTCCCATGTCAAGGGGACAGAGGAAAAGGGAATTTCCTCTTCCAGTGTCACTCCAGACCATAAAACAGGAGGTGGATGCACAGAAGTGACAGGAATCTCTACGTACCCTTCTTTGTGTTCTGCCTCAGCTGTGGAGCTGGCACTTTCCTTCCTTCCAGCCTCTGCTGCATTGCCTGCAGGCTTCCTTTCAGTCTGAATGGTTCAGTGGTGTGCAGAGGAGAGAGAGTAAGGCTGCATCTGTCCTCAACAAACCTGAGAGTCAAATGGATTAAGTGTTCCATTCTCTCTGGGTTTTTTTCTCCTCTCTGAAGAACATCTGGATTAAATGCAATGTCTATAACGCTGTAAATGTCTAGAAAAACAAGTTAGGTGTCAGTGGCTGCTGTGGAGCTGTGTGCTGGTGTTTTTTATAATCAATTCATTTAAAAGCAAAGGAAATTAATTTGGAGTTTCTGGACAGAGCTAATTACAACCACCTTGTCTAGAGATGACACTTCTGTCTGTGCTGATCCTCCCTGTGTTCCAAGAGAAGCCTGGGAACAGGGGCCAGGTGTGCTCCAAGAGATTCCTAGTGCCTGAATACTTCTTAGGATTTAGACGTGTGCAATTTTTCTCTTTCCTCAGTGTTTTTCACACAGGGAGGACTGATCAGGAGCCCCCGGGAGATTGGCTGCTCTCATCCTTGCCTCGCTGCCCCCATCCCGAGCAAAGCGTCGGCCCCAGCCCAGCACCACCCCCTGGTGTAGGGCCAGGTACAGCCCTGTGGCTCCCACCTCCCTCTCCAGAGACCTCCTGGAGCTGCCCCGCGCTGACAGGTGTGGGCTCCCCGGGGCCCTTGGGCGCCGGGACCCTTTTCCAGCTGCAGACGTTGACGAACAGCGGACCCCGGACACCTCCCTGCAAGAGACCGAGCCGAGGCTGAGCTCCCCGCCCGTTCTGTGCCACCCCGGACCCACCGCCGGTCCCCGGACCCCCGCACCCACTGTGGGACGGGCCCGCAGGCACAGGTGAGGCTCCGGCGGGGCGNGCCGGCTCCTCCGGCAGCAGAGCTGAAGGCTGCCGGCTTGAACCCCCCGCTCCCTCCGGAACCGCCGCCAAGGCCCTTCAGCCCCGTGGTGACCGCGTCGCTGGGCCCGCGCTTCGCCGAACGTCCCGGAGCGTGCTGCTCGGAGGAGGCGGTTCGGGGAGGGACCGGTTCCGGCCGGGAGCTGAGCGCAGGCCCGGCCTCTCCGCTCCCTTCCTGCTCAGCGCCCGGTGCGGGCCTGGCGGGCCCGGGGCTGCCGGAATCCGCGGGGCTGCGGCGGGCAGGAGGATGTCCCGGGTGCCTGTGGGGAAGGTGCTGCTGCGGAACGTCATCCGGCACACGGGAGCGCACAACAAGGTGGGGCCGGGCCCGCCGGGGGCTGCCGGGCTCGGCGGTTCCGTCTCCGCCCTCGGTGCTCCCCTTTGCAGGCGCCTTTTGTCCGCGGGTCCCGGGGGAGAGACCCCTGAGCGTCCCCCGGGCCTTGACCCGCGGGGTGTGCGGGTCCCCGGACGGCGGGGACCTTCCCGGTGGTGCGGGGCTGGAGGTGGGGGGGGAATCGGCTGCATAAAGGTCTGTGGTCTGACTTTCAGTTTAACTCAGTGTTCCCTGAGGCCACATGCTGGTGAGGCAAAGTGTACGTACATTTTTACCTGTATACATCTATATTTACCTGTAGAATCGTCCCATGAAACACCTGCTCTCCGAGGACTGCTGGAAATTCCCCTTTGCCTTTGTGGGAGCAGCAAACCTTTGGGTTTGGTTTTGTTTTTCCCACTTGTGCTGTGTCTGTATGGATGTCCTTTTAACTGCATCAGCACATCTGTGTTACTGTGCACGGGGAGTATTTTGGGGTGAGATTGAGAACCTGTTTGCTTTAGCAAACCACTGAATTCCTGACATAATCCATCAGGTCCAGCTCATAGATGTCATTTATGAAATCACTCCTTTACAGTCAGTGCCCCTAGGTGTAAATCTGCTCCAGACCACTTGCTGTGTGCATCCTGGGGCTTTCAGATTTATCATTTGGACTTGGGCCTTCCAGATTATTCAGTGAATTCTCTAACAGTACCATGTGTGGTGTAGCAGTGAATGACAGTGACAGCTGAGGCAGCAGACTCAGACAAACCCATTTCTGGTGCCATTATCCTTGTGTGGTTTGTTGGGGTGTTACCACCAAGAGCCTCTGGGTACCCTGGTTATATGGCTGGAAGTAATAAACTGGTTTCATCTGGTAGGAAAACCTGCTGTGAATTTTGTCAGCAGGAGTTCTGGTTAACTAGAACCTGATGTTACAGACCTGTAAGGTTTCCCCAGTGTTAGAGTTGTTTCCTTTCTGTGACTTTCAGATTCAGGAAGAGACAGAAATGTGGAAAATAAGGGAGTGGGAGAAGCAGACAGAAGAGACTTACTGGAAAAGGCAAAGCAGAATGCTGTCAGACACCTCCAGGTAGGTTCAGCTGTGTGGAGGAGATAATTACCTTGGCTTGGAGGCTGAACCCTCTTGTGTTACAATACTTTAAAACCATTCTGTGGTGACTGTGTGTTTGCAGTGCCTGCAGGCTGCACAGACTTCTCTGGTCCCTCCTGGAGAGAGGTCAGACCTTAACTCTGAACTTTTAGCTCTTCATCAGATGCACAGTCTTGAAAACCAAGATGAGGTTGGGCTTTTGGGGCTCTTTGAAGCAGTGGGGGTAGGAATCACTCTGTCAGATGTGAAAATGTTGTGAGGAACATGTGGTGTCTCACCATGGGGGTGGCAGTGAGCAGAACTGCTGTGGTGTGCACTGACCAGTGCTTGTGGGGTGCCTGTAAAGCATCCTGAGAATCTCACAAGCTTCATGAGAACAAACTGGGTTTAGGGGGAAAGCTGGGGGCTTGCAGGAGAGCAGAGGGCTGGGTCTTACCACAGGAAGACTTTCTGTTGCAGGAAATGGTTCAGGTTGTCTCTCAGCACCTCTCAGAGTAAGTCCACAGCTGTTATCCCAGGAAGTGCAGCACTTCAAGGGAGAAACAAAACCAGAGCAGGACCAAAACCTGTTGGTGCTTTCTGCATCTGCTTGGTCTGCTCCTGCAGAATAATCTAGAAGAGGAGAACTGCATTTATTCCAGTGGGCAAGATAACCCCTTCCTCTCATTTTGTATAGATTGCATCTCTGTCAGGAATTCTGCTTTGCACACAGGGCCGTGGTAAAGCTCTGACAAACAGTGCTGGCTACTGCCCAGTTTTTGTGAGAGCTGTTCATGGGGAGTGCCTGTTGCAGTGACAGCTGGTCTGCTTGCATAGATGGACATCCAGGCCTTGCTGGATTTTTGCTCAGAAAGTTTCTCCATCAGAGCTGGCAGCTGAAGGACAACTCTTCTCTTTCTGCAGCAGTCGGATGCGCAGTGATGGGTTTGATGAGGAGGGCCACAGAGCTGACTGGAAAACAAGGAACTCACAATTTTTTGACCCAGTTGAAGATGATCTCCTTAGGGGCCGATCCTGGAACAGAAAACTGTATGAATGTGAAGCCAACATGCCAGACAGGTCTGTGAGGGGAAGGGATGGTCTCTGATTATAACTGTGATTAAAACACCTTTCTGGAGCCTGGTACCAAAAAATAGATTTTCCTTTTCAGTACATACTCCTATATGCTTGATCTCATTTTGAGGATCAGTAAGTGACATGCATGACCTTTTGCAGTGCCACAGAACACCCAATGTGACTTCTTCTATGGAGTTCCTAAGTCACAGTGAGCAGCAAAAGCTCAGCCCTAAGCTTAGCAGCTCCGCTTGGTGTTTATTGCTTTGCCCAAAGAGCTTAAAAAAACTTTTATGAAATGCAAGTTAGTGCTCTCCAGGGTGGTTTTTAAGAAATTTGAGTTGTAGTTGTCCCTAATTAGAAGTTAAAAAGAGGCTGAGAGCATAAGGTGTATTTAAATAGTACCAACCAAATCAGTCATAGTTCTTTCCTTCTTTGTAGGAAAGGTTCTGATAGCCCCTTCTTTGCTGTCTGAACTCATGTTGATTCTGTGGTTCTGTCTTTTCAGAATTATATCTTTTTCCTAAACATTTTGTCAGTTTCTAATAGATGGTTCTTTCTTACAGGTGGGGTCACAGTGGCTATAAAGAGTTGTACCCTGAGGAATTTGATACAGACAGGTAAGGCACACATGATTATTTAAGTGTCCACTGGAAAAAATCCAGTCCAGTATTGTGGTTCTCCCTTTGCTCAGTCTTAGGAGGGCATTGTGTCTTTTGCAGCAATTAAATATTCAGCTTTAGCCTGAGTTACTAAAAGGCTATAAATCTGGGATGTGTGTCTGGGCCAACAGAGATCCAGAATGCAGCCTCTCAAATAGCAGCTCCAGCTTCTCCTTTCCATTATGGTGTACCTGTATTTTCTATGATTCTCCTTATTTAGAGTATATACATTCTTGCAGTATCTTGAAGAGTAGAGATTAGCTTTAATATAAGCTCTTAGACAGAATTAATTATTCCTAAACTCACCCAACAGAATCATCCAGTACAATATTTCCCAGGCTTAACAGATTTGAAGTCATGTGCTATAAATGAGTTTTCTTCACTCAGTGGATTTCATTACACAGTCTCCTTGGTTCTGGCTCAAATACCATGACCAGGGGCATCAGCAAGGTGTGGACCCAATAAGCACCTGAAATAAAAATGCAGCCACCACTCCTGTAAGGCACCCACTTCCTTGCTGTAGCCAGAGGGGTTGATGGTCTTGCTTAAAACTTTAGAGAGACAGAAAAGGAGACAGAAAAGGCTTTACTGCCATGTGCCTGCCTGTCTGCTGCTTTTACCTCATCCATTTTTCTTTTCCACAGTGACCAGCAAGGAGGAGATGAACAAAATGCTATCAATGGGAAGAAGAAATCTCACCTGGGCAAGCCAAGTGCCCGTGAGGCACACAAACGGAAAAAAACAAAGAAATCACACAAGAAGAAGCAAAAAAAGAGATCACACAAAAAGAGGAAGAAAAAGAAAAAGGAGCAGGGGAGAACATCATCAGATTCTTCCCGGGAGAGTGAGTGCTCAGAAGCAGAGACTTCAAGCACCCGGAAAGGGAAACACAAGCGCAAGAAAAAGACCAGGAAAGTGCCTGCCAGGGAACCTACCTCTTCATCTGGGCAGGAAAGTGACTTTTCTCATGCAAGCAGCTCAAGCACCAGCAGCTCTGAGGACAGTGAATCCGAGGAGAAAAAGGAGAAACGGCCCCCAAAAAAGAGAAAGAAATGTCCCAATTCTGTGTCAGAGAGGCAGAATGAAGTACCAGAGAAGAGGAGCAAGAGGAAGAACTGGAAAGTGGCCACTGATGAAAAATCAGAGGATAGCTCAGAGGAGGACTGATGAGTCCAGGCTGCAGCTCAAACAGTAAGGCAGAGGACAGAGGCAGGTATTTATCTTTCAGCACTGCCCCATGGTACAAGTTGTTTCAACACTGTGGTTTATATAAATCCTGCCAGCCCATGGGAGAGAAACTGAGCCCTGGCAGCCTGCAGTAGGTGCCTCTTTGCTTTTCATTGACTTGACTTTCAGAAAACCAGGGGAGCAGATGCCTGCTTCACAGGTTGGTGGGTCCTGCCAACTTCAGATTCTGTGACCAGGCTGACCTTTGATGCACGAAAACACAGGCTGTCTGCAGGGGGAAAACAGGCATGTGTGCACCATAGATTTTTTTATTTTTATTTTTTTCAATTAAGTTTTAACAGGTTGCTTTTTTTTTATTTTACCCAATAACTGAGCAAGACTTGCAGTAGGAGAGGGGAGTCACAAAAGTCTGATAACATAGGAAATGTCACTGGATTTAGCCCCATGGTAGTGTTGTCTTCCCATCTCCAGCAAAAGCAGACCTGTGTGGTGGCACACATGCAGTCAGCTGGACACAGAAGGGAGCATGAAGGAATACTCTCATTCCAGCAGAAGGTGCAGTGAATCCTTCCATAATGGTGAAGAAAACACACCAGTGCATTTGCTTGTTCTAGACTTCTCTTCAGATCCTGTTGTGGGGCCACCACTGTGTCTGCCATTCCTTCCTTCTCTCTGGAGGGATGCTGGAATCCTGTGTGCTGGCAGAGGAGCCTTGGGGGGTGTTGTGTTCTGTCTCTGGTCTGCCCAATGTACAGCTGGAGAATTTGGTACTGGGCCATTCTCCCTGCAGTTGAACAGCCAAGCCTTTTAACAAAATAAATACATCCAGACAAGTTTGATGCTTTTGTCATTGTTTTTGGAGTGAAGCCCAGGGACAGAGCACAGGCCTGAGAAGTCTGAGGTGGTCCTTGTGCTCTCCCTGTGCCATCCATGTGTTTCTGCCTTATCAGACCAGCTGTCTGTGGAGGGCTTACAGGAGGTGAAGCAGGGGAGGCTGGAGCAGGGAAATGTGCTGCACTGATGTGATGGTTGTGTCACTGCCTGAGCACAGCTCCAGCTTTAGTCTGCACCCAGACAAGAGAAAAACGGTGTCAGTGCCCCTGTGTGCTAATTTCAAGTCCTGCTTACTGTCCCTCTTCACTTGGAGTGAAAAGTCTCCATGCCCTTGGCTGCTGGCTAATGGAGAAAGCCATGCTGCAGGCTCAGCTTGCTCTCAGCTGCTCACACTTTGATGGTGGTCAGTCACACAGTAACACTGCAACTGCTTTATGGACATCAGCAGAAATGTTCGAGGTGTTTGTTTGGTACAGCTTCCCACAGACAAAGATATTTCAGCAGCAAAGATACTTCAGTAGGTTGGCTGTGGCCATTTCATGATCTGGCCAAGCCTCTCCTCCCAGGCAGTGCTCCCACTGCCCTGAGTTTTCAGGCAGACACTGGTGGGTTATGGACAATCCAGAGGGTTGCTGGAGGGACTGGTTTATCATAAAATCATATAATTTTGAGGGTTGGAAGGGACCTTTAAGATCATCCAGCTCCAAACTCACCTCCCACCAGCTCAGGTTGCTCAGAGCCCCATCCAGCCTGGCCTTAAAAACTCCCAGGGATGGATGGATGGGGCTTCCACCACCTCTCTGGGCATCCTGTGCCAGGCTCTCACCACCCCATGGGGAAGAACCTGATTTCTAATCTAAATCTCCCCTCCTCCGGTGTGAATCCATTTCCCCATGTCCTATCACTCCCTGACATCCTATAAAGCTCCTGCCCAGCTTTCCTGGAGCCCCTGGAAGGACACAGTGAGGTCTCCCCGGAGCCTTCTCCTCTGCAGACTGAACAACCCCAGCTCTCAGCAGCAGAGATGCTCCAGCGCTCTCATCCCCCTCCTGCCCCCTCTCTGGACACTCCCAGCACCTCCACGGCTTTCCGGTCACAGGGGCTCCAGAACCGGACTCAGGAAAGCCGAGCCGAGGGGGAAACCACNCCCGTCCCCGTTCTCCCCGCAGCTCTCCTGGGGAGGACCCTGCTCCGCCCTCCCGCCGCCTTGGTGACCGTCGCCGATCGGAGCGCTCCGGCCCGGCCGAGCTACAGCTCAGCCCCGCAGGGACACGGTACGTGCCGGGGCTTCTCCTCTGACCCGCGGCCGCCACCAGTTTTAAACGCTGGAGATAATAACAGTGTTAAAAAAAAAACAAAACACCTGCTGGTTAGCAAAGGTGCTGGGTTGTTTGGTTTGGTTTCAAGTGTGGGAGTTAGGTTAAAGGATTTAAAAGAAATGAGAACGCAGGATGAATGTTCCTGATGGCTCGGTAGCAGTAATGGCTTGAGAACGATGATTGTTTCTTGTGCCCTGATCAGTACAGCTTCTGACTAGCTGAGGGGAAATCTGAGAAGTCTGTTCTGCATTTCTTAAATCGTTTTTTCCCTCCCCCCGTGTGGTAAGACAGGAACTTTTCACTGAAAACCACTTTGTAACACAATAACGTTCATTTTCTTGCCTTCCAGGCGGTTCCAAGGCTGCATCTTTGCACTGGACAAGTGAGCGAGCTGTCAGTGTGCTCCTGCTGGGCCTCCTTCCTGCAGCCTATCTGTTTCCTGGACCAGCCATGGACTATTCCCTGGCTGCAGCCCTCACTCTCCATGGCCACTGGTAAGCACAGTAGATCCCTCAGGATGAACAGTGAAGTCTGATAGTCAGGATGGCTCCAAGTCTTGAGTCCTAAATCTGTGATGTGTATGACTTATTTTCTGATCTAGTATAAAACATCTGGAAAGATGGAAACAGAGTCCTTACTCTCCAAGTTCTGTGATCTCTGACAAGTTGTGCCTTGGTCTTCCTTTGTCACACTTCTCCCAGTCAGAAGGCAGGATACATATTACCACTAAGGCATCCATTAATATTCTCTTGTGGTTTTCTACACAGTATCTTACCACAGGAGAAAGAACTTTGCCACTGGCAGTGTAGAATCTTGAACATTTTTATCTTGGAGAGAATCAGTGTTGTATTAACAGAGGGAACAGTGGCTGGCCCCAGAGCTACATCTTGCTGTTCAACCAAGAAAGAACTTGGTTTCTTTCTGTCTTTGGAAGTCAGATAACCTCTGTAGATCAAAGTCAGATTCTACAGGCTCTGTTGTTGGAGAGACCTGTGCTCAGCATCTTGTTTCCTCACTACCAGTAAGGAAACTTTTGAGGCAGTATGTATGTTAGTTTGATATAATACAAGGAATTTTGTTTTCTTTTTAGTTTTAGGATTTGGGGGTTTTTTTGGGGGGGAGGGGATTATTGTTTTTTTTTTCTTCTTGAGTGGGAACTCAGCATTCTTTATGAAGGGTTGAACAGGTGATTATAGCAGGTGAAAAAAAATATATGCTTGAGCCATCCTAGTAGACTGCTAATATAAACTGGGTGGATTTTAATGAGTGTTCCTTGCTGATATCAGCTGTTTTTTCCCCTTTTATTCTTTAGGGGTCTTGGACAGGTAATAACTGACTACGTCCATGGAGATACACCCATTAAACTGGCCAACACAGGTCTGTACATACTGTCAGCTGTTACCTTTGCTGGCCTCTGCTACTTTAACTATAATGATGTTGGTATCTGCAAGGCTGTTGCCATGCTCTGGAGCCTCTGAGATGCGACCAAGTCCCTGACAAACATGATTGTTCACTGCTGCCTCTGCTTCGTATTTTTACCAACATGTTGAATGCAAAATAAATTAATAACCAAGGGTCCATATTATGTACTCACTGCAGAGAGTTCAGAAATAGTCTTTTAGAAAGAAGTATCAATAGAAATGTTAGAAAAAGTGGATTTAAAATGGATAATGTCAAGACAAGAGTGAGTTGATTTTAGCTGCACTGTAAATTGGTAGGAATTACATCAATGACAAATAGCTGAAGGTAGCTTTCCTCATCACAGCAGCTTTAATGAATGTTTTTCTAAAATAATTGTTGGTTGGTTTCTTATTTTGTAAATCCAACTTGACTTGGAGAAGATTGAACTCTTATTTCTGGCATCACAACAACTGAACTGTATGTAAGGCACACCCTGTAACTCTCCGGACCCTGAGACTTGATGCAGAAAAGGGAATACTTTTTTTCTTAATCCATACAATAAAGAATTTGCAGAAATCCTGTGTGTTTGCTTCTGAATGATTTTTACTACTTTTGGGTCACTGAAAATGTGTGCAGGTAGTTTGTTTGTTTCCTCAAGTCAAGATCAAATACTAATTCATACTGTTCTGTTACTGCTCATACTGTTACTCTACATTACTTCATTTATGTGTTATAAAACAAAACATATTTTTATGAATATGTACTGTCCTTAGTACTTAGAGTGGTGTCTTAGACTTAACTAAATATAAAAGTAGTGTCCACTAGAAAAGACAGCAATAAGTGACGTAAGAGAAAGTACTCTTGCAGATCAATTTTAGGAGCACAGATGGCCTATGGCTTTCATTGTTTCCCTGGAGCCTGTATGATCACCTGCAACATATTTGGGGAGGTGTGTTTTTTTTTTAAATAAACACTGGTACACATTTTCTTGTGTGACTTCAAAGACAACAAACATACCCTTTATGTCATAGCTTGACATAGACTAAGGCAGTGTTCTTCATGTTCTTCAGGTTTGGGGCATTTTACGTGGGGAAATGAGGTTCTGTTTATCTTTGTACTTGGCTTTATCTTCTCTGACTTGCACAGTAGGAAGGAGCAGTAAACTGCTTCCACATTCAAGTGGTACTTCTGTGGTACTATTAATAGTAAGAGGAAGAGAGTTGGGTGTTACATCAGTCTGATTGTGCAATAAATGGAATGAACAAGTTGCTGTTTGAATTCTACAGGACTTTCTGGTTTTTTTAAATCTGGTTGGAATGTTCACTTATTCATTTATTTAATCATGTACTCACAAAAAATACCATGTATTCAAAAAATACCAACCAAACCTTTCAAAAAATACCAACTATTCAGGACCACACAGACATGCACGTTCTAGTTTCTTCATGGTGTAATTCTCTTCTGACCAGAAAACGTTCTTCTGCTTCTTATTGCCAATAGTTTGGGTTTCTTTTCCTTTATTTGGTACTGATTTATGGCAGCTAAAAACATAAAACTGGCTTGCCCGAAGAAAAAATATCTTTCTTAAAAAAAACATATTTGAAGACTTGCAGTATGTCCTATGTTATGACTTTCATTCTGACTTACGTTGGAAACTTATCTTCATGGTTTCATCCACTTCATCTTCTCTTGAGAGTTTCTTTAGAATTAATTTTCTTAAGCTACCTTCTTCCTCAAAGGCCAGAAACATTCCTTGTTCTAGTGAGTATTCAAACTTGAATGCTCTGGAACTAGAAGATGTAAATGTCTTTTGGAAAAAGATTACATTACTTTCACCAGGAAATTTCTCAGGAACTTCTCCTTCCTGAGGAAGAAAAAGGTAATAGATCAGTCCCATCACAAGACCTGAGCAGTTTTGTTTCAGCTCACACATTTGAATTCCTAATTTTGCCTCCTACTTACATATACATGAGGTATGGAAAGCAGACACTTACCTTAAATTGAATCATCATTTTTCCACATTCCTCCTCACAGCACATGTAGTAACTTTTATTTTCTACCTGGACACTGAAGGCAACAGGTGTCCCTGCTCCAGTTGTGGTTTTATTGTAACAGTGAATGCTGAACAGCATTCCATTCCCTAAAGAGAAATTGTTTGTTAGTAGTAGTCTGTGAGAAAGAATAGAAACTTCATTTGCAATCAGAGCTAACAAAAAATCTTAGCAGCCTTCTTCTGCATGGGACATCCTGCAGACCTCAGCCTAATCCAGAGATGTAATCCTTCACCAGTGCACACAACACAGCATTTCACCTCTCTTGGCCTAGTTTTATTCTTACAAAAGGAAGTATTTGCTCCCAGACTTCCTCTTTAGAGTCAGTGATAACAAAGAACAAAAATATATCTAGAATAAAGAAAGTGCAATAGTTGTAGTATAAATTTGGGAGATGGTGTACCAGATTTCATCTCCTGGTCTGTCATATCTTCAAAAGCTGCCACGTTTAAATCTGGTCGAACCACAAGCAACTGGCTATTCACATTTCTGAGGACTCGGTAGAGAATTTTATCTTTACGGAAGGCATCACATTCCAGACCTGTAGAAATATTGAGTAAAGAGGGTCAAATATTTAAATTGTAATCTCCTCAGATGCTAACAGTTTGCTCCAGGCTTGATCTTGTCATTAAGAATACCAGGAGAAACAAGTTCCTAGAATGGTAACCTCAAACAAAATTGGGGCCCGTGTCATTCTTTACACCTGTGGCTTGTAGCAATCCAGGCAAGACAGGAGGATTTCCCAGAATACAGCAGTTTATATAAGCAAGAGAAGTCAGCTGTTAGTGAGGATTCAGGAGTTACAGTCCTCTCCCAACAACTAGAATTGCATCAAAAGGTCCTTCTGTTAGGGAAACCACTGTCCTGTACCCTGGGAGGAAATAAACATCAGCTTGAGAAGGTAAGCAATAAGTTTGTTTTGTTTTTGTTTTTTTTTATACTAGTCATTATCAGTTTGAAACCTCATTCTCTAGGGTGCACAAAGCATTTGTGAGTTAGTAAGTGTGAGCAAGTTAGTTACAGCAAAATTGCTAGGTTAATAAATTATGAGCTTACCATCATCATCTTGGTTCCAAGTGAGCAATGAAAAAAAAAGGAAAGAAAAAACAACATTAAGCTTTGGCCCTACAAACCATGTTCCACTCACTTCTGTTCTGTGAGACTGGAAGCCAGCCAGCCACCTACACATTTCCAGTTGTACTCCCCAGTACCTCGGAGTCTTTTTGCAGTCAACAGCCTGGCTCTGAGAACTATTGTTCTAAGTAGGTGGGGATTGTAAATACTTTGAGCATTGCTCAGGTATTGTGGTGGGAAGAACACAGGATTCTACAAAAAACAGGGGTGCCAGCCCAAGGAAAAGACTGAATTGTACATCAGTTTTTGGTCTTTTATACAGAAATTAGTTGCAGTGGGTAGTAATTACCTTCAAAATAGAGGCAGGAATTTTTTCCAAGTTGTACTGCACACACAAGAATCTCTACATCGCTCATCTTCTCTCTGCCAAAAACACAGGCAGAGGGCTCAGAGTTCAGGACAGTGATTCTCAGTCTTTAAGGCAAGTTCTCTCCTCACAATCCTGTGCCGGGGCTGCCTGCGGTCCGGCCCAGAGCCGCCAGCTCTGTCGGGGCTCTGCCGCTTCCCACAGCCGCAAGGACGTGCCAGGTGCCGGTGCCACAGCGGGACATCCCTCCCGCATCGGCACATCCCTCCCGCATCGGCACATCCCTCCCGCATCGGACATCCCTCCCGCATCACATCCCTCCCGCATCGGGATGCGCTCGGAGCGAGCATCTCTGTCCCCCGCGGGGACCGGGAGGCAGCGGTGCGGGGCTGCCGGCCTCAGGCGGACAGTCCCGGGCTCGCTGGGGTTCGGAACCGTGTGCCAGTGCCGGGCAGAATCCACCTGGTGCCGCAACCCCTGGGCGAGGGCCGAGAGGCGGCCGTGACCCTCCCCGGCTCCTCGGTCCGCTGCTCCCCACCGACTCCAGGAGGAGGTGCGGGGGTTCTGCTCCCGCAGCCGGAGCCCATCCCTTCCCCGACCCGCTGCTCCCCTCCCTCGTACGCGTCTGTACCTCGGGCGCGGGAGCCGGATGCTTGCGGGGTGCTGCGGGACAGGGCTCAGCCCGGGCTGCCGTCACCTTCCTGGGTCCCTGTGAGCAGGGAGGGACGAGACCTCCCCTGCAGCCGCGGGGCTGTGGGAGCTGGGGATGGGGATTTTACATTGCGGCTTGCAGCACTGTCCCACGGGAGGAATAAGCCAACAAACAGGCTGCAATTAGGACAGTTTCCCCGAGATATCTGTCTACGTCTGCATTTATTCCGCGGCACTTCCTCTCTCCGCTGGAGAAAGCAAATAATGCAAATCTGAGGTTACAAAGGGAGTTTTTCGCGACCGCCTTTATCTCAGGCAGAAGACACCACGTCGTCTTCTTACCACCAGCACGTCCCAGTCGGTTTCCTCGGTCCAAAAAGTCCCGAGCAGTATTTTGGGAAGTGGTACTAGCTGTCAGGATGTAGAATTCTCCTTCTCATGTGAGCGAGTTGCTCATAAACATCGTGTCTGCCAGTTCAGGACTGAAAACACATTTTATGTAAATACATTTTATGTATCTAGTTCTTTGTGATGACCATGCTGAGGAATGCACCACTGGGCGCTGGTGGGAAAGCTTCAAATTATCTTCCGCCCTTTGGTACAGCAGAAACTTAGGAATTTAGGCTCCTGCCAGGCACCCAGAAACCAGATAATAGTCTAAGCCAGATCTAGTTTACTACCTGTAAATTGTTTTTCAGGTATGTATTAATTGCAAATAAATAAAAAGGAGATAGCCATTATTTATATCTGCTGCAGCCCCAAAATGTGATGCTTCTCCCAAGTGCTGCCTTTGGTGGTTGTGGAATTCCTCATGCTACAAATGTTGCTGTAAGGGCAAACAGAGCGTAGTGATGGGACAACTAAGGGCCTAAAAAAACCTGGAAACTGCACTTGGGAATGAATAATTAACCAACATTTTGTATCCTCTGTAGAGCTTGGTGGCGTTGACTGGAACACCCGTGTTTATAATGCCTGTGACAGCTCTGGGGCATCCAGCTCAGCACAAGGAAAATGTAACCTTATTTTCCACCGTTTAGAAAAAACAAGTCGGTGTTGGCAGCTCTCTCATTTTGGTGGCGTTGCTAACTGTAGTGACAGCAGTCTCTCGGGTTGTACTAATTCACGGCTTGCCTTTTGAAACAGATCCATCTCTCCCCATCTGGCATCGCACTGTTACCCCAAAACATTCCAGTGATTCAAACTGTGACTGGCCGCGTCACAGGTGCTTGGAACACGGAAAAAACAAGAAAAAAAAATACTATTAATTTTATTGCCAATTGGTACTCTGTTCCCCACGGGTTCTTCAGTGCCAGCTGCATTATTTTTATTTATTGTGTTATTGGGATGTGGCCTCTCCTGTCAACCAGCAGCCATGGGGAGGGGGTTTCCCCCTCACTGCCCCCCGGCACCTCGCGCTGCGGCCGTTAACGGTCGCTCAGCGCCGCGAGGAGCGGCAACCGCCCCGCTGGCTGGGGACAGGGACCCGGGGGAAGGGACAGGGACCCGGGGGAAGGGACAGGGACCCGGGGGGAAGGGATTTGACCCCGTTTTTGGAGGGGGGTGCCCCGGGGAAGTGTGGGGAGACGACACGGCTCCCTTCTGGCCAAGGCGGAACGGGGCCTGGCACCTCGTCCCTCAGCACCTCTGTGAGCCGGGGCTCGGAGCCGCCATCTCCAGCACCCACCCCTGCTCTCCCCCTGCCCGGAGGAAGAGCTCGCAGAGGTATGGCTTACAGGTTTTACACACAGGTAAAATGTTTTGCGGTTCTGCAAGATAAGCGTGTCCACATTGTGGTGTTGGTTGTTTTTTGTTTTGTTTTGGTTTTTTTTTTTTTCAGGCAGCGATGACAAGCAACACGCAAAAATCTGATGAAAACAGAAATAAACGTAAAAAAGAGGTGGAGGTGAGCAGGAAGGGAGGGAGGGAGGGAGGACCTGGACTCGTCTGGGCACAGGGAAGGGAAGAAATCCCTCAGCCCATGGCCTTCTCTGACATTGCTGTGTTAAGGAGAGAGGACAGAGGGCTCCATGGCAGTTTATGTAGTTAAAGGAAACATCTATGACTTTCTTGTGAAGAGAGACTGTAAACTTTCTCTTAGTCTTAGACAAAACTGGGTATAAACTGCAGCATAGTTATGTAGGACTTGAGAGTCAGCTTCTGAAGTCACCACCTTTTTTTTAATAAAAGCAATGATATCAAGGTGGTGCTTCCTACTCTCCTTGCTGGCCCTGTGTGTAAGATTCAGTGTTGATGCTGTGAAGCCAATAACACCTGCACTTTCTCTGAAAACAGTCTCTCAAGATCTTTTTAAAACTTTTCTTCAATTTCTCTCTCAGTGCTACACTTGTTTTAAGTCCTAGAACTTGTGTATTTTTTTAATGTGCTCTGTTATTAGAATGAAGCTTCAGAAAATCCTCAGTTGCCGTGCCTTGAGAAAACAGATGTGACTTTTTCTGAGGGCTCTGAGTCCCCTTACAAACCTGAACCACTGGAAAAAGTTGTAAATGGTGATGTATTAAATATAATGAAAATAACTTTACTTGCTTTGATGCTGAGATGAAAACTCATTCAAACGTTTAAATAAAATTACTTTTCTTTTGACAGAGATGAGCAAAGAAATTATGAACTTGTTGTCAAAATATGCTCAGATTTTAAGGCAAGTTAACTTTGTCTTTTTTGTACAGCACTTTTCTAACTTCTCTAGATAAAACAGATTACTGTGGCTGCAGTTCAGGCAAAGTAGCACTGAAAACTGTCCAACACAGATCTTGATATTAACATGCTGTGTTCTGGTATGAGGGAGAAATAATTTGGTCAGAAACTGAGTATTGGTAGATAACACATTTTTAAGAAGAGCAGAAAAGCAGTTCTAAGTAGAGAGAAAGTTCATGGAATTAGTATTGATTTTAACTACAGATTTTCTCAATTAAGTGAGAGAGCAGCAGTGGATGCATCTTATGTCCAAGAACTTGATGGAATCTTAAAAGAAGCGAGGACCATAGAAACCCACTTAAAACAGAAAAAGGAGAGTCTGAAACAGAGATTCACTGTGGTTGCAAGTACTCTACAAAGTTAAATGGAGCTTGTTAGACTGCAGAAATACAGAGTAAAACTTGTGGTGTGTTTTATATACTAAAATATAAACTATGATGAGTGGTACAATGAATGTTTCACAAATATGTAAATATTTGTAGCAGTTCAGAAAACTTTCACCACTTAAATAGCAATTTGTTTAAAAATAAGTAGATAAAACACATAGTGTAGTGGTAGTTAGTAAAAAAACCCCACAAACTAAAAATAAATTTAAAACCCTATTAACTCCAAGATATTCTACACATTAAAACATCTTTTTTTACTTGTTGACCCTTTGCTTAACCTGTCCTTTCCTTCCATCCCTAGAAAATATTGGAAGCATTTGAAAAAGAAAGCAGAATGAATTTTGCATTCCCTGGCTATAGAAGTTCCATACAACTGAATTCTGAAGCAGCCATGATATTTCTGATCTAAGAATATTCTTTCTTGTATTGTCACAACCAGTCTTTTACCCTAGAACACAGTATAGAAAGTTTTCTGTGAGACATAGAATTTTGCAATATAAGTGGAAAAGGACCTCATTTGTCCATATTAACTGTTTTCTGTTCTTTTTCTTTCTACTTAGGAAAACATACTGGTGTTGAAGTATTAGTATAATGTACTTGTAATCCTATTTCCATTTTGTTTCCTAATACAAACAGATCAAAAAGATCACCTTTGAAATAAGAGAGTTCTATTAAGAACACTACTTTGGGAAATGCATAGATACAAAATCTTAATTTGAAAATATATTTTAGTGCTTTACAGCTTTTCAAATGAAACCAAGGCCATTTTGATGTAAACATAAAAGCACATTATCAAAATTTTGCTGGTACTGTTATTGCAAAAAATAGATAATGTAAACAGAATATAGAATTACACTGCTTTTTAAATAATATTTACTTTAGATGCATCAGTATTGTTTGTTGCAGATCCAGTTTGTTTGAGGATGCTCATGGAGTTTTTTGAGCAGTTTTTCTTTCTGTTATTTGACTCTGTTTAAAAAAGCAAACAAGCATAAAATGTGCAAAGCATCATTTGTACAAATTGTGAGGCTAATGTAATAAAAGTGCTGGATAGTCCTGTAGCTAGCCTCAGATACATTTATATCTTTACCCCAGTGCTATGCATTAATTTTCTCTTTCAATCCTTTCAGACCTTTTCAGTCCTTCTTTTCCCCTTTTGTTAGGTAAAGGTCACATGCTAATGGGCTATATATCAAACTGATAGTGCTTAAAACAAATAATGAGGAAAACTGGACATCTAGGGTGAGATTTTCCAAGGTATCTGGATGCCTAGGAATGCATGTATGTACTTAGTGGGATTGCCAACGTCCCTAAGCGTGTAAGCATCTTACATGCTCAGGAATTTTTGAAAATCCCATAAGATGCCTCTTTGCATCTTTAGTATTTAGAGGCTTTCTAAAATCTTGCCACCAGCCTACATCATATTTTACCAGTCTCCTACTTTCTCCTAATAATCACATCTCACTTTGTAATGCTGTTTAAGCAGAAGAAAGTAGGAGAAAAATAGAAGATGATTTTGGAAGCTAAATGTTCTGTAATATTGTGCTAAAAATCTATATCCATAATGTTGACAAAAAGCAGAGTTTTAAATTGTCATCTATGAAGTGTCTGAATTCAGAAATTTACCTGTAGTTGTGTATGTATTTCATTACTGTTAAATATCTGCCTGTTATCAAAGTCAGAAGCTTGCTGCATTTCATCTGTTTGTGCTGGGGAAAATTATGCAACTTTCTAAATCACCTGGATGTAGATCATTTAAATTTAGTTTACACAGCTAATAAATCCAAGTTGCAAAACTTTGCCTCTTGTATTATTAAGAATCTGAACTTAGAAAGCCATTGGCTCACATGATCTGAGTTTCTTCTTTGAGGGGATCTGGAGAGCACAGACCCACAGTGTCCAGTTACTCATTGCTTTCATACATAAACTCCTTCCTGTTCAAAAAGAACCTTCCATAAGTACTTTGCTGCCTAAAAATACAGCTTTCTGTGCCCTGTCCTCCAGTGTTCCACCCTGTCTATATATATGGGAATACTCATTACACACAGGTCTGCTTCTAAATAGAAAATATTTGTCTGCCCTCCTAATGTCTGTGCTCTGATTGCCTCTCACGTATTTTGGTATTTATTGGGAGAAACAAACCAAAGTTTTCACCGTCTTCTGACGTGAACCTAAAAGCTCACTCATCTTGCCTCTGAGGAATGAGCTGCTGATGAAATCCAACTGGCACCCATCCCGTCGCTATCGGCTTTCCAGTTTTACTGAAGCAGGTTTGAATAGAAAATTAATTGGCTTTAAAGCTGCCAAATCTGATCAGCAAAGCTCAGCTGGTAACTATGTTTTCTTTAAGCTTCTCCTCCTGTTGCTTAAGCTGCAGTACCTTAGTAAATTAGCACGAACATCTAAGATGACAGATCAGTAACAGAATATAAATGGATTTAAAAAAAAATATGGAAACATCTTAGAGAAAGTTCTGGCCCTCTTGAAGTCAGGGGGTTTTTTGACAGTGAGTCTTTTGTCTTTTTAAGCTTGCTGTGAGTACCTCCACAGTCTGAGAAGTGTAAGTGATGAAAAACTAACACTCAGTTCCACTTGCACTTTTATTATCTAAGACATAAAAATGGGAAATAATAGATAATGCAGAGACAGCTTAGGTATTCAGTGAAGATAATTCTTCCCTGGGAAAGGGCTATATGGTGACTGCTTACTTAAAATGAATATTTTTGCACAAATGTAGGAATGTGGATGGTATTAGAAAAATACTGAATTGGCTAAGTAATATAAGTAATAATAAGTAATATTGACTAAGTATAAACACATATTCTTCTTTATTCTCTGCTAGTTTGGTCTCAGATGGAGGATGGATCTGCTTATTAAAAACAAAGCAGGCAGAGGGGGAAAGAGGAGTCATAAAGGGTGAAGAAAATGTGTTCTGTGAAGAGCTCATGGAATCATAGATGAGATTGTTTAATTTAGAGAAAAACCAGCTCAAGGGAAGGCATGGTAACAGGTAACTTACAGAGAGGATACTAGTCAGGTGTGCACTGTAACTGGCAGAAAGGACAAGGAGAAATCAGCTTAATTTGCAGCAAGAAGATTTAGGGTGAGTAATAATCTGTCCTCTTTTAAGGACAGTGGAAAGGGCTACCTAGAATACTGGTTTTGCTGCCTGGCTGTGTCAAAGGATAGAATAGCTCTTCAGAGCTGCTTAATAACATGAAAGAAACAGCCATCACAGCCTGATTGCAGGGTGCTGGCAGCTTCCTTTTGGCACCCCCAAGACATGGACCCACCTAAGGTCCATCTCAGCTTGAAACAGCAGAGTATGGTCTGTCACTGGTCCTTCCCCAGCTGATTTGCTTCTCTGATCTTCTGTGGCAATGAGTATTCCTACAGCACTGAGGCTCTCTGAGGTGCAAGATGGTTAATCAGATTTTCAACCAAAATGAAGAAAAAGCATTTTTGACAGGTGAAAAAGGGCAGAGACGGCGACAAGAATTTTTAGAAGAATTGCCTTGAAGCCTGGCTGCCACAGGACAGACACATCTCTTCTCCTGTTTCTTCTAGTTTCTCCAGCTACAACTGGCAAATAGCAATGAAGTCGTAATGTATGCTTTAATGTATGCTTAATGTATGCTTAATGTATGCTTTAATGTATGCTTAATGTATGCTTTAACTGGCTCAGGCCCCAGAGGGCCCGGGTGCTCCTGAGCTGCTGCCCCATGCCCTGGGGCTGCCTGCCCTGGCTGTAGCAGTGGAGGGGAGCAGGCAGCAGGCAGGCAGCAGGCTGGTTCTCCTGCCAGCCCCAGGCACTCATTCCTGGCTTTTATTCTGAAGTGATGATGTCAGGCAGCTCTCTCCACCAGATCCATCAGTGCTGCTGCACACTATCACCCTGGCACCGATACCTTTGCCTGGACATCTCCGACCTGATGCCTTCTCCCAAGCAGAATATGTTTTCCAAAATGCTTCTGTCTGCCATCAGCTTCCTGCTTGCTAGTTTGAAGTATTTCCTCCTCTCTATGATGCAATTCATTCCAGGTAAAATAGATAAACAAGCAAATGTTTCTAGCCCATCATGTTGGAGAGATTTTTTTCTTTTGCTGTCAAGAGCTGCTGCTGACACGGGGAGGTAGAGAAATTTCATTTCTATTGATCAGAAAATAGGAACTAAGCGATTAGAAGTGTTTGTTAGACAGAAATCCTCTGTTATTTATTGAAAAGATGAACAGGAGAGGGAAGGACACTGCACAGCCTCCCTGGGATTACTAGCAGATACTGATGGTTTAGAGCTGGGAAAGCAGTAGGCAGCAGATTCTCTCTGGAAGGCAGCCTGCTGTGTAAGTGGGCTGTGAAAGGGAAAGGATGTTTAGAGCAGTGATATTGCTGAAGCTTTGATCTGAACCTACAAATGGGAAACTCCTTCGAGGGGTTTTATGTCATCACTGTACCCTGCACTTTGTGCCATCATTGTGCAGCTTGAGCTGTCTTTTTGGAGGGTGTAAGAATGTGAGATCTGTTACCTCAGGATTAACTCAGAACCGATGAAGATCATGGCTTAATTCACTAAAATCTCTGTTCTTTGGTGGTGGTGTTTCCCTCCCCTTCAGAATCAGATTCTTCTGGGGTACCCAAAGATCTGAAAGGTTCTCAAGCCAGCCTTGTGCCACTGGAATACATTAATGGATACAAATTTATATAATGCTTCTTTTTCACTGCACATATTACTAAATTGGTGTGAGGTTGTGTCATCAGCTACATCTGTGAGATGGCAGACAAAATTCTGAGGCAGAATACTTAAGGCAAACTAAATAATCAAACATTAAGTCTAGCATTAGGAATATTATATTAAACAGCCTGAGGTATTAGCATTTCAGGGTGCAATAAATTGCTTTACTGATGGGAAAAAAAAAAGCCTAGATGTAAAAATCTATGATGGAACAAGGAGTCAAGTATGGGGACTTCCCAGCAGATAAAGGCAAGGGCAACAACTTCAGTTCAGAAATCTGTGTCTGGCACTCAGGTGAGCTGAGGGGCTCAGCCCTGGGGAAGGCTGAAGGGCAGAGTCTGGGTGGCAGAAATCAATAGCAACAGCAGCTTCACTGGGTTATGGAGAACTTGGCTTCTCCTGTTGTTTTAGTCTCTGATTTACAGGGTCCATAATGTGGCTCAAATCTTGTGCCAGAGGATTCCCACACCAGCTCTATGGGTATTCTGAATTTGCATGAGTCCTCAGGGAAAAGAGAGTTCTTGCTTCACCAACTTGAAGTACACCAACTGTGAGCATCCTGTTTATTAAAGTCTGCCCTTCAGGCTGGCTGTGGCTGTGGCTGTCCTTCAGAGTCAAGAAATTAGACTCTGCAGTTGCATTTGGAGGGAAATGTTGGTGTTTCGTCTCTCCTGGGTTTGGATATACAGGTTGAAATCCAAGTGGATTTGCTATATCCAATATGATTTCCATTTCATGGCTGGCAAATGGATTTTGTGTTTCCTCCATCCACTGGTAGGGTTTTCTGTCCTCCCCTCATTGCTCACAGCAGGTGGGAAAACTATTGCAAGATTCGTGGTTCCATTTTTTCTGGATATAAATAATAAATGCTACGATGTCAGTTTGTGACAGGCAGAGAAAGCATGGCACACAGCTCTTTGAATGGAAACAGCACATGAACAAGCAATTCCAGGCTATGAAAATTGTATAGTATTTGCTTACAATCTTTAGAAAAGGTTTGAGGAAAAATTACATGTGCCAAAGGGAGTTTAAATCTTAAGCCTGTTTTTAAAGGTTTGAGGTAAAATGGAAATTATAGCCCAGAAATGGGATTTTTGAGGTGGCAGGTTGTAATCTTGTGCTGATTTTCAGGTATTATGTTCAGGCACATACAGTAAAGAAAAGAAGGAATGATAGCACATTATCTTGCTATGCTTCTCTCTTTCTCTCTGGTCTGGTAGGACAGGGTATTAATTTCCACATTGTTGTAGTTTATACCAAGTTCTATATTATGTGTTGAAATGACCCTAACTAGTTGAATTCTAACTAGATCCGATTTCAGGAAGGATTACTAAGATGATCATGTGAATGGCAAGGTTATCACAGGAGAAGGAAAAGGAAAAGAACTTGGCTTGCTTAGCTTAGGAAGTGATATTATTGCTCACTCTAAATACTTGTGGTAAACACAAGAGAGGGAGAACTACCAAGGCCACATAGCAGTGCTGAATGTATGTTCCTATGAATAAAAACCCTTCTGTAAATTCAAAATATTTTTCTAATAGCTGGGCAGCAAGGGGGATATTGCGTTCAAATGAGGCTCCAACAGGTATTACCCTTTTCTGCCATTGCTTGCCAGGTAAATCTGTTTATTTTGTCCTGTCATGTATTTTAGCTGAGTTTCATTTGTGTTCTTCCTGACTTCCATTTTTCTGATGGTGCAGTTAGTTTCTTTTTTTTCTTTTTCTTTTTCTTTCTTTTTGTTTGTTTGGGATTTTTTTGTTTGCTTTTTTTTTTGTTGTTGTTTGTTTGTTTGTTTTTGCCTGGAGTGTTTTTTTGTGCAAAGGAAAAAGCCAGCAATTGCCTTTTTGAACTTCCAAAATCAGGTAATACTGGTGAGTTTGAGAACACACCTGTCCACCTTTCAAAAGACTGTGAGCTTCTGTTGTCCTGCGTTCCAGTTATTGCCACCTTAGCAGAGTCCTCCACGTGCAGTGGAAGCTTGACAGTGCTGAAGAAGGGTGTGAACAGAGGGGGTGTGAGAACCCAGCCCTGTTTCACACCACTGGGTATTGGGAAGGATTCAGAGGGTGCATCATCACACCTGACTTGGCCCCACTGATCCCTGTGTAGCAGGATGATAATTTTGAGGGACTTTGGGGACATCCTAATCATTCCAAGGTTTGCCACAGGCCCTTTCTCCTCACAGTGTCAAAAGCTTTAGTGAGGTCAATGAATGTCACACAGACCTTTGGTCTGCTCCCTACACTTCTCCTGCAGTTGTCTGAGAACAAATCCCATGTTTGTGGTACTCCTGTGGGCTCTGAAACCACGTTGGCTTTCAGGTAGAACTTCCTCTGCTATGGCAGGTCCTGACCTACCATGTGTTTGGCTGCTTGGACCACATGCACAGCTTTATAATGTGCCTGATTACATCTTTCTGCTTGTGGCTTCCATCTGCTACAGGAAGCTACAGCTCCTTTCTGCCACTTTCTTCAGCAAACTGCTTGTCAGAAGTCACCAGGAGATTATTCTTATGGTTCAACGTTGCTCTGTATCATCCTAACTCAGAACAGGTTCTTTTTGCAACCTCACAGGTTCTTATAATAATTATCCCTATGTTACTTGCTCTCAAAAAAATAAAGAAGATTATAGTTAAGTTGTATCTTATAATCAAATATTTTATTACCTCCTTTGGACTGCAGAACTAGTGTCTCAAATGGATTAATTACAGTAGAATTAAATCCACTGCATTTTCAGCTTCCTATGTACATGTGGGTATATTATAGGAACAGAGCTTTAGTTTTAATAACTATTACACTTGGCTGCTTGCAGAATGCTGGATGATGTTCTCACAGACATCTAGACTCAGGTTCAAGTATGTTTATTTAAATGCAAATCTTAGCTGCAGTCTTTTTGTTTTCACTGCTTTCTTTGCAGGTTTAAAGAATTCCTTGCACAGCTCATTGAAAGAAGGAATCACCTTCCCCAGCCCCAGAGGTTTGCAATGCATCTCACCCTTAATCCAGACTGTAGAGGAGACCCCTCACCCCATCCCAGCAAAGATCAAAGGACATATTCCCAAATGGATTAATGGCAAACTCCTGAGGAATGGCCCTGGGAAGTTTGAGTTTGGTGAAGAGAAGTAAGTCCAGGTTTGGTGAGTTTGTCAAAAGGTTCTGGTCTGACCTCTACCTAAAGCTAAAGGGCAACCCTCTCAAATGTCTCACCATTGTTTGGAGCACCTGGTAATTTACTTTTAAGGCAAGGAAGAAAAGCCTCTGTTCATCATTCAGTTAAGGATGGTTGCTCCCTCATCTGGAAACTCTCCGTGGGCTCTCTGAAAATAGGAACATGGTTAACTTATTAAGGTTGGAGAGGCTGAGTCACAGAGAGGCTGTGACCTACTCAGAGTGATCTAATGAGGGAACAGAGATGGGGATTAAGGCAGCCACACTCCTAGCCCTTTGTCATTAACAGAAGTCCATCCCACGAGCACTCTGAAATCCAGGGCAGGATTTGTAGGGTTGATTGCACTGAACTGTGTTAACTGCTTTAGAAAAAAGTCCATCTCATTAAAAAAATACATATTAAAGTATTTCAAGACAGCTGCTGCCTCTGGCTTGGAGTCTGCCATTCTAGCTAGCTGACAAACCTAGGTCTTCCTCCTGTAAAGCTGATGGCAGCAGCTGGCTGTAGCTGATCATCTTCCCAGAGACAAACCATGAGGTTTTCTCAAAGTCTCAGAGGTTCTTTTTCAGACAGGGCAGCATCCTGCCAATTGCTGAAAGCCAAAGGCTCCTTGTGCAGTTGGGCTTTCAGTAACAAGTTCTATTCTTCTTTTACAGTAAAGCACAATTTCTGTTTCCTGTGCAGAAGTCTGCAGAGTGACTGGTTTACCACTCTAGGTTGTTACCCCCAAAAACTTATACATACCACTTCCAGGAGGCCCTGAGGTCCACTTTCAAAAGTATTAGAGGGAGCCCAAATCTCACTGAAAGTCAGTGTCTAACTTCAGGTCCCACAGCTGCAAATATCCTTTATGTTTGACTCAGTGTAAACGTTTTCCCAGCCTCATCCCCAGACAGTGCACGTCGAAGTGTTTATGGGTTCTGGGCATTAACTTTTTACAAACAACAACAAACCTAAAGGCAAGAGGGAACAGTATAGCAGAGCCCCCCACTCTTTTCTTCTCTTATTTCTCTCTTCTTGGAGGTTTAACCACTGGTTTGATGGCATGGCCCTGTTGCATCAGTTCCAGCTGGAGAATGGCTCCGTGATGTACCGCAGCCGGTTCCTGCAGAGCAGTTCCTACCTCACCAACAGCCGGCACAACCGCATCGTGCTCTCCGAGTTTGGGACTCTGGCAATGCCAGACCCATGCAAGAGTGTCTTTGAGCGCTTCCTGTCACGCTTTGAGATGCCACGTAAGGGGATTTTTAAGACTTTCTATCCTGGGGGAACTGGTGGTTAGGTTTAAAGGGAGGTGTAAGGGAGCCTGGGAGGCCCATCCTGAGGCCGTGTTTTCCTCAAAAAATGATCCCCTTGGAACAACAACAGAAAAATGCAAGGTG
This sequence comes from Florisuga fusca, assembly GCA_038090715.1. Lineage (NCBI taxonomy): Eukaryota > Metazoa > Chordata > Aves > Apodiformes > Trochilidae > Florisuga > Florisuga fusca. Next base: position 15,800,116 of record JAAWXA010000020.1, read on the forward strand.
GTGTGAGGCTTAGTCAGGAGAGCCACATTCAATTCAATGTTCTAGTGCCCCTTCAGCTCACTCAGCTCCAGAGCTTGTTGAAAATTCCCAACAGAAATCTTTCCCTAAGGAAACACCCCGTGCAGTCCTGCTAATGAGCATTACAGTCTGCTCTCCTACCTGAGGCACAGCTTTGCCCTTAAAACACCTTGCCTGGCTAAGCTTGCAGGTTAAGTGGGCTAATCCTCCCCTTCCTGAACTAGGGCACAGGAGATGATACGAGTAGGGTGAGAGAAAGCATTCCCTGGGCATGGAGGTGCATTGCCTCTGGGATTCGGCGTACGTCAAGAGACAAATAGGCTTAAATGCAAGCAAAGTACTTTCCATTAAAACCAGAACACACCTAAAGTCTGCAACTTGTTGCTCGTGTGTCACCATCTTCTGCTTCTACTCTTTCCTGAGGAGATGGACCCAGTCCTAACATGAAATCTCTACTCTTCAAAGCTGCTCATACCTGCACTCCTTGGTCTGCCTGGCTCTCCAGCTCCTCACCCCACCTCAGTTCTCTTGATCAATCTCAGAACCATCTCCATGCCTCATCTTCTTTCCAAGCTCAGCAGGCTGTGCCCACATCCCCCTGCTTATTTGGCAAATCTACACATAGACTATTCCTCACTGCATGAACTGAAGTTCACCACAGACACACAGGTAGTTGCAGGAATCACTTTGTCCTTAGCCCTCCTCAGCCATCTGGCTAAAGAGTCTCAGCTTCCTTTGGAGTAGAAAGAACAACTCTGGCTGTTGTGCATAACTCAACACATAAAAGCCACTTCCGTAACTCAGATTTAAAGAGAATAGGGAAGAACAGTATTCCCTGTCCAGGCCCTCTCACAAAAAGCGTGTCTCTGCCCTCTCCTCAGCCCGAGTTGTAGCTTCAAGTGTTGTCTCTCATTTCCAGTCCTGTAAATCAAACGTGGCAGCCTTCATATGGCTGTCAGAGGAGAGGACTTTGGTTTGGTTAGGGAGGGTGGTATGTAGAAATAAGAGGTCAGAAACAAAGGGTGTATGAAGTATGATGATTACCTTCAGTGGTTTCCACAAGAACCAGTCCTTGATCTTTTATCCTCACCTGTGCAGTCAGTTGCCTGAGTGTCTTTGTAGATTAGTGAGATATTTCTAATCAATCACAGAGGGATTAGTGTCATTGCAAATAGGTTTATTTGTTTAAACATGTCTATCCTGCTATAATGTGACCTTAAATAATATGAGCTTAAACAGAGCTGTGTATGACTCTGGGATTTTGTTTCAGAACCAAGTGACAATGCCAGTGTGAACTACGTTGTGTACAAAGGAGATTATTATGTCAGCAATGAGAACATCTTCATGTACAAAGTGGACCCAGAAACGCTTGAAACGAAGGAAAAGGTACGGGCAGGTGGGACAAGGGGGTTATGGTGCAGGAGAATCACTCCTTGCTATTTCTAAGAGCAGCAAAGCAAAGAGAATTAACAGTACTCACAATTGTACCTTTCCCCTAGGTTTTCCTTCTAGCTGTAGGCAGTGGACCCAAACTGCTTTCTCTTAGAGAAAATACCACCAATTTGCTACGGGTGCTTTAAAAAAAATTTGGTGATTTTTTGAGGCAGTGATTGTGTCTTCCTGCACGTCTGTCTGTGGCTGTTACCTGGGATCCTAGCTACAATGCTCATATCAGCAACATTCCCTCGTGTCTGCACTTCTGCCATAGGGAACATTCATGTCTCCCAGGGAAATGGATAGTGCTATTAGTCCCTCTTTTAGTGGTAGAACTAACACAGAGAGAAACATAGTGAACTGTCAAGGATTTCAGGAAGATTGCAGAGAAAATGAAGGCTTAAGTCCAGATCCCACATCAGGGCTGTAATCACCAGGTTAGTCTTCCTCAGACCTTAATGAAACCAACATTTAGAAAGATGGGGACTTGCTACAGAGCAACAGGCAACTTGTATAGTGGCTGAAAATCTTTGGCTTTTGCAGGTAGACTGGAGCAAATTTATTGCAGTCAATGGAGCCACTGCTCATCCTCATTATGAGTCTGATGGGACAACATACAACATGGGCAATTCCTATGGAAAACATGGTAAGGATGGGTATGACCAGGCCTGGCTTGTGGATGGGGTGTACAGACTTCTGCTTGCTTCAAGGAGCAGTGGTTGAAGGAACTTCAGTCCCTAAAGAGACCTTGAATTTGCTGTTTTTCTTTGATTCAAAATGATGGCAAGCTAGATTAATTCTTTTTTTCAGGGTGTCATCACGTCCCATAAAAATGGCTTCTCTCAGCAATTACTTTCAGATGATTCTGATTTTGTTCTGTGAATATCCAGCAGATTCCTCTCTTCATCTTTAATGGAAAACAGAATGATTTTCAAACACCCATCTAGCACTGAAGCCTCATCTGAAGAATTCTGAGAACTAGCCACACATTTTCCACCAACAATGGCTGGCGTTTGATAAGGACCATAAGGGTTTATATAGGAGAGAAGGTGGAGTTTATTCCAATGACCTGGCTACACTACAGCAAAGCTGGCTCTTCTGGGATGCTTTTTTTCTTCCCAAGATTCTGAGCATTACATCTAGCTGGGGTCTAGTTCCATTGACACCGCTGCTCAGAGCTGGCATTCACCAGGAGCTACATGGCAACTTTCTTTCTCAGTTGCTTGTGAAATCAGCCACTTCCCTCGGGCTGGTTCCACTTCATTGAATGGTTGCCCAGTTTTAAGCATTTTTCATTCTAGCTGTTTTCATTTCCTTTTGGCTTAAGCAACATCTAGTTCTGCAGCACATGCTGTTTCCAGAAAGTAGACTCTAGATCATCATTCAAATGTGCCATTCTTTCCTGCTCATATGCTCAGATGTATTAAATGAGTGCCAGCCACCACCAGGCCCCAGAGTTTTCACTTCCTTTTATACACAAACTAATAACTTGGTTTTCTTCCTCATCCTGTTATCATAGGAGACTCTTGGGTTACCACAAGGAATGCATTGCAGACAGTGAAGGCATGTGGCAGTCTACCAGATCCTTCTACTTCCTTATTATTTTTCTCTGTAAAGCTCTGTCGACAGTTTTATTAACTTGGTAACTGCCTTTTTGTTTTCTGCTCTCTTCAGCTGTGCTGTGGTTCCAAGTATTCTAGAGAAACAGAAAGGAACAGAGCCTGACTTGGATCTCATGAGCATTGACAGCCTCACATCTGAGTGGTGCTGAACACCTTTTCTGCTTTCCAGGGTCCAGGTACAACATCCTTCAGGTTCCTCCACAGAAGTCAAACTGTACTGACACATTAGAGGGAGTGAAGGTGCTTTGCTCCATTGCTCCAATGAATCAGATGAAACCCTCCTACTACCACAGCTTTGGTGAGAATATCTCCTACCTCAGACTCAGAGGATTTATCCTGCTGGGAGGCAGAAAGGGCTGTTCACTGCCCTCTGCCCCTGAGATTATCAGGTTATTTGCCTAAGGCTATCTCCTTCCTCTTCTTTTCAGGAATGAGTGAAAATTACATCATTTTCATTGAGCAACCCATCAAACTTAATCTGTTGCAGATTGTCACTTCCAAACTCCGTGGGAAAGCCATTTTTGATGGAATAAGCTGGGAGCCTCAGTTCAATACTTATTTCCATGTGGTGAATAAGCACACTGGGGAGGTGGGTGAATCCTGCCAGCTTAGATGCCAAGAAAAGAGTGCTGGGCAGCAGCCAGCTGCAGGAATAAATCCAGGAGTTACTGCAATATAGGCTTTATAAGCATGGATGGAGGTTTATTAGAAATGTGATAAGTTCATGCAGTTTCCTCTCTTTGCCAGCTCTAAAAGAACAGGCAGAAATAAACAATTTGGGGGTCCTGGGACTGCAGCAGAGTTCCTAAGTACTAGAGAGTGTAAAAAGTTCAGTCATCACCTGGGAATGATGCTGTAAGGATGGAGTCATGGCAGTGAAAGTCTGGGCTTCTTTTTTTAAAGCAACCATACTGTAGTTACCCAAGGGCACGAGACAAAACCCAAAGAATGAAATGGGGAAGACAAGAGAAGTCTGTGAGGGGCAGCAAGGCTCCTTAGGGAAGACATTCAGCCTCTTTTCTGGTCCCTCCAGGTGCTGCCAGGGCAGTGGTACAGTAAACCCTTTGCTTCTTTCCATCAAATCAATGCCTTTGAGGATCATGGCTGTGTGGTCCTTGATCTGTGCTGCCAGGATGATGGATCAACTCTGGCTACTTACAAACTGCAGAACCTGAGGAGGAGTGGAGAAGCTCTGGATAGAGTAAGAGCTCTGTGTTTGTGTTGTGCAGGGGCTGGAGGGGCCCCATGCTGCTGGAGTGACTTTCCTGAAACAAGGTGTAATGGGGGATGTAAACTGGGGAAAGGAACCATGACTATGGAAAAAACTGAAATTAAGATCTGTTGAGATGCTGGTGTTTTCCTCTCCCTTTTAAATCTCTTAGCAGATAATCTCCATGGAGTGTTTCTGTGAAGCTTTTAAAACTGGTGTGGGACACACACCTCCATCTGCCTGACAGAAGAACTTGTGTTTTAAAATCTCATTTTTAAAGATACTCATTCTCCATGTCCCCGTGTTATAACTTTTTTCCCCCAAGTTAGGATTGAAAATTAGTTTTTGTATTGTTTCTAGAGGGCAAAATAAAGAAAAACCCCTGATGTTTAAAGGCATTACTTCAGAAAACAAACCTTTAGTATGTGGGCCACAGAAACACAAAGGTTACAGGAACCCCTGCATTGTAGCTCACATTTGCCTCAAAACTTGCACTCATAAATCACTTTTTATGTCCAACTCTATCAAAAGCACAATTTAAAGCTGTGTAAGAGCATTATTTTGCATCAATCATACACTAGAAAAGTGGGTGTGCTTTCAATCTCCTGTGCTGCAGGTGTGTTTATTGGAACCCCACCATGTTGTGGGTGAAAATCAGGCTTTTCTACAGCAAATCTGAACATCCTCCACACTCTGAGCAGTCTCAAAGCAAGTCAGGCCTGATCTGAAAAGTCTATAGCTGTGTCTCCTCAGGGTACTTGTGTTCTGCTTTCCTTTTTTGCTTTTCTTTTTTTTTTTTTCCAAGGCTGTGGTGAACATGAATTCAAGTACAGCAAAGTGTTACTAGGACCATTTGCTTTGCAGACTGATTCTGATTTTTGTTCAGCCTTTTCTGAGCACAAAAGAGCTGCTATTTGATCTGTCTGTAGGTGTCCTTATGTCAACATGTGTTTTCAACACCCACTTTGTTTAACTGACAGGTACTATAGCCAAGTGCAAGTCATTTCAGAACAGAATCTAAAATTTTGGCTGCAGCAGAAGACTAAGAGCATGACTTTTCTGTTTTCCCCAAATCATGCTTTTGCTTGCTGACTAGACCATATTTTTGTCTGGCAGAGTTCCACAAGCAGTCTGTTTGCCATGGCTGTATAAAACATACATTTTGAAAACAGGATTTCAAGGATGCTGAAGGAATGTCTGCCACAATTAGGGCAGTTCCCCGAGTAAATCCACCACTCTCCTAGACTTCCCAAACACAAAGTCCATCTCCACCTGAGATTGGAGAGAGGATAATTCTGCAGGCTTACTTCAGGCACTGAGCAGAGCTACAGCAGCATCCTTCTGCTCACTTTATAATCCAGGCTCCTCCAGAGACTGATGTAAAGCATTTAAACAGATATTTCCAGTCATTCTCTGGACAGTTCACCCCCCCATGAATTTCACAGTGATTTGCATATCCAGCTCAGCATTAATTAGTGTGAAAGCAATGCTGACCCATTTAATTAATTGGGTTTTTTTGCTTCCTACTGTAAAGTACTGGAACAAGCAGAGTCCTTACCCAAACTTGGTAAAATACATAGCGGAAAGAAGAATGGGATTTCAGGGGTGGGAAGAATGTCTAAAACTTCAGAATTCCTCCTGAAAAGGGCACTTAGCCTGAAATGCCACTCTCCTTTTCCAATCACCATAACTTTCTGTCTCTGCAACAGATTTATGACTCCATATCACGAGCTTTCCCTCGCCGCTTCGTGCTCCCTCTGCATGTGAACTCAGACACCCCTGTGGGTAAGAATCTGAACCCACTCTCTTACACATTGGCAAGGGCTGTGAAAGATGCAGATGGCAAGGTATGTGTTAGAGCCTGGTGTGCCTGCATTTATGGCTGTGGTGAGATTCCCTGCAACTCTTATTACCCTGGGCTATTACCTTCTCTTGTCCCCCAAGCAAGTTTGGTCATTACTGAGACGGGACTGACCAGCATGTCACCTGAAATGAGAGAGGTTGTGACTACCAAACTGATGAAGTGGATTATGAGCCATTACAATCATTGGCCAAACTTCAGCTTCTGTGTTAACAAAATCCTTCATGCTTTCACCTGGGTACAGAACTGCTCTTTGCTTCCAGGACAGCCTTACAGGGTGGTGTTTGGTGGTACAGAATAGGTGTTGTCTGCTGTGAGAGGAGTTGTATCTCTGTGTACAGATTGCTTAGTGTTGGACCTGGGATGTTCTGAGCTAGCAGTGCAGGAATACTTGGACTTGCTCCTGCTTTTCACATAAGACTGATCCTTGAAGTTTCCAAGGATGTTTGGGATGCTGAGTTAGTTCTTTGGGTGAAAGAGATGAGGCAGGCAGGACTGGTGCCTCCACCTTTCCCCAGTGGTTGTGCCGGGGGCTGGTGGCACAAACCAGCTCTTCTGCCCAGTCCAAGCTAAACTGATCCTTCTCTAATGCATACTCCTCCTAGGTCTGGTGCACACATGAAAATCTTTACTCTGATGACTTTGAAAAGTTTGGGGGCTTGGAGTTCCCCCAGATCAACTACTCCCGGTGCAACGGGAGGAAGTACAGGTACTTCTATGGATGTGGCTTTCGGCACCTGGTTGGGGATTCCTTGGTCAAGGTTGACATAGAGACCAAGAATTTCAAGGTGAGGTGAAGTGAGATTTTTTTTTTTTCTTTCTTTCTTTTTTTTCCCCTTTTTTTTTCCCAGCAGTGGGAGTCATTCCACTGAACTGGCCTGGAAGATGCATCATTTGCTCTTTAGGACTCTTCTTTCAAGTGGGTCTGAGATGACATTCTGAATTTTCCTCCCTATTAGCACCTTATGAATGTGGCACACTTAGCAAACAAGAAGTTTTGGTAACACTGCATTTTGCAGTAAGAATGCCTTGCTTCAGCAAAGCTTTGAGCTGCTATAGCTCTGCCTGCAGCAGCTCTGCCCCCAGGTGGGTTGGTGACAGCTCAGTCTGCTGCAGGCATCTCTCACCACACTGCCTGGCACAGCACGGTCTGCACAAGGGTGATGTGAAGGTGCTAGCTGGGATGGTGGTGGTTTTTGAGCTTGCAGCTTATACCTGTGCCAGTGCAAACTGTAAGATAAAATGAGCCAAGAGGAACCCTTTTCACTGCCTGTTCCCATGGTGGCACAATGGACATGCTGTCACAACAATGGCACCATCACACTACTGGAATCAGAAGAATTAATTAAAAGGTTGAACTATGGGTTTCTTAGAGCCCAGAGTATGCCTGGGTATCTTTGTGGGGAGCACTCCACTTGCAACTCTGCTAATTGTAGTGGGCAAGTATTAATGAAATGAAACACATCCCAGTGTTACTGTGCTTGTTAGATTTGGCAGGAGGATGGATGCTACCCCTCAGAACCAGTGTTTGTGCCAGTGCCCAATGCCATGGCAGAAGACAGTGGAGTCATCTTGTCTGTTGTGGTCTCCCCCACTGAGGTAACTTAGTGCTGCTGGTCTGTCAGTCACACAGTGTTTGGTAGATTTTCTAAACCACAAAACTGAGTGTGGGGCTTTCTGGCAGGTAGTTCTAGATGCATTCCCCAGGGCTTGTGCCTCTGCAATTGCCAAGCACAGCCAGGAAAGCTTCAAGTAGGAATGTCCCCTGGAATGTCAGTGTTGCTTGAGTGGCACCTGTGAGTACCAGAGCTTCTGGCCAAGTGTTTTACAGGTTTAATCTGTATGCTCTGGTTGTACAGCTGGGCTCTCTTGTGTCTTACAGACATAGTGGGTCGGACAGTGGAGGTTCACTCTGGGTATTCATTCTGGCTTCCTTTTCATCCTGCAGAATCAAAGTGCTTTCCTGCTTGTCTTGGATGCAGAGACCTTCAGAGAACTGGGGCGAGCAGAAGTTGCAGTGCAGATGCCTTATGGGTTCCATGGTATCTTTACCTCCCACTGACTGAAGACCTTGTCACCTCATGTAACAGCTTCCTCTAACCTCCCACCTTTGCATTGTGTAAACAGCAGCAGTTCACAAAGCCTGCCATGCTTAAAGCTTGCAAGGGACAAAGTGGAAACTCCGATGACCATCACCTTCCCTTGGCAGCAATGCACTCTGAAGGGAAGAGAATGTCAGTGCTTAGAGCAGTGACTTTGGCTGAAGTGTGTAAAGCAGAAGAGAGGAGTAAAACCAACTAGTAACAGGTAGGCCCAATAAAGGGATGTAATTGCATCCTCATTGCATAAAGATTGCCTTCAGTGAACTCCAGAAAGTAGCTGCACCCACAGAAGCTGTACTTGCAGTGCTTGTCCTCTGTACACTAATAGTACCCTCAAATAAAGCCTTGTGAAGTTTCTTCCTTTCTTTTCTTGCCCCCAGCAGACCCATGGCCAGGTAGTGCTGTGCCCCAAGAGGCAGGAACTGTAACCCTGACACACACTGTTGTGTTACACGGTGCCATGGACATGCACAAGCCATCACCAGGCTCCTGCTGGATGTAGCTCTGCTGCCTGAGGTTTCCTGCCCTCTTCCTAACTCAACAAGTGTGAAACATGTAGAACTCCCTTGTGGCCTTGGCATCCCTTTGCTCTAAGTTGAGCAGGTCAGACCCAAGCACCCTTTTGTATGATTGCCTCTTCATCCAGGCTCCTCCAGCTCTTGAACTCTGAGGTGTAGGTAAAGAGGTGTGTTGAAGGACATTTACTTGCAGGCTCTTTAAGGACACTGAAAAGTGACTGTTTACAGGAGAATGGATTCTCTTGTCTGAAGGAATTTTTATATTGCTTTGTTGTGAGAAGCCTGGAGAATGTTTTGGGTCATGCCCTTGGGCAAAAATGTGCCCTGAGTTTTGAAGGAAAGTCCTTGCTTCCTATTTGCAAAGCTGCTTTGTGTTTTTTGGTTTGTTTTGGTTTTGTTTTTTTTTTTTTTTTTTTTTTTTTTTTTTTTTTTTTTTTTTTTTTTTTTTTTTTTTTTTTTTTTTTTTTTTTACCAGAGCTGACTCACTCTACCCAAACAATCCCCCTTTATCTCCTCTCTGATTTTTCTTCAACTTCCTTACAGGTCCTGGGAAAAGGCAAGGGGAAGAAGCGGGCATTACAGACCAGGGCTGCAGCACTGTGGGGAGGCAGAGATGCCGGAGCTGATCACTAGATGGCAAACACCTCCCGTTGCTGGTGTCCCAGCCGGGTCCCCCGCCTGTAAATTCCAGGTTGGAGGAAACAACCCCCTGGAATGATGCTAAGGAAGTGGGTAGAGTTCTGTCACCACTGCTGTCCTTTTTAAAATTTTCTTGGGGAGAGGCAGAGTCAGATGTTCATGTGAAAACCCTGTGTAAGTGGAACGAGGCAGAGTACCCGAGGCAGAGCTGCAGCTCAGCAAATGCTCTGCTCTGCAAAGCCTGTTCTGTGTTGTTAAAGCTGCACTTCCAACAGCACAAAATCCTAGCCCCTGGCTGGCTTGTGTGCACACAGGCTTTACACCACGACCTTAAGAGCTCTATTTTCTCCTGTTCCTCTCACAGAAATCCTGCCCTGGGGCTTGGATTTTTCCCAGTCAAAGGCATAGATACATTCTGTTATTCCTGGAGCACCAATATCTTCCAGGAATTAAGGGAACATGCAGATACCTCTGTTCAAACCCTTCAAGCACTGCAAAGTTGAGGTCCCACCCCCTCCCACAAAGCTTTCTGAAAATCATCACACTTTATGGATCCCTCTGTTTGAACTCCATGAATGTTATTAACAAGTGCAGCCCTTCAAGTCTGTCGGGCTCACACAGGGGGTCAAATTAGTTTGCCAAATAGAAAGGGAATTCTAAATCAGAATTTGAACCAAGCTGAAAGGTTGGCTCCTTGGTACTCAGCAGCATCACTTCTCCCAGTACCATTGGACACAGATGAACAACAGCAATTTGCACTGGACAATGTAATGTGTGTTTTTCAGTCTCACATTCTGCTCCCTCAGAGCTGATTCTTCCCTCCCCGGGAAGCCCATTTAGAAATGTTTCAACTGCTGCTTTTTTCCTCATGGCAATCCCCATGGTGTTGATAGCTGTTCTCAGAGACCTTCAGTTTAAGCCAATGCACAGTGAAACAGCAAGAAATCAGCTGTCGACAGCTGGTGTGGGAAAGCGTTTGCTGCAGCAGATCAAACCCATGCTCCAGCAGAGCTGTTGCCATCCCCTATTTTTGTGACACAGGTTGCAGTAGTTGCTATGCTGTAGAGACCTATTAAGCTCCTTGTTTTGGGCTCCCAGCTCCACCCTTGTACACTTCCACCCAAAATCTTTCACTAAATGAAATCTCAGCTCAAATGATTCCCCCCCGTTTGGTGGGGCTGCCAGGGTGACTCTTCAACAGCCCTGTTCATTTTCTCTCTGTACCCCTCGCTCATACGAGTAGTGCGGGCAGGAGACAGGAGCTGGGGACAAGCTGGGGACAAGCTGGGGACAAGCTGGGGCAGCCAGCACTTTGCCCATTTGCGCATCCCGGCGGGACCAGGAGCCGCAGGGAGACCCCCGGGGGAACGGGTCGGAACCCCCCCNTGGAGCGGTGAAGGGCTGTACCGGACCGGAGAGCTGCCCGGACGGCACCGCCGGGTCCTTTGCTGCCCGGACGGTACCGCCTTGCTCCCCCCGCAGAGCTCTCACAGCTGCCGGCTGAGCCCCAGGGACATCGTTTCCCCCCCCGTCCCCACCTCCTCCATCGTTTTTCCCGAGGGTCCCCACTCCCACCTTCCTCCCCTTCCCGGTGCCGAGTCTCCGGCTCCCGGACCCACCTCTCTCCCGCAGCCTCCGGATGCTCTCAGGGGCTCCCTCCCTCCCGGACACCTCCTCTTCGCTCTCGTAACAAGTGGCCACGACTTGCTGATCTGTTCCCTGGCACAGGGAAGCGGCGAAGGAGAAGTTGCCCTCCCCGAGCAGCAGGACGCGGCGACCCAAACCCATCGCCGCACCGAACCCGGGACCGGGCGCCGGCGCTTCCTCATGACGTTCCTGCCGCTCTCATGACGTTTCTACCGGTCTCATGACGTCAGTGCTGCTCTCATGACGTCAGTGCCGCTCTCATGACGTCAGTGCCGTTCTCCTCGCCAGCTGCCGGTACAGGGCCGAACCGCCCCGGTCCCCTCTGCGGCGCCGTCGGGTCCACAGAACAGGAATTTCAGGTCACCCAGGGAGTGGTGTTTGCATTTCAGGTGGTTTTGTTCAGCTCACATCATCGTGTTTGGCCCCAAGNATTATAAGGAACTCTGTGCAGCAGGAGGGTTGAACCATGGTTGAAACAAGGGGTTTAACCTTGGATTTGCATGCTATTAAGTAGGTAATAAATATTTATCTCAAAATGTCACTTTGTGAGTCAGATCTGCTTGCTTATGATCTGCAAAATCATGGTGCTTTGAATGAAGATTTTTCTAAGTAAAAGACATGCAATTTAAGCAGCCTACAGGCTTTGTTTGAATATTGTTTGTACAAGTTTTCCTCCCACCATCTATACCCTATGCATGCAGAATCACATCTTTCCAGTTCTTAGGCTGGCTCCTTGGTTAGCACTGAGCCTTGTAGGTACCCTGGAACCTCTGCTACAAAGCTACTGGTCTGGCCAGGGCTGATAGGTTGGCAGATTGCTGGACTGAAGATCTGACTTAAAAGCACAACAGCTTTTCCTTTCTCATAGAAGAAGTCCATTGGTGCTGGGAAGCCTGCACCAGGCCTTGTAGATAAGCAGTGAATGGGTTGTTCATCCCAATCAGTTGTATTCTTTGTTATTAGGTTTGTGGTGTCATCATGACCTGGTTTTTCCTTTTTTCCAGTTATAGTCACTGTGCGGGGAGAGGTAAGTGTGATCAGCACTTTTTTCCCATTCCCATTCCCATTCCCATTCCCATTCCCATAGGGATAGATGGGTCCCTGGCTTGCACAGCACTCAAGCTCTACCTCAGTTGCTGGGTTTCCCAGGGTGTTTGTGGAAATGCTGTGCAGATCATTGTAGAAGAAGACTTTCCATAATCACTGCCTTAGGATTTCCAGGGGACCATATTTAAGTCCAGGGCCCAGCCATGGAACTCAGTCTGCTGGAGCCTCACTGCAGAAACTCAGATCTGTGGGGCACTTTTGGATGATTCCTGAGTCACAGAGAGGCTTAGCACTTCCAGTAACAGATTCTCTGTGATCTTTTATCAGGGTATTTTGCCATACATAAATATTAAAGGAAACTTTGTCAGCTGTTTTTCACTTTTCATCCTGTCATTGTTCTGTGTGTCCTGCAGAGGGAATGGTTTAGGTAGTCCTTTGGTTTTGATGGTTTCCAAGCAGCTTTCTGAGCATTTCCAGTTAAGGGTTTCTCTTCAGATGTGACAGTAAAATTCTGAAGCCTCTTCCTTCTGCATTCCCCAAGTATGCTGTGAGCTGTGCAAGCTGATTTTGTTCCAGATGTGTATAAGNTAGCTCAGGAATGAGCTGAGCATGTGCCCCAAGCACCACCTTTTATTGGCCCCCTAATGCTGCTTACTTGCAGCTGGGGCCAGCCCTGACTGGGCACAGGTGGGCTGAGCACAAGCTCGTGCTCACTGCCTGGCAATTGGTGGATTGCTGACACCTGTTTCGTCCAGCTACACCCCACTCCCACCTTCCTCCCCTTCCCGGTGCCGAGTCTCCGGCTCCCGGACCCACCTCTCTCCCGCAGCCTCCGGATGCTCTCAGGGGCTCCCTCCCTCCCGGACACCTCCTCTTCGCTCTCGTAACAAGTGGCCACGACCTGCTGATCTGTTCCCTGGCACAGGGAAGCGGCGAAGGAGAAGTTGCCCTCCCCGAGCAGCAGGACGCGGCGACCCAAACCCATCGCCGCACCGAACCCGGGACCGGGCGCCGGCGCTTCCTCATGACGTTCCTGCCGCTCTCATGACGTTTCTACCGGTCTCATGACGTCAGTGCTGCTCTCATGACGTCAGTGCCGCTCTCATGACGTCAGTGCCGTTCTCCTCGCCAGCTGCCGGTACAGGGCCGAACCGCCCCGGTCCCCTCTGCGGCGCCGTCGGGTCCACAGAACAGGAATTTCAGGTCACCCAGGGAGTGGTGTTTGCATTTCAGGTGGTTTTGTTCAGCTCACATCATCGTGTTTGGCCCCAAGGGCCTTTCACCCAAAATCCCTGTTTCTTACTCCGGATTTTGACCATAACAAAACCCTGCCCTATAGGAAAGATTTGCTTTGCTTTCACTTTCTGATGTATTTTTATTTACTTTACTTACTTTTTTGCACTTACTTCCTTAAGGGTTTTTGTTTTTGTTTTTTTTTATGGTTGTTTTGTTTTTGTGTTTTGTGCTTTGGTTGCTTTTTGGGGTTTTTTGTTAGGGTTTTTTTTTTGGGTTGGTTTGGTTTTGCTTTGTTTTGTTTTTGTTTTGTTTGTTTCAGTTTTGCTTTTAGGCTTTGAACCAGAACCTCATTGGTTTCTGGGCCACCACCCGGAGTGGAATACCCTTTGTTCCACCCAGCTGCA
>JAAWXA010000020.1:15817405-15834222 GCA_038090715.1 Florisuga fusca
CCGAGCCGAACCGTGCCGAGCCGAGCCAAACCGTGCCGAGAAGAACCATGCTGAGCCGAACCGTGCCGAGCGCCCGCTCCGCCCCGCAGCCCGGATGGAGCCCGATCCGCGCAAGCGCTGCCGAGCGCGGCCGCGTCATGGCGCTTCCCGCAGCGCGCCTGGCGCGGATCTCCCGCACCGTCTCCTTCAGCGCTTCTCACCGGCTGCACAGGTGAGCGGCCCCGGCCCCGCCGCTCCGGGATGCGGGCAGACCCGCGGGATCCCAGCTTTCCCCCCGGGATCCCAGCTTTCCCCCCGGGATCCCGGCTTTCCCCCTCCCCCCCATCCCCGCTAGCGTCCGTGGTGCGGGGGGATTGGGATTGGGTTTGGAAGTGACCACTGCGGAGCCGGAGCCTCCCGGGTCTCCTTGGTGTCAGCTCGTTCCCTGCGGCCCGGAGCATCCCGTCCTGGTGTGGGATATCGGTCCTTAACTTGTGTTAAGGGGAACGGAAGTTTTGGGTTGAAAGGGGACGAATTCTGCAGGCGGTTTGCAAGGCACTCTCCGTGCCCCTCATCTGCTGCCTTTTGTGTGCCTGAAGGGTGTCTGGAGTTGAAGCACTACTTGCAGTGGGCACTTGAATTTTTTTTTTTTAAAAAAAAGCTTCACAGAGGGAACTCGTCCTTTCTGCTTCTTGGAGAAGCTTCCTGAGCTTTGTTAGTTAATAAAAAATAATAATATGCATAGTTTGCTCCAGGCATTTCCTCCCAGGAGCCCCAGTGGTTTGGCCATGTTTGTATCTGAGCAGCTGTTTGTGTTTATACAGAAGAGGTATTAGGCAATGTTATGAAACCTGCATATATAAATAAAAAACTTCAGAAAAAATACCCTGTTGTCAACAGCATCTTTTCATGGGCCAGATACTCACCTAGTTCCATTTGTGCCTCCTGAGTAGGGAAAGCTAATGGGTAAAATTTGGGAAAAGTGAATTGATGGAAGAGCTGGAAGGCCATCCCGGGCGAAGTGAAAGCCCCAGACCAGACATCTGCAATGGATCCTGAAACACTGTGTGTCTGTTTCTCACAGTAAATCACTGAGTGATGAAGAAAACCTGAAGCTGTTTGGGAAATGCAACAATCCAAATGGCCATGGCCACAACTATAAAGGTAAGGAGTTGATTTCCATGCTTATTCAGGTGGTCATGGCCAGAGGCTGCTCCCAGGCAGGCTGGTTTGGATGTGGAGAAAAATATGGGAGAGCTGGGCCAGTCTTGTGTCTCAGCTGTCTGCTGTGGCTTTTAGTGGCTGCTTTTGGGGTTTTTTTTAGAATTATAAGGAACTCTGTGCAGCAGGAGGGTTGAACCATGGTTGAAACAAGGGGTTTAACCTTGGATTTGCATGCTATTAAGTAGGTAATAAATATTTATCTCAAAATGTCACTTTGTGAGTCAGATCTGCTTGCTTATGATCTGCAAAATCATGGTGCTTTGAATGAAGATTTTTCTAAGTAAAAGACATGCAATTTAAGCAGCCTACAGGCTTTGTTTGAATATTGTTTGTACAAGTTTTCCTCCCACCATCTATACCCTATGCATGCAGAATCACATCTTTCCAGTTCTTAGGCTGGCTCCTTGGTTAGCACTGAGCCTTGTAGGTACCCTGGAACCTCTGCTACAAAGCTACTGGTCTGGCCAGGGCTGATAGGTTGGCAGATTGCTGGACTGAAGATCTGACTTAAAAGCACAACAGCTTTTCCTTTCTCATAGAAGAAGTCCATTGGTGCTGGGAAGCCTGCACCAGGCCTTGTAGATAAGCAGTGAAGGGATAGATGGGTCCCTGGCTTGCACAGCACTCAAGCTCTACCTCAGTTGCTGGGTTTCCCAGGGTGTTTGTGGAAATGCTGTGCAGATCATTGTAGAAGAAGATTTTCCATAATCACTGCCTTAGGATTTCCAGGGGACCATATTTAAGTCCAGGGCCCAGCCATGGAACTCAGTCTGCTGGAGCCTCACTGCAGAAACTCAGATCTGTGGGGCACTTTTGGATGATTCCTGAGTCACAGAGAGGCTTAGCACTTCCAGTAACAGATTCTCTGTGATCTTTTAGCAGGGTATTTTGCCATACATAAATATTAAAGGAAACTTTGTCAGCTGTTTTTCACTTTTCATCCTGTCATTGTTCTGTGTGTCCTGCAGAGGGAATGGTTTAGGTAGTCCTTTGGTTTTGATGGTTTCCAAGCAACTTTCTGAGCATTTCCAGTTAAGGGTTTCTCTTCAGATGTGACAGTAAAATTCTGAAGCCTCTTCCTTCTGCATTCCCCAAGTATGCTGTGAGCTGTGCAAGCTGATTTTGTTCCTGGGGCTGTGCCTTCTCCAGATGGGAGGGTGGTCTCTGTTTTGTCTCTGCTTGTTCAACCCAGAATTTTAGTGCCTATTTTGCTGCTTATGGTTGTGTTGGATTGTTGCTTGAAGACCAAATATTTCAGTGAGTTTTTCCCTCCTTGTGTCAGCTTTTATGAGGCAGTGGAGTTGTTTGTATCTTGCCTTTGGGAACACCACGGGTGTAGAGCTGGAGCTCAGTGTGTGAAGGTGAAAAGAAAATTTTCTTGTGGCTTAGGTGTCCTGGGTGCACAGATATTCTCAGTCTGGTTTGCACAAGCTCATGGCAACCTTGGTAATCAGGATGTGTAGCTAGGCTACTAATCTCACTTTTGTTTTCCCTGCAGATTGACCCTGTCTCGGGAATGGTTATAAACCTGACAGACCTGAAAGAATATATGCAGGTAATAACACTGTTTTCCTACACATCCCCTGGGAGAATTGGATGGAGCTTAGCAGTTTGTTTAGTACCAGGGCAGAGACATGGGGTAGGAAATAAAGAAGAAATTAAGGAATGATTTAAGACTAAAATGCTTTAGCACTGTGATGTGTCTCCAGCTAGGAAGCTAACTGGTAGGTGCAGGGCTCTTACACTTTTTTTTTAATGTATTGTTGCCTTGCTCCAATCCCAAGTGCTTGGTAATTTGAACCTCAAGTCCACTGTGTATCCAGGACAAGATTCCCTTACTTTTTTTTCTGCAGGAGGCGATCATGGAACCGCTTGACCACAAAAACCTGGATAAGGATGTGCCTTACTTTGCTGAGGTTGTGAGGTGGGTGATGGAGACTCCTTGGGGCATCAGGGTCCAGGAACAGTCTTAAGGGCTTAAATCTGAAAGAGCAGCCTTGACCCCTGTGTGTGTAACACCCCAGTGACACAGGACTGCCTGTTGGGTGCTGGCTGCCCTGTGCAGCCCAACTGGGGCAGCTGCTGTCCCCTGTATCCAGGAGGGCATCACTTGCTCATGTCTGAGGAGCCCTTCACAAGCTAGCACTTGTCCCATGAGTCTGCCCTGTGACCAGCCTGGGGAGACACATTTGTCCTGTTAATTAAACCTCATTTCATCCATGGTTGCTGCTGAGAATTCGAGCCCCACTTGCACTCAGGGTGTCACCATGTAAAGGCTCCCCGTGGCCTTTAGCACCCCCCCTGGGTACAGCTTCCTCAAATATCATTGCTGTCAGTTCTGAATTGCTCATGTTTTGCTCTTAGCACCACAGAGAACGTTGCAGTATTCATCTGGGAAAACCTCAAGAAGCTCCTGCCCACAGGGACTCTTTATAAAGTCAAAGTCTATGAAACGGACCAGAACATCGTTGTTTACAAAGGAGAAGAAACTGAGAAGTAAAATGATCCTCAGCTCAGCTGGTCAGAAAGGCTGCTGCAGCATCAGATCCGTGGGTTACAATGGGTCCTGCCTTCCCTAAGGACAAATACAGATGTTTCCCCAGGATCCTTGCAGCAGCTCGCACCTCAGGTTCTCAGGACTTGCTGATTTGTCTGCTTTTTCTCAAGACATTCCTGTTTTGCAAACCCAGACAGCCAAGCTGATGTGAAGTGTACAATTGTGCCATGGTAAATAAAGGAGCTTTCTAGAGAGGAGAGAGCCTGGCAAAATGTGTCTCCTCTCCAGTCAGAAAAGCCTTTGATTTTTTTTATTATTTTTTTTTCCTGTGCTACAGACTTATTTCTCATGGCAGGTCTTCCTCTGCATGGACTGGTATGGTGAGCAGATTTCCTGAAATTGTAGATGTGCTGTGAAAGTGAAGTTCTTGAAGGGGAGTGCATGTAAAACCAGTTCTGGAGCTGACTGGCTGGGTACAGTTGCTGTGGTTAACAGCTGGAAGATCCAGCTGTCTCTCCAGGGGCAGAAGTGGCAGTACTGATTCTTTTTATCTCATGAGCAACATCCTGAAGGGTAATTAGGTGTGGTCCTGAAGAATGACTTAACACATGTAATTAGAAAGTGTTATCCAGGGTAGTAATTCCCTTGCTTTACAAGGAAAATATGCATCTGAATAATGGTAGCAAACAGCACTGTTTAGAAAGGTTTAATGGAGCTTGCCTAATTGTTAACCTTGGCTGCACTCCAGTAAGGGCTGGGTAAAGTATCTCGCTGTAGTTACCAGTTCTGTGACTAGTTTTTACTCTTCCAGAAATACTTTGACTGCTTTCTTTTAAACTGTGACTGCTTTGTATGAGGACAAACAATTCTGTGCTGTCTCCTGCCTTGATCCGCAGGAGCTGTGGATGAGCTCTTGAAAGGGAATAATAAGAAAAGTTTGGAGATCTGGGATGTTTCAATACTCTGTGAAGCCTCTAACATGGAGGCTCTGGCACTAGGTTTGGCTGAAGGTTCATTGCAGTGTCACATGGGTAGAGATTGCTCTGTGCCTCAGATGAAGGCAGCTCAGTGTTGACACACTATTGCTCCTTTTTCCCCCTTTTTTTTTTGTTTTTTTTTGTCCTCCTGAATGAGGAACCAGTCACTCTTTTTTCATTGTGGTCTCTGGACAGGGAGGTTTTGCAGCTTATCTGAATGTTCCTGCTGGTCTGTGGTACAGTGGTGTGATCATTCCTGTTTGCTAAAGTGATGTAAATCACACTGGATAATAATCTGCTGTGCTGATTCACGGAGCATTTGGTGTCTTCAGTGAGTCATGGAGACTGAAACGTATCGTGGTGCCTTTATCAGAAGAGGAATTTAGCTGTTGACAAAACCCAAGCATAGAACTGGTTATATCTGTGTAGCACAGCCCATTATTGATATTTGCATGAAGTCAGGTGCTAGGCCAGAAAAAAGCTAGCCTGGATTCCTGATCTGTGGCAGCTTTGACAGCAGAGCCCTGGCAAAGTCCCACAATAGCTTGGGTGGGCAGTTGCATTTCTTGTTGTGTTGCATGTTGGAGATGGACCCCTGGCTCTCATTGTGGTCTCTCTGCTTTAACTGGAAGCAGATCTGGGGAGAGGGAAATAAATAAGCTGAGTGGGTGATGCCTTGGGTGAAGGGAGCTGGCAATATCAGAGCTGGAGTTGTATGTGCCTGCAGCTCAGGAAATTAAAGTGTATTCTGTCCTTACTCACTCAGAGGGACCTTGATCTTTGGAGGTGCTTGTGAGCTCCATGTAGGGAAGTCTCTGTAGGAATCAGCCTCCAGATTCACAGGTTGGGGAGAGAATTAATGCCCATAATTAAACATTAAGCATCTCTTGTGCTGTAATTTAGTTACTGAGTGATGACATTCCTTGAAGGAGAACTGTTCAGGTGAGGGATGGGGTTGAAGACAGCAATTAAAAAGGGTCAAAGCTGATCGCAAAGAGCTACTGCAGGAGCAAAACTTCTGGCTTTAGTGCATGTGAATTTAAGAAGTGGTACAAGGGCAGCAGGACCAGAACTGTGTTGTGTTGTGTTGTGTTCAGTAGGGACAGAGGGGGAAGACCCAGTGCTGCCTTCCTGTCCCATGGAAAGAGAAATCATCAGGTTATATGGAAGAGGAGTT
The DNA here is from genome assembly GCA_038090715.1 of Florisuga fusca. NCBI lineage: Eukaryota > Metazoa > Chordata > Aves > Apodiformes > Trochilidae > Florisuga > Florisuga fusca. Next base: position 15,823,260 of record JAAWXA010000020.1, read on the forward strand.
CTCCCAGGGCAGGGACTGGGCAAATGGGGACTCTGTGCAGGAGGCTGGCCACCTTGATCATCACATGCACTGCACTTCATGTTGTGCCTCAGCTGATGCTGTTTCCAGGGAACATTTTCCCATTCTGCCTCACTGCAAGGAGAAGAAGACTCACTCTTCTTTCTGTGGTTGAAAACCAGTGCTCAGTCCCAGCTTTGGCATTCTGGGGAGTGGGAACTGATCATTTTCTACTGACATCAGGGAAAAAAGGAACCTCATTACAAAAGGAAAAGCAAAGTGAAAACCATCAGCTCAGGGCTGACATGAGTTCTGCCACTCTGTCTTACATGCCACTCCCTGGACTGTTATTTGTAGTTCATTGTTGTCCCAACAATGACCAAGTTAATGAGTAATCCAGGCATTGCTTCTGATGAGGAACTATGTGTGGGACATGGAGTGCCCACCAGGAGTTGTTCCGCTTGAGTTCAGACAGCTGTGGCAGTACCTTGCAATTCCCCAGCTGAAGTCTGTCCCTGTGAGGTGGCTTTTGGTCTATGTGCACAGTACCTGGAAGGCAATGAAAGCTGGAGGGGTGCTCACAGAACCTCTCCTTGCTTCAGAGCCAACGACTGGCAGTGGCTTGGGAGGGGATGAGGGGTGAAATGAAGCAAGAGGGAGCCCCCAGCTTTGTCCTGAAAAAGGCTGGGGAGGGCACTGTGAGGTGAGCTGAGGGCTCTCATGGGATTGTTTGGGTTGGAAAAGGTCTTCAAGGTCACCAAGTCCAAGTGTTAACCCAGCACTGCCAGGGCCAGCACTAAAAGCAGGTCCCTCAGCATCCCTCCTTTCAGGGAGCTGTAGAGAGGGGTTTCTCCTCAACCTCCTTTTCTCCAGGCTGAACAATCCCAGTTCCCCCAGCTGCTCCTCAGACTTGTGCTCTGGACCCTTCCCCAGGTTCTGGTTGCCAGCAGCCTCAGAGGGCAGTGGGAAGGGCACTGGGAGCAGAGCCTTGGGCTGGAGGGACAGTGATGTTCCTGCAAAGAACAAGTGAGGGCTTGGGGTTTTGTCTCTCATTCTATGTTCTGTGTGCTCAGGCAGGCCAGGACCTGGTGGGAAAAGCAGATGACCATACCACACACCTAAAAGGAGAGCTGTTGGATGGCAAAGCCCCTGCTCAGGCTCATGGTTGTGTGCTTTCCCCACTCAAGTGTTCTTTTTATTGGTGTGGGGGTGTGGAAATACACAGGAGTCATGAGGGTGGGAGGACAAAGCCAGCAGGAGGGAGCTCACCTCTCTGGAGGTGAACTGAATGCTTTAATGCCCTGGGTTCATTGGTGTTATGGGAAATGGGAGTTGCCTCAAGGATGTTTAGAAGTAGTTTTGTATGTGTAATCCAAGGCAAAGAGCTGTAATCTTATGAGAGCCCTGTCAAGAGTGAGATTAAAATTGAATAGTATTTACTGTACTAATAAGAATTTTATTGTGTTTTGCACTGCAGTAGCAGAAGATAAAACATACTCAGATCTCTGCTGATTACCCTGCCTGGGAAACAGATGCCAATGTTAATAGCTGGACCATAAAAATTTATTCCTACTGAGTTCTGCAGCAACATTCAGTTAGTGGAACATTCCAGGAACTAGCTGGTTAAAGTTTCATCTGTGAAATGGTGACTGGGACTTAAGACTTCACAGATCAATTGCTGTACAAACCACCAGGAAAACAGGGAAATAAGGAGAAATGAGTATGAAACAAGTGAAAGTTTACACTTGTATCGAGAAGCCCAAAGGCATGAGAAGAAGGAGCATCTTTTCTTTGATGCAAACCCTGGCTTTTTGAGATAGATAAAACTTGGGCAAGCCACAGAGCTGAGGGAGGTGCTCACACTTCAAAGCAAAACCAACCTCAGAGGGAACCAAAGGGCATAGCTCAGGGGGAGAAAGGGACTGATCCCTCTTAGACCACACCTGATGTCTGAATGCCTGAGGAACACAGATGTGCAGGGACAATTTTTTCCTGTTGAGCCCAGATTCTGTGTTGGGTTTGCAGAAATACCAAGGCTCCTCTGCTGTCAGCGTTCTGGAGTGAACCTTTCATCTCTTGGTGGTTAGAATTTATTCAATAGAAATCAGGGCTGATGTTAGGGGCACCATGAACTCTGGGCTGGCAAGGCCAAGTTAAAGGTAGATCTCTGATCCATGACTTGAAATACTGGTATGAGCTGGAGCTCAGCCTTCTGCAGAGAAACAGTAGGAGGATTAATGGGGCAGGGATGCCTTTCTGGCTCACTCTGTACAGGACTGCAGTGTGCTGACCTCACCTTTATTTGTGCCTTCTGTCATCTGTCAAAGCCAAGTATTTCACAGTGATCAGAATAATTTCATCCCACCACCATGTCACAGTAAAGCTAGGAAGTAATCTTTGCTGCAAGAGCCAACTTTCATTCCTTAATTTATTTAGATTAGCTTAAGAAAAAAATTACTTTGTGAAAGTTTGAAAATTCCTGAATGAACACTATCCATATAAAAATAAAAACAATAATAATAAAATCAAGACATTTAGTGGGGCATACAATGTGCCCTACAGCACAATCTGTTGTTGATTCAAACATGAGGAAAAAAAATAACCCACACCACCATTCCAGAAAGCCAGAAGAAACCCAGATAAACTCTATACAGCATCCACTGAAATAACAACATTTAGGGGATGCTGTACCAAATAAAAATATGGAGCATAAATTCCCAAGGCCTGGGCCTTCATGGAGGATAGCCTGCCAGCAGGATCTCCAGTTTGTCCTGGTCAGGGGATCTCCTACCCAGGTGGAGGGTTGGTGGCCATCCTTATTTTCTCTGTGCTCTCCCTGAAGGTTCTTAACTGAGCCATGGGATTCCTAAATCTCTTCTTTCCCATCCCACTCCCAATTCTGCATACAACAGTTCTGGTGAACTGGGGGGACCTGTGCCATGCTGTAAAGGCAGGTCCAAAGCTGCACAGCCAAAAGCAGACCTGGATTTTTTTTTTTTTTTTTGTGCTTCCCAGAACCCCAGGTGATGAGGAAGGAATGAACTCATGCAGTATTCCTTTGGTCTGCTCTTGACCACCTTTTGACTGGCTGTTTGACTACAGCAGAGTGATTTTTGACTTGCTATGGAACATTTCATCTTGCTGAGAATGCTGGCCCTGGGCAAGAGGAGTAAGGGGAGGATCAGCTCTGAGGTCAAATCGACCTTATCATGTATTGTAAAAGTGCAGTTGCCATCCTAATACACAGAAGAAGTGAGGAGTTTTCCTGAGTAAATCAGCCCTCCCGTCTGTAGCAGAAACAAGGAGGAAAGGTGCAGCAGAGCTGGAGCATCTTCTGACTTCTAGGAGAGCAGTTTGCCTGTGGCAAGGAGCAGCAGCCCCTGAATGGCAGCGATGAAGCAGGAGCTGCCCTGAAGCACCGAGACAGAGTTGGTGGTGGTTGGGGGGGCTGTTGTTGTTGTTGTTTCTGAAATGGAAGGAAACCCCCAGGGCTGGTTAGAAGTCTGCAGGAGCAGCCAAACTACAGACCTACCCCTGGAGGCTGCACTGAACTCTGATTTCCCAGAAATGGGTCAGGGCAGGGGGAGTGGGATGTCTGAATATATCCATTTACATCAGTGGAAAATCTGTGCTCAGGGCTCCAGGGGGGCAGGGGATCCTCTGAAGTACCAGAAGCATAATCTGTGATGGCAAAGCCACAGTTTCCACTCTGTATCTGCATGACACAGTGAAGAGGAGGATGAAGCCTGTGCCAGTTCCTGCAGAACTAAATAAACCTGTCCCCTCATTGTAACCACTGAATGTCCCTGTCAGCAAAAAAGAAGCTTGGAAAGTTTTTAAGTTTAACATTCTATTCTGAAAAACCTCTAGCTAGCTCTGGTGTCTTTTCCTCATCTCCCAGCTGTTGGAGAGATGAGATACTCTCCTGCTGGAGGTACAGAGTCCATCTTTCCCCAAAACACAGGACAGAGCTGGAGCCCTTGTGTCATTCACCCTGCTGCTGGCAGTGCCCAGCTGGAGCTGCTTTACCTTTCTTCAGAGCCACAGAGCTGAGCTCCACGTGTTCATCAGCAAAGAGGATGTAAGCCCTGTGGAAGGAGGGAGGAGAGAGGATGTAAAGGGGACCTTAAGAGTAGGTGGAGAAGCAGGAGCTATGAAGTCATCCTGAGCTCACTCACATCACCCTTCAGCCATATTGAACTTGGGGGTTTTTTGGTTTTTTTTTTCCCTTTTACACCCTTCTCTTGAAGGGAGAGGAATGACTTGTAACAGGATCAGGATGGCAATTTTACAGTTTACTGTGACCAGCTGCTCCTTGTACTTAGAATCACCTTGGTAATGAGCTATTGTGTTCTTCCTTCCTGCAGATAAGGCCAGGCAGGCTAATGGCTGTGGTTTCCTTTGGCAAATATTTCCCACTGCTGCAACTCCATTAGTGTTAATGGAAACAAGAGGGGTGTTCAGTCCAGGCAGTTCCAGAGGAGTTATCTATATCCCTACTCATGTGAGCAGGTCTCTGAACTGCAACACTGCCCGTGGGGTGACCTCTGGATATGATTGGGCAGAAAATGTTTCCTTGGTATTTTCAAGAGAAAACCTGGAAAAGGCTCAAGAAGTTTGTTCCAAACTCTGCTCTGTGGGTGAGCTCTTGAGTCTGGGCATTGCTGAGAGCCTACACACAGGAGTACTGTCCCAACTGAGTACTTAAAGCTGGAGTATAATCTTACCTTATTTCCACAGAAGAGATGTTTCTGCCTGGGGATGTCCAGTTTGCTGCTGTCTGAGTGGCATTTAATATTGCTGTGACAAGAGAACTGCAGTTGTCCTTCTCCACCACCGCCCATTCTCCCACAGTTTGGTTTTCTGAGGATAAGGCTTGCAGAAAATACTGGCTCACATTCCTGCTGTCAGTGAGGTTCCTATTGCCATTTATCCTAACTGGGAACAGAAAGTTAGACAGAAGTAAGTTGTTTGTCCTGGAGCACAGCATCCCCATGCAGTCAGGATTTTCAGCCAAGGAAGGATTTGTTGGCACTTTGCTTTCTGTGAGACAGGAGTGCACCAGAAGCCTGCAAAGAGGTGATGCTCTGTAGTCCTCCCTTAAGCCCAGGAGGAAGAACCCTTTTATCTGCCCCCTCCCCAGGTAGGGAACAGACCAGGAGGGACTCCTGATTCAGCCCCTGCTCCTGTGGTCACCATGTCTGTGAGCCAGACCTGAGCTCCTGGCAAGGAAGGATCTGCTGGATCCCATGCAAGTAGCAGGGGTGGAAAAGCTCAAGGGGACAGAGAAGCTTTGGGAAGTCAGTTCCTCTCTTGTATGTGCCAAACCCCCCTCTTTCTTCCCCATGTCTCTGCCCTGGGCTGCTGTGTCACACAGGGGTGCTGTGTCTCATGCTGTTGTTGCAAGCAGGAGTTGGACAATCAGCAGATGAAGCAAGAGGATCTGCTTGCCAGGAGATTGCTGTGCATGGCCCTCCTGGCACCTTTCAGGTCAGGACTGTTTCAGATGAAAGTTGCCAAGACCATCGGAAGCTACAGCAGCTCTACAGATGTGAGACAAGAGCTAGCATCAAACTGGGGAGCTGTGCTCAAAAAATGGAAATAACAGCAGTGAACAGAACACCCATCTACTAAAAACCAGGCAGCTGCAGTGGATGCTCCTTAGGTGAAATCTGAAGGAACCTGTGCCAGTTTACACCAGCAGACTGGCTCCCTCCTTGCAGGAAGGGATCAGGATGTCTCTCTGCTCAACTATTTTCCCAGCATTTAGGTTTTGCTGAACCTCAAGGCAAAGAGGGATTTGTTGGCAGGGCTGGGGGGCAGGGTCAGGCTGCCATTTGCTCTGCAGCTGAGCTCTTTGTGGTATTAAAAGCCATTTTCTACACGTGACACGGAGTATCTGTCAGCATCAAAACAAGCTCTTCAGTGTTATCTTGACAGCCATTACCAACGAGAAGGGCAAATTCTCAGGAAGAAGGGAACAAAACCACAAAACAACTTCCCTCCAAATTCTGTGTTTCCAAGAGCACTCACATCCTGTGCAAGCTTAGGCAGAAGGGTTAAGGTAGAAAATGGCACCCTAAGGAAGGAAAGAGAGTTTGGGACTGACCCTGGGGATGTGAGCATGAAATAGGAACAAAGAAGTAACAAGTGGTGCACTTAAATATCTCCTGCCTAAAAATAATTAAAAAAAAAAAAAGGGCATCAGACCTCACATTTGAAATGCATCTAAGGACACCACAAGAGTCAAGAAACCATCTGGGTTAGGGACTGAGGAGATGCATTTCTGTGCAGCATGGAACCCCTGAAATCCAGACAGAGATGGCTTACCTGTGTAGGTTGTGTTTGCCTTGTAGTCCTCAGGTGTCACGTTTATAGAAAAATTGCTTGCAGTTGCAGTTGCATTCTGGATCCGTTCACAACTTTCCACCTTTGTATATGTTGGGGTTATTAGTGTCCCAAGGAAGAGCAATTGCACCAAGAAGAGAAACGTTGCCATGGTCCACCTGGATGTCTCTGCTCTATGCACCTGCACCTGGGAGCTGAGAAAGCCTGGCACTTCCCACCCTATTTATACTCAATTTTTGACGAGATAAATGCAAATAATTCCCTCCTCCCCATCCAGCTCACATGAACACACCCCTGATGGGAGGTTTCACTCATGCTTTTAGAGATTATTTCCTTCTGCCTTCTTAGCCTCTGAGTGAACTGGTTAAAATAAAGGGGTGAGCCACTGAGAGGGATTAAAATGGACAGTGAGTTATGTGCTTGCATCCTTCTGCTCCCTGTAACCCCTTGCAGAAACCCACAGTCTGGGAACATGGAGGAGCGTCTCTTCCCAGCTCTGGTCCAGGCTTTTTTTAAAGGCCAAACAGTTCCAGAAAATGTGGAAAGCTCAGCAGATGTTCAGAGATGTTCAAATATAGATTCTACTCCTGCTTGGAGAAAGCTGAGTAGAGAAGGGCCAAGAGCCTGTGAGAAGATGGTCTCTGAGCCTGGGCCATAACCCCTTTCACAGCACCTCACTGTGTGCTCTTTTTAGGGGGCAGGTGACTTATGTGATTCTTCTTGAGTGGTTTCATGACAAGTAATTGTGGCTGTACCCCTCATGTAATATTATATGAAAAAAAATAAAATAAATCATGTCTCTCTTTTCACTCCTTGCCTGGATTTCCCCATTTTCACTCTTGCAGGCTGGGGTTTTCAGAAGCTGATTTTCCAAGGGCTCTTTGAGCTGCTGGGACAGTGGTGATGTGCACTGAGTTTTATCAGCAGTGGAAGAAGAAGACCACTGCCCCTTTTCTGCAAGCAGGGAGGGTTCCTCCTGCTGCCTTCCCCCTTGTTGGGAAAGGAGCAGCAGGCACAGCCCAGAGTGAAACCTGGAGTGTGTGACACCCATTAATCAGAGGTGGTGATGATCCTGAATCAGTTCCCCTGAAACACAGATCGCTCCAGAACCTGTTCTCAGTGCTGAGGGCAGTTCTTTTCAGCAGGCAAAATGAGCAATAGGCTGAGCACACAGGTACTCTGGGTGAGCTGGACCCACAAAAAAAGGAGACACAAGTACCCTTTTCCTTCCCCTTCTCTGCTTCACACTTGCAGAGGTATCAGTAGCAACCCACAGGAAGCTCCTGGAGGCATTTTTTGGTGCCCTCTCTCTGCAGTTTTTTCAAGCCCACCTCCACCATTTCATCCCAGGCTCTGCTGAGTCACTGGTGTCAGTGGGAGGACTGGATTTCCCTCCCTGTGCTCATCTTCCCTTTTTCCAGCCCCAAAGCACCTCACCCACACAGGCCTCAGCATCCTGCCAGTGGGGCTAGAGAAAAAGCTCTTGTGTTAAATGTTTCAAACGGAGATTGAACAAATGTGGGAGGAAAAGGGGAAGTGCAAGGAAAAGAATAGGTGGTATCAGGGTAAGGGGAGGAAAAGGGCAGGAGCAGGGAGGAGGACAAAGAAAGGATGAGCTGGAGGAGCTGGTACCTGTTCAGTGATGCTAACACTGCTCAGAGGTGAATTTAACCTTAAAGCAGGAAGAGTAGAGAAAATAAGAAACTGAGCTTTCTTGTGAAGTTCACAGATACTCCTGTAGGGTCTCCTTTCCTCTTGGTTTTATTCCTTGCCTTCTGCCCTACTGGGAGCTTCTCTGGGCAGTGTCTGGAGCTCCATTGCTGCCCAATGCTGAGTTCAGAAACACTCTGCATGTCCTTCCCCAGGGCAGAGGAGCAGGGAGAGGACTCCAAAGGCACCACAGGTCTGCAAGTACCTGGAAATAGAAACTGCTCCTCCCCACTTGTTGCACAGCCTTTCCTCCAAGCACCTTAAGGGACATGAGAAGCAAAAGGAGAGCAAATGGCATGCGGAAAAAGTGAATAAAATGGAAGCAGAGGGTTTTGTAAGCACAACTTCCCTGCTGACACTCTGTTTGCCCTCGGCAGTTTCATCTGAAGTCTCCTTGCAAAAGCTCTGTGCCATCTTCCTTTCGGTGAGGATGACTCAACGTTGCATCACTGGAGCAAGCAAAGTTGGAAATAGATACGTGTGCCTCTCAGGGAGAATTAATTTTGGAAGAGGCAGGGTGGCATCATGTCAGACGTATAACAAGGGAGACTCTGCTACAAAAACTTACCCAAGGCAAAGGACACCTTTGTAAGTGATGATGGAAGGGAGCCACCAGTGTCCTGGCAATTCCCTGTAGCTTCCAGAAAGCAGATGGAGGGCCCTGCCACACACCACTCCTGCCTCCATACAGGGGAAGAGAGAAAGGCAGGGGGGGAGTAGGGCAAGCAGGGCCTTGCTGGAGCTGCAGACAGGATGGGGAATGCACTTTGCATCAGGAGGGAGCTGGGAGGCTGCCAGCCCCCCCCATATGTCCCAGGTTTGCTACAGGAAAAACCCCTCCATCCCACTCCTCTGCCTCCCAGGGATGGGATTTCCTGTAGACAAGCAGCAGAAGAAACTTCCAGTTTTATGGGACTTCATCCTGGTCTGCTAGCCCTGAAGCAGCTTTTTCTTGGCTTGAGTAACAACAGGTGGATTGTTCTCTACATTTGCCTCTGGGGGACAAGGTCCTAAAAGCCCTCTTGTTATTTCCATCAGAGGGCAGTGGGGAAGGGAGGGCAGGTTTACTCCAGTGATTTTTGCAAGGGGGAAATCTGGTTCGAAGGACAAACATTTTGCAAGAAGGGCCCTTCCTTAAAGTGAGCAGCTGAACAAGGAAATTTTCCTGCTTGGCCTCCATTGTGACTGTACTTCCTCAAATAAACTTCTAGCCTTTTGTCCCTCCCTCCAACGGGTTTTACAGCTACAGTTTCTCATCACGTTTACCTTCTGCCAGCCTGGCCACTTTCTCAGCCATTTTCCCCCAAACCCACACAATTCTTCCCTTGGGAAGCTGGGAGGTGATGCAGGGTGGTGTTTCCTGAGGAGGTAGCAAAAGGAAGGCAGACTTCAGCATGTCTTAACCTGAAGTGACATCTGATCATGCTGGAAGGAAGTTGCTGTGGGTCATGTGTGTGGGATCTGGGTAAATCCCAAGTGGCTTGTCCCATCCTTAGGCACATGGAGACTGCTCATGCAAACCAGCAGAAAGAGGAGGCAGCCCAGGAGCAGGAGCTCTCCTGGCAGGGATGCAGAAGTCACTGCAAATCTCTCATTTTGCTCTGTGGACACCCCAAGACGTTTGGTTCCCAAATGATCTTTGGCCAGGAGTTTGCTTTCTCTGGGATTTGAAGGTCTAGAGAACAGTGGGTGGGTTTCCTTGCCTTCTCTCTCCCCAGAATGGTGACAGCCCTAAAGGGCTCTGCTGTCACCTGCAAACCCACTCAGACCATGGTGATTCCTGTCCTCTTTTGATAACTGCTGAGCCTTTCTGGAAAGGAAGCCTTTTTGACTGTCCTGATGTCTACTACTCTTCTCCTCCTTCTTTCAGCATTTGGCTGTTTCCTGGGGGTTCCACTGCAGTTTGGTTTGTCCCCAGGAAAGGGGAAGAAATCTCTCCTGAGCAGTGCTGGGGGTTTCAGTGCAGGTCTGGTGCAAGGACAGCCATCAGCACGGGGCTGCAAGTACCTGTGACACCTTCTTGGGGAATGGACTTTGCCTGGGGGTGGACACCCAAGCCCTGAGACATCCAAACAGAGCATAGCAGCAGCTCAGCTGCTCAGGCACAGGGTTTGTTTGCCTTTGGAAGGCTGTGTGTTTGTCCAGAAGCTTTATCAGGCAATGCAGAGGGATCGTCCCTGTTTGCCGGGGTTGTGGCTTCTGTGGCCCAGGCACGGGCAGCCCCGCAGAGGCTCCTGAGCTGCGGGGGGATGCGGGAGAGGAAGGCCGGGATTTGGGAGAGGAGGGAGCAGTAGCTCCTGGGGGAAAGCAGGGGATGGGATGGAGAGAGGCTGCCCAGGAGATGGCAGCAGCTTTCCAGGAGCTGTGCCCCGGGTTTCTGTCCTGGTTCTGGTGTGTGGGCTGGCAGAAGACCAAGAAGAGGGGGGGGAGGTAAAAAACCTTCCCTCCCTCTGTCTGCCCCACTGCTGGGGGGCTCAGCAACCAGTCCGGGAATGGGGCCCACAGCGTCCTGTGGGGAGCCAGGTGGGTGACAGGAACTGTGTTCCTGTTCCTTGGTGGCTGTGTGGGAACCCGCAGGATTTGCTCAGCCAGACAACCCCAGCAGATAAGGAGTCTCTGATGCAGCTCAGGGAGGGGAGGAGTGGGGAATCCCCACCAGCTCCCGGGTTTCCCCCCACACTCTGCCCCGTGGCAGGGAGAGATGGAATGCTGGCAGGGATGGGGAGCAGGACACGCTGCAGAGGAGCTGGGCACCAGATTACTCCATGGCTCTGACCCAGCCCCCCTGCATCCCACCTCCTGGAAAGCCATTCCCACCTTGGGATAAACCCTGTGAGGCAGAGGCAGGAGCAGGCAGCACCAGGCTGGGGGAGGAGGAGGAGGAGGAGGAGGAGGAGGAGGAGGAAGA
>JAAWXA010000020.1:15834242-16150011 GCA_038090715.1 Florisuga fusca
GGAGAGGGAGGAGGAGGAGGAGGAAGGGGGGTTCTGCTGAGGGGCTGCACACAAACAGCTCTGGGGAAGGAGTAAAGGAGAAAAAGAGGAAGTCCCTTCAGCCTTTTCTGCTACTCCAAAATAATTTTTCCGAATAATTGCAGGAATTATTTCCGAATAATTGCAGGCTCTGAGGGGTGCTCTTGTTGGCTGGGGGGCTGGAAGGGTTAAGGGGGCTGAGGGTGAACTTCTCAGGGGTGGGTGCTGCTGAGGGTATAAGTGGGGCTGAGGCAGAGCTGGGCTGCTTCAACCCCTGTGGCATTCTGGGCAGAGCTTGAAGTGCTGTGGTGACAAAGGTATGGGGGAAATCTGGTCTGGAGAAAAAGGGAGGAAGCAAGATGAGTTTAAAATGGGAGGCTGTGGCTGTAGTGGTCTGGGACTGCAGTTTTGGGCTGGAGTTTTTCTGGCTTGTTCCCCCCTTCCTGCTAGAACCAGCTTTGCTGTTAAGGATGACATCTCTGCCCACATCACTGTGGTCCCCTCCTGCCTCCCAGGGCTGCATTCCCAAGTCTGTAAAATCCTGTGATGCTCAGAACTGCCCTCGGGTGGAGGGGACAAAGAAAAGTTTGCACGGGGAGATGAGATGATGTGGGCTACTCTTCATCTGGCATCTTTCTGTTGGAAGAGGCTGTCTCTGGAGGTGGCAAGGAAAGGTCAGAATGTGGCTCTGGCTATTTCCACAGTGGGCACTTGTGGAGATGTTACAGGTCCCAGGGGCTGGCAGGGCAGAGGGTTGGTCCAAGGGCTTGCAGGCTCTGCCTTGGAGGCTGCTTTGAGCCCTGGACTCGGCAGCACCATTGCGGTGGTGGCTTTAAGTAGACACCAGTGACCTCTTGTGAGAGCTGGGAGGGTTACAACCCATCCCAGCAGCTTCCCGGGATTCCTGCCTCGCCTGGGAGGTGGTGGCTGGATGGATGGATGGAGAGCCTTCCCCAGGGGCTGGTGGCCCTTGGCTGCCAGCTGGCAAAGGCTTCTCCAGGCTGATCCCTATGGAAATGCCAGGATGGATAGTGCAGGGAGAGAACCTGTGAGGTTTTTCTGCCTTTCCTGGCAGCACTTGCTGGGGCAGATGGGCTGTATCCAAAGCTGTGTCTGAGACAGGAGACAGCACCTGGAAGGGTGTCTGGCACTACTGATACAGCTGCCAAACTGAAGGTGGGCAGTGAGAAATTTCCTGGCCTCAGATCAGCTCCAGCTGGTCTGTGTGGTCCTGGGTAAGAGATCTGCTGCAGCTTTATCCCAGGAAGGGGGATCTCAGCTCCCTGGTGAGACTGTATTAATTTGGTGCTGTGGTCTCCTCTTATACATTTGTTCTTCTGAATCTTATAAGTAGGAAGGTGACTTACAGGGAGACTGGAAGGGAAAGAGGATGTGCCCAATCAGTGGTACATGTTTTCTCATCACTTTCTAACTATTTGGGGATTTCCTATTTAATCAGCAATTATGGGCCTGGCAATTAATTCTGCAATGCCCTGAGTGCTGCAGAATGGATTTTGACCTTTCTAACGATCAGGAAATTCTGAAGAGTAATAAAGCTGCTGTAAAGAATTGTAAAATACACTGATTTCTTTCCTGGTTTCCTCTGACAAGCATGAATCCTTATTTTTTAAAACCAGGACCTGTGCATTTCACTTTCTGGTAGGCAAGCTGTAAAAGGTTGAGGCACTGCAAAGGAAGAAAGGGAATAGGGAAGCTCTTGCATTAAGAAAAGCTCCTCTGCATGGATTTTGTCTTGCATTTCTTAGCCATGAGACTCCCACACCCTTGAGGCATTTCAGAAGGGGATCTGTCCCCTGTTTTCTTACCCTCAGCCCCTATAAGTCATGCAGTGTGTGGCCTGTGCCTGGCTGGTTGGAGCTGGCCTCCTGGGCTCTGCCTTTCAAGTGCTGAGGTTGGTGTTTCTGGATAGTGACTAATGAGGGATGTGATCTGCAGTTTTAGCTGTTAGGAGCCCTTAATAGTGAATAAGTAGGTTAATAGGTACTGAGGAAAGAGGAAGAAAGAAGGCTGTGTAATGTGAATTGAGAAAAATGCTCGTGTCCAAAAAAAGTACAGGGCAGAACTTGGCTCTTTTATTCATGCTCTGATAAAATGCTTCTCTCTGCCTCAGAACACCTTGACCCGAGTCATTTGTGTTTGTAGATGGCAAGTTGGCACCGACTGGAGAAGAAAAAATAGAGGAGGAAAAAATATTAAAAATGCTTCAGTTGAGCTGCAGATTCAGCACTGCCTTGGCTTCCTGCCGGCTTCAAACACAGCAGCAGAACCTCTTGTGTTTAGCCCCAAAGGAGGCCCTAATTAGTGGAGAAACTGCAAAGCTCTGAACGTGTTTGGGAATGCTTTAGTGCTGTGGCCCCCTGAGGTTCATTAAACAAATGAATTCAAAGCAGTCAAATAGCTAGGATCTTCAAAGTGACAAGGACCCCAGTCCCAGAGAAGGCAGCAGGCTGGCATGGCAAGGAAAAGGGTTTTTTCCTAAAGTGGGTGGAAGAAAGGCAGGGGCTGCTGGACATGAGAATATACATCCCAAGTCCACTTAAAAGATCACTGTTCAGTCTTGGCTTCTCTTCCTCCCTCCTGGCCAGGGAGCTGCTTTCTGCAGGAGCTCTGAGAGACACAGAGAGGTTGAGAGGAGCCTGGGGTCAGATTCTGGACAAGGAGGAAAGGCAAGGCATGGCCAGAGAAGGTAAATGCTGCATAGACTGTATTAAGGGAACCACTGGAGATGTTTTGCAGTTTTGTACTTCAGTAATGCAGTGCTTGAAAAGAGCACTCTGATTTAAGTTCAGCTCTTCAATTTAAAGGTCCTTAAATTGGCATTTACTCTGATAGGAAAGGTTTCTGGATTCTGTGAATGTCTACTCTGTCATGGAAAAGCTTTTTCTTTAATTCAAGAACCCCCAGCAGATCAATGGATTCTGCTCTGTGAGCTCTGGAAGTGGCTGGAGTTGTGCCAGTGCCAGCACAGAAACTGAAGAAATAAACAGAACAGAGCTGCCTTGTCCTGACCAGGGAAAATGAAGCTGCTTGGTTTGCCCTTTATCATCACGTACTTGTATTATTATGGGAAACATGAAAAGTCTCTCCTGAAGCCTTTGTGTTAGTTCCTGTCCTGGGAGAAGCCTTGTCCTTTTCTTTAAGTGCTTCCACATGAGTACGAGAGAGAAAAACGAGAAGAAAATTTGTATTCTCACCATCTTTTGCAGAGGTGGAATCACGGGGCAGATGGATTCAGTGATGTGCTGTGGCCACAAAGAGGGTCTATTCTGAGCCAAGAATTGCTTCCTAATTCCCAGTCTTGTACTTCAGCTGCACAGCCAAGCTTCAGCTATGCTCTGGGCAATGGGGAGCACACCAAAGGCAGCTGGCAATTAACCTCAGTGGTAACTCCATGAATAAGAGGGAGATCTGGCTCAGGAAGAACAACAGAGAGCATAAATCCAACAAACAAATACCTCCACATTTTGCACTAGAGAAGGAGCTGAGGAGAAGGATGCTTCTGCCACTTGGGACCTGGGGAATAATTAGGAGACTCCTGCCTTTCACTGCTCTGGGGGGCTGTGGGGTTCTCCATCTCAGAGGACTGATGTAGTCTCTCTCCTGCTGTTTGCCTGGCTCCCTGGGATCAGTTCAGAAGCTCTGGCCAGTTGGATCTGGCTGTGGCCAATCCTTCTTCCTGTGCATGAGACTGAGCATGTCCTCTGGAACAGCAGCATCCAGGAATGGCAAAGTAATGAATGGTGCTATTTGGAGAGCACATGTGGGCACCAGCACTCCATTTATCAAAGGTGAAGAGGGACTGGAGTTAATTATATACCATGACTTATATTAATATGACATCAACAGCATTAGTTAAGCCTGGCTGTTCAGGTTCTGGATGCTGTTAGTTCTCTGGGATGCAAATCTTTCTGACTCCCTCTCGTGTCCCAGAAGAAAGTAAAGAGCTTGCCTGGACCCAGCTTTTCTTTCCTGTTTTCTTTGGCCTGGTGCTTCCTCTAGGGAGGGGTTTTTGTTTCCCTCAGAGGGCAGTGATTCCCCCATATGCTGATCCTGCAGAGGCAAGGCTGGGGGACAGAGCTGGAGGTGTCCAGCTGAGTGAGTGGAAACCAAGGTGTCAGCCAACATAAATCACTCTCCTATTCCTCCTCTAAATATACAAAGTACTTGAGTGTTGCACATCCCTGACAATCAATGGATTTTATAAACTCTCTGGATTGATTTTTTCCAATGAAATCCTCCCACTGCAAGATCCAGGTTTATTTATATGAATTATACAGTGACTTGTTTAATGACCTACTTTGAGTGCTATAAATTCCACAGCATCCATGCAATTTATTATTTAAATGTCATATAAATCATGCAGGACAGAGAAAGGAGTGAATGTGTGTGGAAGGGAATAGCTGGCATGATGCCTGGCAGGAGGGAAACAGCACACGGGGTCAGACTGAGGTAGTGCTCTGGGCTTTGTACAAACCTGGCTGGTACCACTGTAAGTGCTTGTTGCTGGACATCTGGGCTAAAATGGGGATCACAGAGGTGATTTAGAGTGGGTGCTAGCACTGCAATATTTTTTAGGTGTTGGAGGCAGAGCATGGGGCCATCACAGGCACGGTCCTCATTTTTTAGTTCTTTTCACTAACTGGGTCTCCTCCATAGAGCTCCCTCTACAGCTATCTCCATTTTTGGTAAAGTTTTTGGGGTAAGGAGAAAGAACTAATCTTACTTTAAATGGAAAAACCTCCATCTCCTCTGGTAAAGTCACTCATCCTCCTTCAGGAGACACTGTTGACCAAGGTGAGCAGCTGTGAATCCCAAGGGAGGTGCATCACTAAATTCTCATTTTTTGGAAGCACTTGACAGTCAATGCCAGACTCAGACTGGTTCATGCCTCTGTAATGCTACAGCCTGATCAATCATCACAGCAGAAAGTGTCTGTCTCAAACACACAGGAATGCTGAAAGCTGGCTAGAAACTGTTCTTGCTTCCTGGCCAGCTCTGCCTAGGTATTCCCAGTTATTTATACCAGCACTCTGAGGGGCCTCAAGCCCATATTCATTATGGGCACTGCTCCACAAAGCCTGTGCTGAGAAAACAGAACTGGTTTTGGGCAGAGCAATGCATGCTGCAGCACAAGGTTGTGGGAACCAGGCTGAAATTCTGGCTCATAGGAGCTGATGGGACTTTTGCCATTGATTTAATTGGAGCCAGAATTTGCTGTCAGCAGCAGTGTTAAAAGCAGGAGCTAAAACAAGGGCGTGAATGCAGAGGTTTGCTAAAGCATTTATTTTAGCAGCATGGCCTAGGTTTGCTGCTCTAAGAGTGCTCTTGGTGCTGGTGTAACTTCCCAGGGACTGATGGGGTGGCAGTGGCACGAGCCAGTGTCCCCTGCCCACACAGGAGAGTTGGCAGCTCTCTTTGGGAAGTTCTCTTTGGCCTTAGGTTTTCAGCTGGAGGCTCTGTTTGTTTGCAGTAGAGCTTTCTGCCGTGTCTGGGGAAGGAGAATAACAGCATGGTATAGTGTTCTCCTGACACCATTTACAGAGAAATCATAATGTATCAGCTACAAATCTGCCTGCGCTACGTTTGTTCAAGTTAATAAATTATGCTGAAGAATAAATAGATGCTAAATTGCATCCTAGCCTGGCCAGAACTTTTATCTTGCCTGTCAGGACTGTGTAATATTAATTATAGCCTGCCTCAGATGCCCTCAGAGAGAGCTGGCAAAGGGCTGCAGCAGTAATCTGTGGCTCTCCTAGCTCTTGTTTGATTTTTCATTTAATCAATGCTCGATAAATCTGTAATCTCTTGAATCTGCACATCTGTGTTTAATGTATCTAGGGAGTGACCTATTTAAATTCCACTTTAAACCATCCCATCATGGGACTGGCCACTTGGATTTCTACTTTTGTAGCATCATGGTAGCAGGCAAATTCCCCTGTGCTTCCCAGTGACCTTTGTGGAGCCCAGGGAGGCCCTAAGGAGAGGATTTGGAGAATAAAGCAGGACAAATCTTTTCAAAAGTTTTATGCAGGTCATTTGTTGCCCACTGCACACTGAAGCCCCTTTGTTTCCTTGGAGCAAAAAATATCCACCGGAAAGTGCTCCAAAGAAGAGCTCCTGCTCAGCTGAGCACCTCCTGTCCTGGGGTGTAGGTTTAAACATGAGCCCTTCCAGGTGCTTGCAGCATGAGGGGGATATTCATCTCCTTGAGGTGGCCCCCTGAAAGTGAGCATGACACAAACTTCATCAGGCACAGCTTATGCAAAGAACTGGTGCTGTAAACCCAGCATCAAGACAGGGGGATGGATGGGCAGTGCTTGGAATGACTGAGCCAGGGTTTTGGCAATACCCCTGGTGAATATTCAGAGATGAATGCATCAGCATGGAGTATATGTAGTGCTGCTGTCAGATTATTCATGTCTTAAGGATGCTCTGTGCTAGAGGGCACCTCTAGACCACTGACTTTAATAGTTACTGATGACTGATAGAATGACAGATGGATTTCCTGCTCTTTGGCAAGGCTTTATCAATCCAGACCACAGTGATCTTTGCTTATGGCCCTCAACCCAGGCACTTTATCTGCAACTAAGTTACTCCTCTCAACCTCTTTATCTTCAGAAACGCTTGTTCTGAATGAAATGGATTAAGAGGCCCTGGTTTTCATTGCAAATGAACAGGTGATAAATTGTTACACTGAGGAAGGAGATGCCTTGTTTGTGTCTGGTTGGTAACACAGTTTAACCTTCCTGCAGACTGTTTTCTCCACTGAGCATTATTTGCACTAGAAAGAATAGATTTCATTATTTCATGGGTTAAGAACCCAGTTTGTTTGCTTTGTGCTTCTTTTAATAAACTTTGCCTAATAAATGCTAATTGCTCTTAATGCCTTAAATTAATTACAGTAATTTTCACTGCCCCTCTGTATTTATGCCACATCATCAAAGGATCACCATGGCAACTTGCTCACCAGGGTGAGCATGAACATTCAGTGTTTCCTTGGGCCTGGAAACAGCACAGGCTCTTCCCTGCCCTCTTGGTTGGTGGTTTGCAGGGTGAGGAACTCGGAGCAGTTGAGGATCCAGGGATCTTGGTGTTACGATACGAGCTGGGAGCAGCCCCCAGGTCCTGCCTGACCTGCTGGGTGGGCAATGTGCCACACTTGGGTTTTTGTAGAGCAGAGATGAACCCAGCTCCCTCAGGCATCCCAAGCGTTTTGGGATCCACTGACGGAAAGGAAAATTGTGGATAGGATTGATGCTGCATGAGCTCAGTGCCCTCCAGTTTCTCCTACCAGTAACAGACATCCCAGGTCCTAAGGATTTGCTCTCAGGCATGGAGATCTTGGGCTTGGCACTGCCACAAAGGTGCAGCAATGTTGCTGGAGGGAGGCAAGCCAGAGAAAATTGCTATAGCCAAGGAGAGAGAAGTTTGTGTGTCTGGAGTCTTGGAGCCTGAGGGAGGAGCAGGGAGCAGGGACAGAGCCTCTCAGGGGCTGTAGAGGCTTCTGTTGTAGATGTGGCATCCCACCTGGCTTGGGAGGAAGGGATGAGCAGCTGTAGCATTCGTATTTCTCGGGCAAAACTGAGGGAAGCCTAAAGCTGGAGTGTGGCTGAAAGGCTTTGAAGTGCACGTTTCCTCCTTCAGCTGCAATCTGCTCCATTTCCACTGAAGCTGCAGCTGCACCAGGTCAGCTCCTTGGTCTTTGGAGTGTGAGCTATTAATTATTTAATATCAATTTATTATTGATTATTGCCTGCACCAGTTGTCCTGGAGGGACCTGGCAAATGGCTAGCACCAGGTTAAAAAAATTATTATTATTATTATTACTACTAATAATAATAGGGCAGGTGCCAGGCTGGGAGAGCAGGCTGGTACACAGGCAGCTGGGGGTGGAGGAGCTACTGGGCAGCACTTGGAGGGTTCCATCCCTGAAGGTCGCTGCCAACTGAAACCATTTGCTGGTTTTCTCATCACGTCCCTGCTCCCAGGGGGAGGTGGCAGAGGGCTGCCGGCTTTCCCCTCCGTGCCAGCAGATGGCAATCCTTGGCCAGGCGGTGCGGTAGCCACGGTGATGGCCAGGGAAAGCCAGCATCTCCTTCTCTTATCCCCACACAGCTGTGGAGCCCATGAGGATGAGTGTGGTGCTTCTCGCAGAGCATCCCTAAATCTGAGTCCTCCCCAGCACACGGCAAACCCCCCCCCAGCAGCTGGAGCTCCCAGTGGCTCCTGAGCAATAGATTTTGGGGGTGCCAGGAGAAGTGGGAAAGCCTCACTTCCCCACATCCCCCTGCTCAGAGCTGCCAGGGTTCTCTGTCATCCATAATTTACAGCCTTGCTGCAGTGATTCTAAGTCAGTCGGCTTTGAAATTTTAATATGAAGGGGGGAAATGCTGCTGTTCTTCTGCTTTTCTTGTACGCTTTTGGCAGGAGACTTAAAGGGACAGAATTGGGATTAATAAATTGGAAAGATGGAAAATAAAATGACAGGTTGTCAGCAGATATTGAAGCAAGCTTTCTGCACAGATAATTTACCACCGGGGGAAGGAACCACTGCCATGTAGGCAGCCAGGAGGAAGGGTATTGGCAGTATGATGGGAAATGTGCTAATCTGGACCTGTCCCTTCAGTTCCTTGCTCTGACACAGAATTCCTGCACGAACTTGGTCCGAGCCCTTTGCGTTTTGTCTCCATCCATTTTCTGACTGCAGGGCAGAGCCCTTGCCCCTCGGAGGGCACTGAGCTGAGGAGTGATGTCTGTGCCTGTTCTGGGTGAATATCAACTGTGGCCAAAAGCAGGAGTGCTCTTGAAGTGGGCATTTTACCTGGGATATGAAGAGGCAGGGATGGGGCTGCTTAGTGACAGCAGTGATGAGACCATCTCCATTCTTACAAGTGGGTGTCTCAGGTCAGCAGCTGCACTAGCTGGGGAAATATATTCTGCTTTTCCTCCTTGCTATTTGTTTTTTTCTTCATGGGCCAGTGACTCTGATATTCAGGGCTGCCCTTGGTGGGAAAACGAAATGAAAACATAGAGCAACAAATGAAGGAGCAACTGGTTCAGTGGCTTTTGATGAACTCTTGCAACTGAGCACAGATTTTTCCAGTGTGTAGGATGCACATGCGTTTTCCCATGACATTTATTGCAAGAGGTACAAAGTCCTAAGGGTTTTTTCTCTGCAAATCTTTTTGCAGGAGAGTGGGTCTTCTTTCTCCTGACAGCTACTTGGAATTTGCTGACACACACGTGGTCCTGGGAGACCATGCACAGCTTTGGTATTTTAGGGCTATCCAGAAAATGGGCAGGGCATTTCCTTTGCCATTATTATCCTGTGATATTCTGTGATTACTCCTTGTGAATGCAGCAGCAAAGGCAGCCTATGTTTCTCTGCCAGAAAAATTCATGCATCCAAGAGCACTGATGCTTTTTCAGGGGCACACAGCAGACTCCAGTGTCTTTTAAAAATTTTGTGTTGCTGGTGTGTGCCTGTGCACTCAGCAGGAGTTTGAGATCCCTGGAGGTTACCCCTTAGGTACAAGAGAACCAGCATTATAACTATATTATAAAGCAGCATTTGTATGGATGGGAACATGCCCTAGAAACATAATGGACTGCAAAGTTTTGTGTTTTCCCAGCTTCAGAAGAAGGATGAATTATGCCCTTTTCTAATATGAACATTTTCAGCACTGCCTTATCTGGATTCCTACAGTCCTGTTTAAAATGGCCTCCATCACAGAGAGTGAATCTTTGCTGCAGATTCAATGCCAGGAACTCCTTTTGTGCTGTGAAAAGCAGTTTCTTTTAAAATTGACTTAAAAGCCATTGGACTCCTATTTTTGTTCAGCCTCTACCTCAAAAATACTCGTGGATTTTACACTAAGATCTTGAAACATTTCTTGTGTTATTATTTCCAGAGAATGTACAGTCTGTAGATGAACCATTTCTGGTACCATTATAATTTAAGAGCCAGTAGGTACTGTATAATGTCATGGATAACTTCCTGACAAGGAACCTTGAGAGCTGGCTGTGGCACTGCAGCTACACCCAAAACCATGGCAGGAGTTCATTTATTGTATGGATATCTGGGATTCTGCCCTACATATCTGGTGAGGAGACAGTGGAGAGATGACTGTGAGCATGTGCCACGTCTCAGCCTGCTTCAATCCCTTCTGCAGAGCAGTGTGTGTGTCAGGGCTGGGTGTTCTCTCAGATGGGATTAGGCTGAGAAAAGCTGCCTTCAGTTTGCCCCAGAGGAAGGAGGAAGTGAGACAAGAACAGAACAGAGAAACCCCCCAGGACAGTGATGGCAGGGGGAGAGGAATTCCTGGGGATGAGCACACCTCTCTGCTCTGTGCACTTATTCACTTCAGTGCAGAACTGAATTCATTACCTGAATTTAAGTGATGACAGGCTTTTTCTCTCCCAGAGGGACCAGTGGCTCATGAGGCCAGGGTGACCATCATCCAGGTTTGTTTGGCTTGTGTTCTGATGTCCCATTCTCCATTTGTTGGTATCCAAGCCCAAACATTCTGTGCTCTGTGATGTGATGATGCAGGAGAGAGACAGGCTGATACCCAGGCATGAAACTACACTCTATCAAATTTGCCTCTGTGGGTAGCTGTAAATGTATTAAAATGCTGATCTTCACTGTGTGGAAGGAAGTGGAAAATCCAGTCCCTTAAAACTGGATTCTCTGAGCTCTCTAATTGTGACTGTGCTGGGCTGCTCAGACCAGAGTTTTGCCACAGCCCTCAGAAAAAATCCAGCTTGGGTTTTGCTCATTTTTCCTGCCCTTTTCTGCTGCAGTCTGCTGTGACTGATTTACATGGGGGTTTGCTTGCTTTGCCCAAGGAGCTCTGCTTGGCTGGGGCTTTGACACAGGCCACTGGGTCCCAGTTTAACCAGGGGCTCTCATGGAATCACAGAGCTTTGTGCATTGATTAAAACCTCAACTAATCGGTGCCATTGCAGGAGACAGACACTGCTGATTGCCAGAGGCTGTGATTTAATGTGAATATGGGGGACTGGGAGAACTCAGCACTACCTGTAGTTTGGTCTTAACGCAGGTGACTCCCCGTGAGGGTGGAAAATTACAGATGAACTGCTCATGTTGGCAAGAATAGCCCTAATCCCAGGAGATTTACTTAGTTAAAAGTATTTAATGCAAGCTCTTTCCTTGCCACCTGTTTGCTGGATTGTAACAGTCTGTTTGCCTTGAATTTTTAAATATGGAAAATGATCTGTCAGAGGAAGCAGAATGCAAACACTGCTGTCTCAGGTGCCACGTTCTGGCTTGGAGTTCAGGGTGGTTTTATCTGCCCAGCAATGGAGGTGCCATGGGGATAGCAAAGAGGTTGGTGCTTTGAGTGATCCTTGCACAGAGCCCCAGGGTTGCCAGATATTGCTTCCAGAAGCAGCTGAATTCCCTCACCAAGAAAAGAAATTAGGATATCAAAGACTCATCTGCCAAGGGGTGGGTCAGCTCTAACTATATTTTTTTTTAACATGTTGAAATTGTTATCACTGCTAAGTCTTCCTTGTTGTTTAAATGAACCCTCAAGCAAGATCACTGCTCAATAAATGTTAAGATATTTTCCTGCCACCCTTGATTAGTTCCTATGTCCTCTCACTGCTTTAAAATTAATAGCCTCATCCAAAACAAGATAAAACTGCTGCTGTGAGGAGAGAGGCACTGACGTGGGCCACATGCCAGAGCAAGGTTTCCTTGGGAAATTCTCCTGAGCCTTGTTCCTCTGGTCTGGATCTGTATAATGAAGACCTGATAGCTGCTTGTGATAGGGCTGCATCCTGTCTGGTGTAAGAACTGGTCCCCTTCTGGGAGATGCTGCTCAGCCTGTGTGCCAAAACAGAGTGGAAAACACTGGAGGTAGCATGCAGCCTGCTTTCTGGGGTGAGCTCTGGGCTTGGGATGGGACAGCCTGGGGGTCACACAGCTCAGTCCTTGCTGAAACAGATTTACGATGCTGAGATGGAGGTTCTGGGGAGATTCTCAGCTCCAGTAATTAGAAACACTCATTTCTAGCCTGACTGGGCACACCTCAGATAGTACATTAGGGGCTTTCCTGGAGTCTTCATCCAGCTTCAGCAATGAAAAAGTCAAGGGAAGGAGTATGGAAGGGCATGGCTGTAACACAGGACATGGCACATTTATGACAGTTTTTGTTCAACTCGAGGAAAGAGCCTAATCGTGTGCCAGCCTTCTGACCATCAGGACCACAAAAAAGCCACTGGGCTCCTCCAGTGCTGGGGGCTAACAGGGAGCTGGCCTACTTGTGGGAGGTAAATTAAGTGCCAACTCTAGTTCAGCAGCTCCCAGATGGTGACAAAATGATCTCTAGCTCTCTGGTGGTGGAATAACTTGAGTGGCAGCTGCAGACATGAGAAGGGCCCTGCATGGGCAGAGCTGGCATTGCTGCATCCCTGTGGTGCTGAACTGTCCTGACATGGTCCTGTGCTTTGTGGAAAGCATTCAGCCATGCTAAGTGACACTGCAGGAAAGCAGGGAGGAGCACATGCTGCACCTGGCACTGGCTCAGCACCTAACTGAGCCAAATCCTGGTGATGGGACTCACGAAGCTGCTCTCCCAGAGAGCTCCCAGGGAGATGGGATTCCTTCCCTGTGCAACAGAAACCAGGTCTGTCAGGAGCTGTCAGACAGCCAGAGCAAGCATGGGGAACACATACCTCAAATAACATCAGAAGCAACAAATGCTGGGGCTGTCCAGGCGTGCCTGCTGCATTAGCACAGCTCACACTGGGACTCCTCTGCCTCTGGTGTCAGCAGAGAAATCTGCTGGAGCTGGGAGCCTCTGGGAGGCCAGAAACGACTACTAAATATTTGCTGGGAGGTGTCAGCACGGTCCTTCCAGCTGGGCCCTGGCTCTGTGTGTGTTTGCAGAAGCATCAGCATCCCCAGGAGATGCCCCCGAGGCTGTGCCAGCTCCTCCCTCCCCCTCTCCTGTGCCCCCCAGGGAAGGGGCAGCCCCACAGCTTCCCCTGGTGCCTGCCCCAGGCACCTCCTTCTGCCACAGCACGCTCAGGGATGGGCTTCCCACAAAACCCAGGAGGAGATGCTCCCTGCTGCGTGTTTATGCTGGGGCTGGAGATAAATCTAACTCGTTTGGATGAATACACAAGGGGAAGGAATTTAGAAAGGAAAAATGCGGTGGTGATGTTCGGCTTAGCTTGTTGCTATGCAACATCGTGCTGTAGCCATAGCAACTCCCAGGGAAGCACCTTGTACAGACCTTTTTTCCTGATACAGGCTGGAGAGAAAATGCAATAGAAATGCTGGGTGCTTCCCTACACCAGGGCAGGCATGGTCTCAGTAACCCAAATCTGTTCCAGTATCCTGTGGGTTCACTTTTGTGGCTTGGGTTCCTCAGACTGCTGATTTTCTGCAGTTATTGCTTCACCAAAGGGTTGGGTTTCACTGCTGTTCAGACTGGCAGCCTTTGCACCAAGGGGCCCTGCACAGAACAACATTAAAACTGCTGGGAATCCAACCAGGCAGGAGCTACATGGAGCTCTGGTGTCCTGTAAGCAAAACAGCAAATTTGTTCTGAGTTACTATTCCTGGTAAGGGAAAGAGAAGCATCGAGACTGAAGCTGTAGCTGCACAGTCAGATCAGTTGTATCTGTCAGAAATAAACACCCTCTAGTCTCACCCAGCATCAGATTCTTCTTGCTTTGCCTGGGGAAATGGCCCCAAAGGCAAATTCCAAATGAAAGGGAGGAAAATAGTGGAAAATCAGAGATGGGAAAAATGTCAAAAAAAAGGTCTCCCTGAACCAGCACAGATCTTCCTTTTTCTGATCCCCAGCCTACCAGCCTGGCTGGGGCATCAGGTGGGTTGCTAAGTCAGCTCTTCACATGATAGCCCCTCACATCCGTGGAACAGAGAACTCTCCTCTGCATCTTTTTGAAATATGGTACCTGCCAGAATGCAGCTCGAGGCACACTGTGTTTTAGAGGATGTCATAATTATTCTTTCACACTGCACCAGGAAGGGGAGAGTTCTTGCTCCAGAGGTCTCATGCTTTTTCTTGGAGGGATGTAGAGAATAACATAACAGAAGGTACTGACTTGAGATACTATAGTAGGAGGGATAATTAAAGGGATTTTAAAGAAAAAGCAGCTTTCAGGGGGAATGCACATGCACAGAAGTAGGAGGCTTGGAGTAGAATATGATAAATATTTGGGATTAAGCGTTAAACCCAGAAGGGGAGAGTAATCTGGATCATTCCTGAAGAGCAGGAGTGACTAAGTCTCCATCTGGAGTGTTTCATGGGTGTGTGGGTGAAGTGAGAATGTTTGGTGGCAGTGCAGGTAGGGTGATGAAATATTGATGTGCATCCTCAAGCCACAGCCTCTACAGGGATCCCCAAAACTGTGGAACAATAGGAACAGTGGTCAGCCCAGCCTGATTTGCTGGCTAGGTTCAGAGCAGCTCATAGATTTTATTCTGCCTTGCTTTAAAAGTCATTGTGGCATGGTAGCTCTGCAGTCCAGAGCAGTGAATGCCCCCCAGGGAAAAGAAGAAGGCTGAAGAGATTCTCCAGATGTGAAGCTGAACAGGAGGCAGTGATGAACAGCCCGGGCTGCTGTCTGGCTCTAGGGGCAGGGTGCTTTCCTTTTTCCCAGATTTGGGCTGTGCTCTGATCCCTGTGGATCCTGAGGCTGATGGGGCAGAGCTGTGTGGTCAGTCCCTGCCAGGAGAAGCCCTTCCCAGCTCAGCCTGATCAGAGGCTTGGAAAAATCCTCATTAAATTAGGTGCAGAGGTTGCTAAGCAACCCCATCATCCTGCAGCTGCCCTTCCCTCCTCTCACCTGCTGGAGCTGCTGCCTTCCCTCTCTCTCCCACCTCTGCTGGCACAGGGAAATTTGCAGGGGCAGCTTAAAGAAAACAGCAGAAAGTAATTATTGCAGCAGTTGAGCTGTGCCTCTTAGTTGTATTATGGAATTATTTCTATTAGTGGAGGGATGCTGGCACGAAGGGATCCAGGCAGTGCACCCCAGATCCTGCAGCCCCAAGAGCCTGAGGAGGGGAGGGAAAAGAGGGATGCAAAGAGGTACCAGCACTAGTGCAGCAGCAGAGCCGAGCTCTGGTTCCAGCTTTATGGCTACTTGAGGCTGGTAGCAGCACTCAGCATCCAGGTTTCTTCTCTCTTTTGTTTTGAGTGCAAAGTTGTGAAAAACTTTGTGGGCCCTTGTTCATTTCAGGGCTGCAGTTGGGTCCTTCCCTTTGTGTTTCTGCCTCACCACAGCTTCCTGTTAATTCTGGGTTTTGTGCTGAACAAGTAGTGCCTGGGTATTTGATTTTTTCTTCTCTTTTTAACATATTTCTTACAACCATAAATTGCTTTGTGATGTCTGACAAATTTAATTTTTCAGTTTGTTTGTTTTTGGTTTTGTTTACCCAGAGAGAAAGATTGCAAACTAAAAAAAAAAAAAAAAAAAGCCATCAACTCTGGAATGCAAGAGAGTACTTGGCAAAGTGCATTTTATCAACAGAATGAAATTAGATACCTGTCAAAATACCTTCATCCTCAAAATAACCTTTCATACATTTCATTTTTCTGCATAAATAGGTACTCATTTGCTCTTCTGTCATTTGCTACTCACAATCCAGCACTGACTGTGGGAGGGAAATATTTAAAGACACTTCCAAAGCAATAGGCAGGCTGGGTTTATATAATTTCCTCTGGCTTTCTTAGCACCATTCACTTCATTACGAATGAGAAGTGAAACATCTATTTAACATCAATCCAATAATATTGTGTTCCAAAACATTAATTCCTAACTGCAAAACCTTCTTTGGTTTCAAGAAAGCCTTCTGTCAAATGAACAGCTCTTGTGATTTTGCTTTTCCAGGCAGGGCAGAGTTGGTTTTGGTGGTTGGGGATGCAGGGAGCCCCAGGGGTGTTTTAGCCACAGCCTCCAGGGAAAGTTTTTGGGGGGAGGGAGCATCTGAAGACCCTTTGCTAAGGGCTGGGTGCTCCCAGGTCTGTAAAACTTGATTTCTTTGGAGTGCCTTTTGGTGAAAGGCAGCCTGGAAGTGCTGGAGACACACAGAGAGAGCCAGAAATGTCATTGTCCCCAGGGAGGGAAGGCAGCCCTTGCTGTTCCAGAGCTGAGCTGCCCCTGTGCTGGGAGCTTGGCAAAAAATTTTATCTTTGCCCAGGCTGAGGGGATGCAGAATTTCCCAACAGCAAAAGGCAGGCTCAGAACTTGTCCCTCATATCAGTGCCCCATGGGAAGTTGAGTCTGAGGGTCCAGCCTCTTGGTGGGGCACCCAAACCTCCCCCTGTGAGCATCGGGCATCCCTAAAGCCCTGGAGCAGTTTAAAAATTAGAATTTCCACTGGAAACAATTTGAAAGGTGTCTGCACCATGCAGCTGGATATCATGGTTTGTCTGATGAGGTGATAGGAAAATAGCAAAAGCCTTCTAAAGGCTTCTAGTGGTGTTTCCAGCTAGATCAAAACTAGGAGACAGGATTCCTACCAATGCAGGTTATTGTCAAGGTCTCAAACTGTGTGCTAAAAGCAGGAGGTTAGTGCAGATATTCTGTAGACTTAAAAGAAATGAGTAATTCAGAAAGGGAAGCAGGGAGAGGCTGTTAATGCTGGTGACTTGTATTTTACTATAAAACAAATCTGGATTTAGGCTTGACATTGATCAGGCTTGTCAGCAGGGATCAGCAGATGCATCTCCATGCCTTGCTCTTCCAGAGGAGGAATGCAGCATCTATGCCAGCTCAGCCTGCCATAAAATTGTCCCAGGCAAACATTCTGCTTGGGTAGGGAGGAATAGCTGATGTAAACAGAATAAAAACTGAGTGTGAGGTGATCTGCTCTCCCTCCACAATGGCTTCCAGGAAGGCAACTTTGCAGTAGTAAGGAGGAGAAAATGCAGTACACAAATAAAGCAGGCACCCCCCCAAAATATTTAGAAAAGCAGTGGCATTTAACAGACTCAGTGGTGTCAGCAGAGCCATTAAAAGTTGTTTATCATGCAAGCTCATCCAACATTCTCACAATTTTGGGTGAGCTGTTTCGTTTCCACGAGAATTTGATTTCAGGGTGGTAAGGTCACCTTGCAATGAGATTGGGCTGTGTTGGTTCCCTGTGTTCTGTAATGGCTCTGAAAAGAACATTATTTGAAAAAGCTATCACTAAAAGCTCATCTGCCTGAGCTCAGCAGGAAAGGCTGCCTGGCTCTTTTATTATTGATGAGAGAACTGGAGTGATGCAGCAGAACACCTCAGGAAGGGTGTTGAGCACTTTATTTCTGCAGCTTCCAATAGAACTGGCAGGAGTGCAGTACACAAATATTTATCTGGCTCATTTTCAGTGTCCCAGTCAGCACCTCCTGTTCACAGATGGCAAGAAGAACTTCTGTATGCCCCAGTACACTTCTCCATACCTTGTAATGGTTTGGGTTCCACCTCAGCTCTGGCTTATTTCTTGTAACACAGAAAGAGAACCTCATGGTCTTCTGAAACAGGCAGAAAGAGGGGATTTTTCTTTCATTATTACTCTCCTTCCTAAATTGTATTAAATTGCTTATGGTGATCTTTCACTCCAGACAAGTCCCAGTTCTAGTGTGGGAGCTGCCTTGTGTGGCACACAGATCTTGGGCCTCAAAGACATGAGTGACCCCAACAGTGGCTCCAGAATCAAAATAACCTCTTGTCAGCAATGCTACTGAAGCATCCTTGTCCTGAAAGCCAGGTAGAGAAGAAAACATGCCAATGAGACTGTGTATTTCTCAGCAGCTGGCTGAAGGATGTGGTAGAAAGGAGAAAAGGGATTTGTCTTCCCACAAGCCCAAGTCTAAGTATAGGCACTAGCAAAGCCACAGGGATTCTCTCATCCTCCTGCCTGGCTATTGGGGGAAAAATAATTTATCATCCTCATCTGATTCTGTTCTGAGGAAAGAAAAAAGGAAAATCCATCACAATCCCAAGGCAGCTCTTGGTAATGAATGTTTTACCAAGCTGTTTGTGTTTTATAATCAGCTTTCTAGTAAAGATGATATTGTGTTTCTAATAATCCCCTTACTGAAGTGTTATTGATTTGGAGAAAGGAATACTAACAAGCATCCTTCTGAGGCCTCGGGGTGAGGACAGAGACTTGTGTTAGCTATTTCTTCTTAAGAAGTTCAGCTGAGCATGGGACTGCTGTTCAGAAAGCTGTAATTTGGGATATTAGTGACCACAGCATTTCTGTGCTGACTCTGCACATGAATAACTCCAGCCAGGTCTGTGGTTTGCTGATGGGACTTGTTCCTTGTCTAAACTAACAGAAGCAGAAGAGACACAATCAATATTTTAGAAATAGCCTATTTCTTCATGTGCAGTTTGAATATTAGTGAGGCTTCTGAGATTCAGAGTCTGTAGCATGGCATGGGGGTGCAAGTGCTTACCTGAAGGTGAAGGTGTAGGTTACCCCAGGTGTCCCAAAGCCAAGTGTGTGTGCAGTTGGCTCTGGCAGGGCTGACGTGGTGAGTGGCACCACGCATCTCCTGGGGAATAAGGTCTGGGATGGATTTCAGAATAAAAGCTGTAATTACAATTGGCATTTCTGAGCCTCCTGCTGGCAGCAGCCAGCTGCCTGGCTGACAAAGTGTTGTTATTTGTGACACTGGCTGTGTGGGGATCCATGGAAGTGGTGCTTAGCCAGGTGTGCTTGTTTACACAACATTCAGCCAGCTGTTAGCAACAATTCCTCTCATTCCCATGCCCTTCCAGCAAGATGAGGGAGGGAAAAAGAGAACCCCACTCTTGCCCATTTGCCCTCTTTTTAAAACCAGTGGTGTGGATTATGGCATTGGCACGTGCTGGGGTGCTGCTGCATCCTTGGGATGGACTTAGTGTGGTGAAGGATAAAGTGGGATCCAGATGTAACTCAAATTTTCCAGGGCTGGGAAGTAGACCAAGATGCAACCATAGACCCATACCTTCTGTCACCCAGAAGCACCTGGATGCATGATGCAGCAGTGATTGAGATGGGAAGGGATGGTCTGTTTTGAGGCTCCAGAGGCAGGAAAAAAGTGATGTGCCAAATCTCTTGCCTGGGTGGAAAGATGGAGGAGAAAGGGACAGCTGGGCCATGAACATCTCCATGCTTCACACAGAGCAGCCCTTGCCAAAGCTCTGCCACCCTTGCAGAACACACATCCAGAGATCCCAGCACCTCAGTCCCTCTGCAGTCCCCCCACAGCTGCAGAGCAGTTTTCTGAGGGAGACTGACCCTGGGCATTGCTCACATCCCCACCTGCTTCACCCCCACTGCAAGGGCAGCAGTCCTAAAGCTGTAGGGTCAGGGTGGCCCAAGTGCCATTTGCAGTGGCAGAGGAAAAGCAGCAGACACAGAACCATCAGGATCCCTTCCCTCTCCCTCTCAAGCAGGAGGCAGAGGGCAGCACACAGCCCAGGGAAGCAGCCAGCAGTGCTGCTTGCAGCTGGAGGCAAAAGGACAAGCATGACTTGACAGCTTGTTTACACCTAAAATTAGAAGTGAAATGAGAGAATATTACACTTACAATTTCCAGACAATTAAATTTAAATATAGTCATTTGCTGTGGTGTTGTGCAAGGTGTAGTTCAGTGGAGCTCCATTAAACAAGCAGGAACATTTGTGTCCTGCTCCAGGGGAAGGTATCATGTGTGACCAAGATGCTGTCTGGCTCTGTGGATTAATGACCCTATGTAGTCTGAAAGCCAAATTGTGAGAAGAGAGAAAAAGCACTGATTTTTTTTTCCCTCCCCTTTCTTTTATTAGGCCCTAAATAATTAACAGGCAAATCCTGCTCTGTGGCTTAATGCTGTTTTGCAAACCAAGTGGGCCCTAAAGCAAATGAAATCCATGATTTACCATTCTCAGTTCCCTAGCAACGAGCCAAAGCAGGGAAATGTGCTTGGCCTTATCACAACAAGATGTTAAACAATTAATATTCATCACCAGTGTCTTCCTGCACTGGAAGTGAAACCCCCTGCACAGAAGGAGCAGCCCTGGTGTAGGGAAAAACTTGAAGGGAGACAAAATCCTAATAGTTTGAAAACAAGGACACAGATGCCTGGGTGAAGCTGGATGTGAGAGCAGCCACACACGTGCCTGAAACCAGAGGGACAGGGCTTGTGGTTCTGTGTCATTCCACTGAGCACAGCCCCTGCTAAATTATTTTTGCAGTTTAAACCAAACTCAGAGAAAAGATTTTTTTCAGCTTGCTTAAGAAACTCCCACTGCCTTGAAATCCCGGAGGGAGCTGGAGGCATGGTCTGGGAATTGAGCTGCTCCATGCTGCAGTGGTTCAGGAGCTGACAGCTTGGGGTAGGTGGGAGAAACCTTGGCTGCTGGGGATGAGGAAAAAACACAGCAGAAGTTTATCACTTCTCTGCACTGAGCTGGTGGGAGGATGGCTGAGACAGCTGAGAACAAACCTCTTGGTTAAGACAATAACCTTCAGGGAAATCCAGCCAGCTCACCCCTGTGGGTAGGGGCATCCTTTTCCTGGATGAACAGTGTCCAGGTGAGTGTCCAGGTCTGGCATGTGACATTGACATGAGCACCAGAGAAGGAAGAGCTGCACGTGTTGGATGGTGTAGTGTCCCCAAAATTTTACACAGGGACACTACAAATTTGGGACACCCCAAAATTACCCCAAGGTAATTTTTCATGTCTGACACAATAAAGGTCTCTGCCTTGTCATGCCAGCAGACTAGGCTGCAGGTTGACACACATTTATTGACCCCTGGCTTACAGGTTGGAATAGCAACAGTTTTAGAATATTTAGTTAAATGCTAAAATTTGGTAGCAAGTCAATTAACGTGTAACGTTTCCTTCCCTAACAAACTCCTCTTAAGACAGGGTAAGCAAGGCAATGTTAATTGTATCAATTAATTAGGAATTGACCGGATAATGGGGACCACTGCTTACAATTAAGAGATAATTATGTCAAGCACTTCAACCATTTTGGGAAAGAACTGAAGGTTGGTGGGTGAAGTACAGATTATTGGCTTCAGCTTTCCTGAAACCTTGCTAAGGAACCATTTCCCAGGGTATCTCTTGTGCTGCTTCATCAGGGCTGTCCTCAAGCTGTTGGAGCCTTTGGGTCTTTGCTCTCCCAAGAGAAGCTCTGCACAAGGTAGGACTGAAGTTCTTGTCTCACATTACCCATGAGGTAGAATGTTTGGTATCTGTGCTTCTTCACTCGTGTGGGTTGGTGCTTCAGAAAGTGAGAATATGGGGTTTAAAGTTGAAGTCTTGCAGATGTAAGATGTTGCAGGTTGTTCTGCAAAGCTCTCCCTGAGTTGCATGTGTGGGGTTCTGTCTAGCCTGGGGTTCACCCCAGTGTTTTGTGTTATAAAAAGCTGAGTTGTCCCCAGAGAAATGTGTCCCTCCTGCTCCTGTTTCAATCTCCTGGTACCTTGCTGGGGCCTCCTCCAGTCTTGGCCAGCCAGCTCTAGCAGTGCTCTTGCTGTGTGACAGATTTGCCACCCACTGGTTTAGGTCTGGGAGGTATGTTGAAGGTTTGTCAACAAATGTTTTCTGAGCTGTAAAGTCAGAATTTCTCAGTAGGATAACTGAGGGCTGGCGGTAAGATGGGGAGTTGTGTGGTGACTGATGTAGCAAGGACTGTGAAGAATTCCCTTTCAAAAAACCTGTGTTTATTAATGGATTTTGATAAGAGAAATATGTAATCTTCTTGATCCGTGTTTGGAAGGCTTTCAAGCCCTCAGGTTTTAGAGGAACATCAGTAGTTTTTATGTCATTTTAATGGGAACACGTTTCCAAGAAGGTTCTTTCTATGGAAAAGCTGCAGATGCTTAATACTTTGTTTCTTCTTGGGTAGGAAAGATAGGAACAACGTTGTGTTTCAGATGCTGGGACTCTGCTTGCTTCTAAAGCCTAAAGCCAGTGGTGTAGCCATGCAGAAAGGACAGGGAAAGATTCTCTTGCTGGGGAGACTGTAAGGAGCATCTCATGGAGGGCCCACCCACTGCCTCTGCCTTTAACTCAATTTACAAGGGAGAGAAATAAATCTACTCCTGATCCTCCAGCCATGGTAGAACAAGAATTATTCTGCTGCAGAGCAACAGTGCTTTGAACTGTCAGAGTGAATCCTCCAGGCTAAATGTACCAGGCATGCTTCAAAGCTGTGGCTAAATTTGCTGCTCCTGCTCTAGAAAAGCACCAGAACACAGAAAATAACAGCACAAGGCTTTAGTTTGTTATTAAAACCCAGTGTAAATTACAGAGCATCCTTGAGACAAAACATTAAATAATAGGAGGGCAGTTTTGGTACAGATTGTCACAGCTCTAAATACAAGGAGTACGTGAAGTGCTGGCACTGGTCCAAAGAATGGTTCTGCTGCTCAGCCCTGGAGCAGCAATATTGATGTCTGTTAGCTCAGGAACCAGGAGGGAATCTGCTGGAGGAAGTCTGCTCACTGCCCAGCCTGGTGCTTTTATATCCCTCTCATCCTTTTTGTGGTTTTGAGTCTCTTGTTAATTTTTGCCTGAAAATCCCCCCCAAAATGGGTCTGCTTGATACCGTGAGTCACTCCTGCTGGTCTGAGCTTTTTCTCAGGTCACCCTGACAAGTGTTCCTCAGTTTCTTGGAGGGCTGACAAACTCCCCAGGCAGCTCCTCCAGCCCAGGGAATGGTTCCTGCATTGGCTCTGGGCTTGGTTTCCCTGGGCAGGAGCAAAAAGATGAAGCTTCTACTGCCTTGAGGAGCAGTGGGTGAATAAACAAGAATAAGACTGGAGGCATATTCTAAAATGTTTTGGAACTTGTTTTTCCATTTTAAATACTAAAGAGCTGTTCCAGAATCTCTAAAACCATGCATTGAGAAGGGAGCAAAGTGCCAAAATGTGCCAGAGCTACTACCTGGAGTTGCAGTAAAAGTGACCCAATGCTTTTCCTTCAGCACTTTGAGTATTTTCTGGGGAAATGCTAAGTTTTTCATTGAAATCATCTCCTAAGAGCAAATTATAACATTTTGACTAGCCCAGGCCTCAGGCTGACCTTAGAGCATTGTCCTCTGGGTTGAACAGAGTGCCCCACTGTGTGCTTGCCCACTTGCTTTTCTCTTGCAAAATAAGAGTCTGTCAGCAGCCCAGGGCTGGGTTTGTATCATAGTGAAGCCTGGACTTTGCCAGCACAGACAATGAAATGCAACCATTCAAGCTGTAAAATCCATCTGTTTGAGCACACTGAGTTTTTCCATGATGTGGAATTGCTTGTGCTTTGCATTTATATTTAAATTCATGCCTGCAGAGAGAACCTTCCTCTGCCAAAGCAGCAGAGCCTTGAGTTGCTGGGGTGAGGAAATAGCTGCAGAGAAGCACTTTTCAGCCCTGAGATCAGACTCTGCACCTTGGGAAGTGCAGACAACTTCCTTGCTGTGATCCCTTCCAAGGCTGGCAATGAGCTTTGG
Organism: Florisuga fusca; assembly: GCA_038090715.1. Lineage (NCBI taxonomy): Eukaryota > Metazoa > Chordata > Aves > Apodiformes > Trochilidae > Florisuga > Florisuga fusca. The sequence continues at coordinate 15,857,746 of JAAWXA010000020.1, forward strand.
AAATGTTGTAGGACTGGGGGATGTTTGGGGGTCAAACTCTCACTTACTGGTGCTCACTGAAGTTGCCATGGGTTGGCCTGGGGGTGCTCTGCAGGTTCTGCTTCTTTATATTCTCACTGTGCTGGGTGTGAGGGCTCCAGGCAAGCAGTATCTCGAAAAAGTGAATGCAGTACTTGAGGGGATGGATGTGTGCAGGGATGCTGAGACTCTCTGAGGTGTCAGTACAGGAGGAGCTGAAGGTGAGGGTGCAGCCAGGCTTTGAACTACCTGCACTTCTGCTTTGCCCAAGTGGGGCACAGCATCCTCTGAAGTTCCTGTTTCAGGGGAGTGCTCATTCTCCCAGGGATCAGTTTCTCCCTATAAAAGGTTTGCTTCCTCCATGTCCCCACCTGATGCTGAGTTTGGGTTCCTCTCGTTGCCTTCAGCAGCATTCTTGTGCCAGAGGCACTTGCAGGCATGGACTTAAAGCTTATGCTGATGCAACAACAGTTTATTTTTAAAGCTGTGGATGTTTGCAATTATCTTAAGCATGAACACGTGCTTTCTCCTGGTGAAAAGAAAGCACTACTGAGTGCCCTTACTGAGATTTAGCCTTCTGAGTCTGAAGTAAGTGAAACATGGCAGCCTGAGCTTTTTCTGCAGCAACCCAGTGAAGCTGTAAATATTTCTGAAATGATATAATTATTTTATACTTTTCTCTAGGCAGTAGCACTCTCAAGTGTTTCCCTTTTAAGGCTCTTTCTCCACCCAAATTCCTCTTCCATGCAGTCACTGGTGTGGTTTTGGTCCTCTCTGTTGGCAAAACTCAGGGTGTTTCCTCCTCCACTTTGACAAAAAACAGGTTTAAGAGGGAAGCTGTGGCATCCTGGGGCAGGAGAGTCCCTCGTGCTAAAACCTGCTTAGAGGAATGGTAATTGTGAATTTGGCAGCCCAGGATATGCAGTGTCACACCTGGAGAAACCAGGGCAAGCAGAGATAGTATCAAAAGGAACAGCAAGAGCTTGTAGTCCTTGTGCCTTTTTCCATTCCTGTCCTGTATGCTCTTTCTCTTTATTGTGGCAGTGTGGTGGTGTCTGGCTGATCCCTGCAATCCCTCCCATCCCTGTTTCCTGGGGATCTGAGATCCTGCCAGCCCAGTAGGTTTGTCCCACAGAGGCATCTGATACAGATCTCTGCCTGCAGCATCTGCAAGGGGCAAGCTGTACTCTGCATGTGCTGACATGTGGGCAAATCCCACAGCTTTAAATGATACAAATTAGTATCTCCACTCGGGCTCATCTGTGCTCAAGGGAGCTTTCTGTTCTCCTTTGAATCCCTTGGCAGATATCTTCTAAAAAGGCCCTAACTGAAGCCAGCTGCTTGTTCTTTCCAATGGTTTTCTCATTCGGATCAAATTTGTTGTGCTCTGGAACAAGTTCCCATCCCATAACCACTGGCTTCCCTGATGAAGAGGCCATGTAAGGAATTGGTTGGCCTCTGAGGAGAAAGAACAAAAAAACCCCAAAAAGAAAAAATCCCAACAACAACAAAAAACCATCTTGATTCAAACTAGAAAGGTGCTGGATATTTCAGATGAGTAGATACTGTAAATACATCTCAAGTTTGCTCTCCTTTGAAATAGAGAGGAGGAGGAGGGGGTTTGTTGTCAAGTGGAGTATGTCAGTTCTGAGACGATTAAAGAGAATTTTTTTTTTTAGCCTTTACAGTTGTTTTCCAGACAACACATCCTCAGTGGCACTAGAGGCTGGAACAGGGTGGGGGTGATAGCTGTCATGTGGGAAACCAAGAAGAAAAGATCCTAAAAAGCCAAGGCTGGAGTGCAGCTGTGCTGGGATGGAGCAAGAGAGGTGAAGGGGTGGCCAGGGCTCTGTTAGAATTCTCCATATAATTCTCAGTGTGTTCAGCTAGAGACAGAAGACAGGGACAAGGGAGGAGAGATGAAAATGTGAGAGCCCTTTCCATTGTGCCAGTGCTCCCATAGGTTCAGTTCTGTAGCTCTGGGGATCCTGGGCAAAGAAGAGAAGTGTTGCTGGAGGACACAAGGTTATCCCAACACCACTTGTCTGTCCCAATGCTCAACCACTCACACGCTGCATCAGCTCCTGTGGTTTCTGTGCCATTCCTGACTGGGAATCAAGGAAAACATCCCAGCTCTGCCCCAGGGTGTTGGGAGCGGAGCTGCAGCCACCGGGGGGCACTGAGACCTCGCAGAAACCCTGCAGGAGCTGCCTTGCTCCGGGAGATGAGGAGGAGCTGCTTCCTCTCAGCACTTACTGCCTATAACTGAGTGTTCCCCCCCCACGACTGGCACACGAAGCCTTCAGTTTGCAGACCTGGAAACTTGTCTCATTTTTCCTGCGTTTCACAAAGGTGGGAACCCCTCCAGGTTACAGAGAGGAGGAGGAGGGGGGGGGAGGTGGATCCCAACCACCTCCTGCACTGAGATGGTCCTGGACCCCGTTTTGTGGTGCAGTTTGCATGGCACTGGGTGGCCAGAGGACAGAGTTGCACAGAACATCTGCAATGTCTGGGATTTGTGTTTTGCTCCCTTTCCAAGCCTGAGATGATGAAGGTGAAAAAGGGAGAGCAGGGAGGAGAGAACCTGTGGAAGCAATGGGAAATTGCACTTCCTTGGGCTGAACTTCAGCTCTCCCTACTTAGGTCTGAGCTTTGTACCTGCTTCCCAGCATAAATACAGCTCAGGGGGGCAGAGGATGGGATGGGACATGGACTTTGGCCCTGGGAGACAAACAATGATGACAAATCCAGAGAGTTCACAAGGAGAGAGAAATGGATAGAAAAACTTAGTGAGATCAGCAAATGAAAAGCCAACCACTTGACCTTCTTTGAACTTATTTCAAATCCATCAGGCATGGAGAAAATTGAGACTATAACTCAGATTGCTCCTGTTGGTCACATTACCATTTCCATTACACTGGGCTGTTTGTCTTAATTGAGTTGGAGCCTGTCCTATGACTAATTGCCAGGTCACACTGGCCCTAAATGAAAGAACAGTGTGGTGGTTATTTTTTTTTTTTACTTTTTCACAAACTGAAATTCTAGTTATTGGCACATTCCCTCAAAGTCTAGATTTTTGGGCAAGGTAACAAGCATACCAAGTTCCAACAGCCTCACATTTTGATTAGTGGGATGGTTATGTGTGTTCCAGGAGTGCCTAAGCATAGAATGGCCCTGGTGGTTAATGTGAGCACTGAGAGGTCACAATACAGACAGAAAAGTGTAAGTAGAAAGCATTACAGTTGCACACAGCCTGTCACCTCTGTGGGCACATATCTTCCAACAGGAGAAGCTGCATTTCCTCTCTGGTCTTTGTTTCTATTTGTTTTCTCTGTTGCTACACCTGCCTAGCTATTCCCTGTATAGATTGAGGTGAATGGTAATATCACACCCATTAAGATATGATAAATACTTCAGGTTGTGAGGGGGTTTGAGATGACTCTGTCAGGAACTGACAGCACAGAAGGGGAATAGCAGTAAAAAAGCAAAACTCCATCTTCAGCAGCTGATGGGGAAGTAAGGTGGGAATGCAGGGTGAGGTTGTGTATGGTAGGGGCAGCACACTAAATGCTGCTGTAAATCTGCTGGTATGGAGCTTTGAAAGGCAATAAAACCCAAGGAATCAAGTAGATGATGGATCCTGTTCATAAATTAAATCTGGCCTGCAGAATGTCTTTAAAAACAGACGAAAGAATAAAATCCAGTCAGGCAAAGGGCAGTAGGTGGGGGATGCTGCTTAACATGAAAAGAGACTGTTTAATCCAGTGATATGGATTGTTCAGTTCATTAGACAAATACAAGGCCCCTCAGTTCCCTTGGTGGCATCCTCAAGCCTCTGTGAGGGTTTTCTGCCCAGACCAGTTGCTGTTAGTTCTGTTAGAACCAGAACAGGGCTGAGCACTGGGGGTTTGTGAGCAGAGAGGGGACTTGAGCCAGGACATAGGAGAAAAAAAAAAAGTGCTTCCCTCTTATTATTTATATATACATATATGTAGTCTTAGGCCAGCAATAAAGCAATATTCTAGTGCCTCCTCACCTGCAGAAAGCCTCCAGTCATTTAGTTGGTGCCAAGGGGTGTTCATCCATTGCTTTATGGGAGTGCCACAGTGGGGAGGGAGGTGTTCAGTATCTGGAATGAGAGGTGTCTGGGAGCATTTCTGCTGTCTTGTTTCTAACATATTAGAGTTTAATACCCCTCTTCCCTACTTCAGCTCTCTGAACCACCAGCTACACATCCACACACATCATATACACGAGCTTGGCTCATGTGTAATGGAACCATTCCAATCCCTCACAAGTGAAGGTGCTGTATGCAGGCTTTGAAGGAGGACTTGCTGGCAAACTTCATGCCTTGCCAGTGAAATTAACAGAAAAATGCTGCGATATTTGATAAGGAAACCACTCTTGCAGTGCTGTTTCCACTCAGATGACTGCTTGTGCTGAGCTGTGCAGCAATAGCTGTGCTCTAAGTGCCTGCGTGTGGTGAGCTTCATGCAGCAGTCTGGACACTTCTTAGCATGATTAAAATAAACCACTGTCACTGCTCTGCCAGCCTTGTCAAAGGGCAGCATTGAGGAGCCCCAGTGCAAATGATTCTATAATGAAATTGCTGGTGAATGTTTTTTGTGGAGAGTTCTATGAGCTGTATGCGGAGGAGAAGGAGCAGTTGTTGCACCTATAACAATATATATTATAATCTATACTAATACACAATATATAAATATGTAATATAAATTATCTATAAAAATAGTATTATGCTAATGTTACATTAACTTGGAGTGAAACTGGTGGTTGCCAGTTGGAGAAAAGCAGGTAGTGAGTGGCTTTCATGTGGGTTCTCCTTCCAGTGCAGACACGCAGAGCTCATGCCCCTGGGCTGTAAGGCTTTGGCCTCCAGTACAGTTCAAAAGCAGCTTTTGGAAGCTCTCTGTTCTGTGGGAGAAGGTCTGTGGGACAGCATGGGTATCAGTCACAAATTCTTCTTTCTTCCCTGCCCCCATCTCCTGGTGCTGGAACAGAAGAGTGGCTTTTCATTTTTACGTGGGACATTTTGGTAAGGCAAAAATGAATCCTGGTTCTGTGGATCAGTTCTTAGTTTGTGGTGTCCCTGTTGCAAGACATCTCTGATGGCACTTTCTGGTGTTATTACAACTCTGCTGAATTCTGTCTGACACAATCTGTTCCCAGATGTCTTTGGGATGAGCTGATCCCTGCTGCTTTGAGACTTAGCAGAGCTGACCTGTTTATTATCTGGGAAAGCCTGGTGTTATGTTTGGCCTCAGCCCTGCTATCTTTAGTTCTCTGTTGGGAGAAAAAGGAAAGAAATGTGCAGCTGAAGATAGGAGTGGGGAAAAAAAGGGCAAACTTTCTGGCAGATTAGATGCTGAAGATCTGTCTGAACTCTCCAAATCCAGCTGGCATTTCCTCCAGTGCAGAGCAGCAGCCTCCTTGTCCCACCTGGCAAAGCAGGACAAGTTGAGTAGCATTTCCCTCTTGCCAGCATTAGGGATTTCACTAGGTAGTGTCCCTCTGGAATAGAGTTTGATGTAAGAGATGCTGCTGAGCCTGGATAAATCACCCTGGTTAGAGTTAGAAGCTACCAGGAGTGCAGCACAGACAGGCAAAGGAATTTTTTGCCTCTGAAGCACATTAATAAAAGATGATAGTGAGATATAGGCTCCTGGACCTCTTCTTTCTTTTTTCCACATAGCATTATCTGTGAAAGGAACTTGGCTTTGGAGTCTGGGGGCTGAGATTACTATTCAGTGCTCAGCTGAGTGGCCTGCAAGGTGAAACCCCCACTTGATTTTGGAGGCTGACCTCCAGGGACTTGGGATAAATGCCAGATGCTGCTTATTGTACCATGCTGGATGAGGGATGTGTCACGGCTGTCAACTTGCTTCAGAGCTCAGGAGCTGCACTCTGTTAGAGCCTCTCCTTGCAGCTCCCCATTTGCCAGTCATGTCTGACACCAGAATACACACGAGGGCAAGAAATAGCTATTTTTAGGAAGCCCAGGGTCTGAGCAGGCAGCTATTTCCTACCTATGCAGAGCCCTGAAGGCTTTGCAGTCAGTCCCATTGCATTTGTGCTCAGACAGAAAGTCTGTCACACCAAGAGAGAAACACAGGCAGGAGGAGTGACCATTATCTGAGTGCATTCACTGTGGCTGAAGGGCCTCGTCTCATAATTATTGTCTCTAAATTACATGTTCATTTAAAAGTATTATTACAAGCTGGCTGGCTAATGATTCTTGCCCTTTTATAAGGGCTATTTATAAGGCATTTACTTTACATTAACGGTGGCTCCTAGGACAGTCTTAGCAGCTTTGAAGGAGTGATTGACCAGACCTTTTCTATTGGTTTCAAGCAGGGAGGTGTTGCAATGCTTCTGCTGGAAACTATGGATGAGAGGAAGGATGGGCTGCACCTTAGTGCCTCTGTTTCTGATCTATAAAATCAGGATAAACTTCTGCCCTACTCTGTAGAAGTGTTGCAAGGAGAGTCTGGCATACCTCATATTTATTAAATAATATTCCAAGGGAGGGGAGGACAATAGATGCCTTGGCTAATGAGCATCTGTCATCTTCAACACTGAGAAATTTAGCAGTAAGAGGAAGTGAGGTACTAATTCAGACTCAGTACTGAAGGAGCTATCTACCTATTCACACAAAGAAAATTAGCACCTCTGGGGTGAGCTGTAGGGGCATTCATTCTGACAAACTGGTTTTTTCCCCATGAAGGCTGTTGTTTAATATATGGATGCAGTCATTTTCACAATTGGGCAATTAACTGTGCCTTTAAAAGTGAGTTAAGTTTGTTGAACCCAAATGAAGAGCAACAAAAAAATTTGAAATTGGGTATATTTTCTTACACTTCATTCTCTATGGCAAAGACTTGGTATAAAGATCTTTGATTCAAAGGACACAAACACAAAAATTTAAAAGATCCAGATATTGAGGCTCCTCAGTTCTGAGTTTGTTAAACTCATGTCAAGTATATTCCTTTATTTGTGTTTATGTCTTTAGGGGGGACATTTGAGGGGCAGAAGCAAGGAAAAAATAGTAGGTCATAAAATGATAATCATGGGATGCTGAATTCCTTTACTTCTTTATGCATGGAGGGGTTACATTCTTGTCCAGGTACAGTGGTTCCAGGATGATAGAGAGAACTGGGTTTTCATACCAGATTTAGCATCCTCAGTTACTGTGTACTCGGGTGGGTTCTGGAGAAGAGGGGTCTGCACCCTCACATCCACAGAAATGCAACAACAATGGCTTTAGTTTATTTAGCCCAACTACTCAAATTTAATTCATCTTGAACTCCAGTTCCTGTGTAAACTCTATCAGTTTGTCTCCAATTAACTCATGACTCCTGCAGAACAAGTTGTTTTTCCTTGGGGAAAAAAAGCAAAAAGGCAGCAGCTCACAGAGCCCTGCTTTTTAATTCTAGAGCACTGAAAACTGACAGCACTTGACTCTTTCTTCTCATGCCTACAAACACAACAAAACCTTTTCCTTTGTTAGGTTCTATTGTTTGTGCTGGATTGAATAACAACAAAGATGTAAGAGTTGCAGGTGCACCATCAAGTTATTGCCACGTGATGAATATGTGCCAGATGAGATGCAGGGATTTTATGGGTTGTCACCTTGGACAAACACAGATGAATCTGACCAAATCCAGCTTATGAGAAGAAAGGGTTAAGGCAAGCTCAGCTCTACCCCCCTTGCTCTGGAGTAGTGGGGTGCACACACAGGTCTGTATGAGGTTGACTGAAGGTTTGTTCAGCTGGCTGGCTGCCTCACTCCCACCTGGGCTTCCATAGAATGCAGGGTTTATCTCCTGGGTAGGATTTAGGCTCTGTGTGTAATAGATGGAGAGAAGAAAGCAGTTAACTTCAGACAAGGCTGTGTCTCTTACAGGATGTGTTGAGGCACCGTGGCTCAGAATTTAGGCAGCTGAGTTATGCATTTTATTTTTACCCCATCCAATTAAATTTGTCTGCTGTGGCTCACCCCACATCTCCAGTTTCTTACTACAAGCAAGCTGGTCTTGGTGGCTGTCAGTATCCCACGATAATCAAAACACAGCTTTGTAAGCAAACAGAGGAAGTTTTTCTCTGATAACCATCTGTCCTCCTAGCCTCTGATTCTGTGTTACTGCTTCAGCTTTGCTCTTCGGAATTCTGGCACTCTTCAGTGGCCAGGGATTTTTTTTTTTTTTTCCTTATTTTGGCTTCACATTTAGTAATGATTCAATATTTATCCGTGTTAAAAGAGGCTTTGCACTGGGAGGGCAAAAAACCCTCCTGTTTTCCATGGGACTCTTCCAAAAGCCACTGAGGGGTTAATGTATATGGACAGCAAGAAGTCCAGACTGGTTCTGCCTGCAAGAGGGACTTGTGGTTTGCTGTGGACATGGGTGTTAGGGGAGGTCACTGATCCATTGGTATGGCTGATGGGTTTGTGCCAGCGTATCTGCAAGGAAGGATGGAGCACATATGGTGCTGGTCACACAAATCAGACCCTAAGTTGCAGTATTTACTGAGGAAAATGCAGCCTTTCAGCACTATTTATGTAATTAACCAGACAAGAAACCCAAACAAAGATTTTCTTCCTAGCAAAGTGATTGTGTGGCTCCAGCTTTGAACTTTACAAGTACTGAATTTGATTAAAACAATTTCTTTTGGCTGGCCTGATGCCATCTCTGTGTATTTCAGTCTCCACAGGGAGATGCCTGCAACTACCAGTTCAACTGTTCTGCAATTTCTGGTACCAAGAGCTTTGTGCCATAGCAGGAACCAGTTGCCTTTTGCAGTCTCCTGGTTAAACAGATCAAAGGCAGCACTGCTTATCAGAGAAGCAGCTCAGTCCTCTCCCTTTTTAAGCACATTTCTCTTGGAAGAGGGAAGGAGCAGTGTGCAGGCTGCTCACCAGAGCCTGTGCAAGGCTCTGCCTCCCCTGATTTATTGCTCCCAGCAGAACAGCTGCAGCAGAAGGATGAAGAATGAATCTTTCTACACCAAGCACATGCCCAGCACAGGGGAAAGTCTTTGCAGAAGCTGGTTCTCTGCACAGTAAAGGCAATCTTGGCAGACAAGCTGCTGTGCTGCAGTGGTTTAAAGAGTTCTCTGGGCTAACCAGTTCAGTCAGTGTGGCTACAGCCTTCCTCTGACTGTATTCACTGCTGCCATAAGTGAGTCCCTTTTGCTGTGGCTTGGGGATTGTTTTCTTAGCTCTGTAGGTTTTGGGTTCTTTTCTTTCTCTTCTTGCCTTTGCAGTTTGGTTTTACTTGAAATAGAATCATCTGTGGCTGGAATCTCTCTCCAGAGAACCAGACCTGTTTATTATCTTTCTGGGCTGGAGTGAGAAATGTCTCTTCATGACCAGGCACACAGCTCCTTGGGTGAGGTCCTGACTCCACAGATCCCAGATTTGTCAACGGCTGCAATGGTACAAATATTTTTGAGTGTGTTTGGTACATCTCCTTATTCCTGTTGTTAACAAGGAGAGAAGGCTAGAGATGCAGGGTGAGAGTTACTCTGGGAAGGAAGTCACCCAGAGCATCAGTGTTAGGTTCCTGCTCTGTGTTGCTGTCTGGAGGACAAATTCAAAGTTGATTTTAGCTTTTCAGCTTAACCTCTGTAAGCAATTACTCAATTACTCTGTGAGTGCATGTAAAATCCTCCCTGCTCTGTCTGGATCTTAATTTTGCAGAAATGTAGCTTTTGGCCTGCTGTCTTGTTTATTTTGGTTGTAAAAAAAGGAAAGAAAAAGAAGTGGAAATGGGCTGAGCACTACTTCTTCTTGGGGTTGATTGTTCTGCTGCCTTGATAGGCAAAGTTTGCCCCTAGGATGAGATTGTGCTGCTCTGCCCTTGGCAGGGCTCTTCCCTCCACATCTCCACCCTTTCCCCTGCATCATATCAAAACTGCCTGGGGAGCTCAAGCCAAGCAAATATTGTTTCCAAAGGATTAGATTAGTTATGTCATTCTTGCTTGTCACGGGTTGATTCCCTCTGAAAAGTTAGCCCAGGAGTTGTTTGTGCAAACCAGAGATAACTGAGAGCATCATGCTGTGAGTCTGCACAGGCTCCTGTCTGGTGCCTGGGCCAAGCAGCCCCATGCCACTGTGAACCTCAGAAAAAAGCAAAAGAAAGTAGCCCTTATGTCACTGGATGAATCCCAGAGGGATGCTGAAAGTTCCATTCTGACAAAGGGTAACACAAGGCAAAAATATTGGAAGATGTTTCTCCCTTGGAAAAAAGTGCTAATGCCATACATTTTGAACACCTACTTGTGTTAATTGGAAGTAAATGGAAATATTTATATGCAATAAGTTTACATCTATTTATGTAAAGATTTTTATGATGGTGAAACTGGTGTCCTTTGCTTTTTAGTGAAAAAACAAGGTTCTGGTCCTCTCTGGGGTATGGGAGCCAAGAACCATTCATAAGTCAGGAAGATAAAGTTAGCTAAGCCTAATCTTGAACTATAAGGGAATATTTTGTTTGTACATATTCAGGAAAATTGGGAATCTTCTCATGCTGACCAAGTGCACAAAGGACAGGCTAACAAATGGGGGGAAGAAGTTGTCTCTAACTTTGGACACTTCGGGCTGGGGAGCCCAAGGGGGAAAGCAGAGACCCTGAGCTGTGCATTTGAATGGATCAGTGTTCTGAGCAGGCTTGTGCCACACTTACCAGAAACAGGTTGCTGGGTGACACCACAAAGGGAGAGAAATACACTTTTTAACAAATCTGCCTCCCATGTCAGAGTTCTCAGCTTTGTAGCATTATTCATTGGATTCTCAAGACAAACAGAATAACTGCTAAGGAAGTGATGCTCCATTCTGGGATAAAAATCTCCACGAGCTCTCTGCATCTGATTTGCAAACAGTGAGCATCTGGGTCCCCAGCGGGCTCAGCATGAGCTCTTTTGAGGGTGACTGAATGAACATTCAAACTCCTTAAAGCATTCCCAGCTTTCTGATTGAAATGCTGAAAGTGACAAAATCTCCACCCTGTGACAGGGGCAGTGCAATTATTCCTACTTTGTAATTGGGAGCACTGGGTAATTAGGGTGTAAATAAGGGGTCTCGTGCTGGCAGTCACTGATCTTTCCCAAAGCACCACGTTTTGCATACAAAACCTGGTAATGCAAGGAGGAGGCATCCCTCCTGTACCCAACTGCACTTCAATCGAGGATCAGTTTGCATGGGCTTAGAGTCAAGAATTCTGTTCTGATATTCAAGGCTCTAATCGTTTTGCAGACCACTTAATTGGTAATTAGAAAGAAGAATGGAAATGTAACATGAGAAAAAAACCCACTTTGCAAGACTAGGTGTTTGTCAGGCTGCCTTGCAGAAGAGAGACACTGGAGAGAAAGCTGGAGGGTGATTCCCTGTGTTCCTGCCCACCCAAGCAATCAAAGCTGTGTGTAAAGAGAGAGGCTGCCCTGAGATGGGGAGAGGAGGGGAAACAAGGAGATCAATCAACAGGTTGTGAGCAGAGCCACAGATAACACAGATTGACTGATGTGGCCTCAGGTAGTGTGGAAAGGCTGCAGCAGGGCCTGTGGAATTCTCTATTACCTGCTTAGAAATAAATCAGCTCAAAAGCCGACTTAGATTTGTTTTTCTAGCAATTTCCCTTTTCTGTTCTTCATAATTTAACACTTCAGCCTCAGTTTTTCCTGTCTGCCACTTAGATGCAGCATCATCTTTCACACATTAAGTTGTGCTCTGATAACTTTCCTAAGCTCCAGTCATTGCATTTCAGCTTTCTCCTCCAAGTCTAAAAATTAACTCCTCCTTGTGAGCCATTTGGACTGAAGTTTGAAGTCTCACAGTGTGAGTATCCTGTGAGGAGAATATGGGAAACACGTTGGATTTGGAGAAACCTGCTCAGTCCCTTATTTGTATGTTTCTTTGGAGTGCAGATTTCAAAAAAGGGAAAAATTAATTAACATTCTCTGGTGGTCAAAGTTATAGATAAGGATTTCTTAATAATCTTGAATCTTCATCCTCTTTTTTATTAGTTGATTGAGTCAGAGCTGATGGCCTCAAGGCTAATGAGGCAGCAGGCAGATTTATGGATGATATTTTTCTAACTCTGATGGGACTTTTTAAATGCCTAATTAACTGTCTATACCAATCCTCCTGGATTCTGAGCATTTGAGAACCCAGTTCTTATTACACTACACTCAAGACCTATGGAAATTAAATCTTCACTTTCCAAACCTCTACTTTCCTCATTACCTTTTTGGGGCTGAGGGAGACCACCAGCATCACTGGTTCTAGAACTGGGCCAGTAGTGTGTGAGGATTTGGAGCTTTCCACATGTCAGCTGAAGATGAAGAGTTGAGGGGAATGTTTAAAAACAAAAACAAGCAAACAAAAAACACAAAAAACCCCCCAAGACTAATAAAACCCCAGAAAAACTAAAGGAGAAATATTAAATTATGAAGAACAGAAGAGTGAGATGGTTAGAAAAATGAATCTAAGTCAGAGCTTTTGAGCTAATTCACTTCTAAGCAGGTTGCACAGAGTTTTTACTACAGCCCTACAAGCCCTTCTTCAGCCTCTGTACTACCTTAGGGAATGTTTGTCTGAGTACATATCTGCTTTTAGATACATAGGAGAAAAACTGAGCCAAATGTAAACAGCCTTGAGAAGCAGGAAATACTATAAATCCCATGAAAATGACAATACTTGTGGAGAAGTTGGATAGCCTCATGCTGTACAGAAATTGGCCCCATCTCAGGAAGAACAATGCAAGCATCTCCACACTGGTTTCAAACAAAAGCCACCCAGAGATGTGAATGATGCATTATGGCTTTGGCTTTTCTGATGGAATGTGTCTATTTTCAAAGCAAGATGGTTTCAAAGTATTCTCAGGAGATAGAGGCTTTTGGACTTTGAAGTTGATACTGTAATTAAGGCCATATTTTTAGAAAAATAAACATTTGGGATGGAAAACTCCAAACTTCCTAATTTCCTGCTGCTCATGTATCAGAGTGGTGCAGCAACAAGGAGCTTGCTTCTTGCTCCTGAAGTTGGCAATTCCAAACAGAGCTGAGCAGGGATCCCAGCTGGATGAGTTGGTCTGCACCAACACCTGTATCCCATCCTGGAAAAACAGGGATGTGCCCACATGGCTGGCAGGGAACATAGAGATCTAGGCAGTGATGTTTTCTTCTCCAGCACTTCCCTGGGGGCACCAAGGTAGTACTGAGGCCCAAACCAAGGAAGAAAGTTTCCTTTGGGAAATAATTTAATAATTTCTATCTCTGGGGGCTTAGAATGAAAAAGAAGCAGCTTGTCCTTCACTACTGGAGTCTGTGTTGCTTCCTGTCTGAGACACCTCACAAGGATGCTGAAGCACTCTGTATTAAGGAGCAAACACTGAGGTATTGTTTCACAGCTACAAATACTGTTTAAATATGTTAAAGCCTCTGTGGACAAAGTGGGAAGGGGGAGAAAACTTCAGGGAAAAGCTGGAACGTGTCAAAGAAAAATACTACTTACCTGGAAGATGTCCACATTTTTCTATAGAAATTTTAAGTGGACCAAGCACTTTTATTTCAACAGCCTCTTACTTTCCTCTTTGAAAGAGTTTGGTGGAGAGAGATGTTAGCTGAAAAAAGACAAGACTACATGTAATAACAGGCATTACAGCTGAAAAGAATCTGCTCTGACCCTGCCCCATTTTCTAAGGTCAGGCAGAACTGAGGTTTTATTTTGCTCTAGTACCAATCCATTAAAGTGTGACTGGGAAGTCTGGCTTAAAGCTGCTATTCAGCAGATGTGCTCATTGTAACTCTTGTTTATTCCCTGCCTGTTGTTTCCTTCCAAGCATATCCATTGCACATCACCCAATGCAAACATGCTCATGGCACAGCAGACATGCTACAAATAACCCAGGAAGAAATGATCACCCTTTATTTTGTGGTGGTGGTTGGAGCCATAACAATTCTATCTGCTCTCCTGGTGTCTCGCAGCTGCTTGGTGGTGTGTTTAGCTGCTGTTCTTCTCCAAGTAAATGTGATTACTCTGAGTGGAGCATTAGTGACAAAGCTCTCTGATTCCAGGTGGCAATTGTGCACATCCTTATCAGCCCCTTCCCAGTGATTATTTTCCTGGCTTAGAATGTCATGACTTAGTTGTCCTGTAGTAAAACCCACTGTGGTTCCTCTTAGTTCACAAACTATGATGATTTACACTACCTGTTATGGAGTTTTGGGGTCTTTTTTGGTTTGTTTTTTTTTTTTTTTTTTTTCCTGTGGCATCTCTGCAGTTTTAATTCCTCAGCAGAATAAGGGAAAACAGTTTTATCATATATAGGACAGATGCTGGTGGTGACCTGGCCAATGATTTCTCTTCATATTTTTATGAAAGAGCTGAATTTGCAAATAGTTTTGAACCTCCTAAAACTCCCTCACTTGGCAGAAGTAACACTTGTTAAAGAAGTTATCTAGCAGCATGCATTCCATGCAGGCCTGGACTATGGGTTGGACTGCAAAATGCTTCTGTCGTGGAAAACCTAAAACTCACAATTCAGTATTAAATCCCCCTGTCGAGGCTGCACTGGTGAGCTGAGCTAATGAAGCTGTCTAAGAAATGATAGCAGCAGGAGGAAGATAATTTATCCTCATTATTGCTCTGCTCTGGGTCTGGCAGCACTTCAGAAAGGCTCTTCTGACACTGGCTCAGGAATAGGGCTGCTCCTGGGGCTGAGAAAAAGTTTTTCAGGCCTGCTAGGACACAGGCTGAACTGTGAACATGAGGAGTTTTAGGCTCAGCTATAATATCTAGGCTAAAAAAGAAAAAAATAAAGTTCTTTCTCTCTTTCCTGGCTCTGCCAACAACCAGAGCAGCCTAACCAGCAGCCAAGGTCTGCCAGGGGCTGGGCACCAGGCTCTCAGCAGGTGCCTTGCTGCTTTCTCCCTCACCCCTGATCTAAGGGGAAATGTAACCAGGTGTGAGAAAAGCAAATGGTGTTTTATGGCTTTTTGGTATGGAGAACTATCCTAGTGTTAGCCCTTTGGAAGTCAGCTGCCTTATAATTAAGGCTTGGAGCTCTTTCTCTTTGCTTTCCCTCTCTGAGGCCATGATTACCAGGAGGAAAATAAATACAAACACTCCCAATATCAGCTCTAAAATTGTGTCCTGAGAAAACACTGGGTTTCAAATGACTGTGGTCCTGAAGCTCTTCCTGGGGCTCTGTTTCAATTTCAGTGAAGGGGGCAGCCCTGGAAATAAACACAGACAATGGGGAATCTCCAGGCAATGGTGTTCTTTCATAGCACAACCTTTGGAACACAGATCCCACCAGAGGGCTGATCCTCTGCCCCTCAGTGGCAGTGAGACTGTGGGGTTCTCTGCCTCTCTGTGCCCAGTGCTGAACCTGCTAAATGCTTTCAGTATTTTTGTCTCTGCTTCCCTGGTATTAGGAACTCTGTGCCCTCAGCTGACCTTGCTGAGAGGGTCAGGAACAGAGCTGTAGGTTCTTACCTCTGAGGTCACTGGCACAAACCCCACAGAAACAGCAGTGACAAAGTCATTTCAGTCGTGCTTTTATCTGTATCTTTTTACTAGAAATCAACCCAGGGACCCAGCAGCCAGAGGCTCTCAATAAACACCAGTCCTGTTTGCTAGGAGCCAGAGCACTGAAGAGATTTTCATGCAGGACCATTCAGGCTGGAGTTGCTTGGTTTAGCGGCCAAGCAGAAGATGATGCTATCCAGATAAATAAAAGAGTAGAAAAAAACAAGTACATCCCTGTTTGCTCTAGCTAGAGAACAGCAAAAGCCTTTGGCAGCACCAGCTGAGATTTCTGTCAGATTTTGGGAAACTCTTTAGCAATACTAACCCTGAGCACTGGGATGAACTGCTTAACCAGGGAACAGGAATAAGGGGGTTGAGGATTGACTGCTCTCAGTTAGCACAGCACCTGGGCCATCAGAGGGACCTGTGGTGTCTGCTGCTGTGTTCCTCACTCTGCCTGCTGCAGATCAGATTGTTGGATCACTAAGTTCTTCCTGCCTCTGGTTTGCTTTGTGAAACAGAAATTTGAAGTGCTGTGTAAAATACACGAGTGCTAAACCATGTAGTAGGTAAAGCCAAGTAGGTCCTACAACCTTAAATTTAACCTGAAGGAGCACATCCTGTGCCATTTGTAATAATTTATTACCATAAGTTACCAAAATAGATGATGAATGGCCTTACATTAGTACTGCATCCTCCAGTGAAATCATCACTTCAGCCACAGCATAAAGATCTATTTCATGTCCTTTTCCCCAAATGAAGTAAGTAGCACCTTCTTATGTGCTAATCAAGCCCTCCATTAGTCAGGATAACACGCTGTAATTGTGATTACAGTTAGAAATCAATTAATGCTCACCTTCAAGTGTATTTTTGACAGTATCAAAGGTGCAAAGGTGCATTTTTTTTGTGTGTGTGTATCTCCAAAATGTCACAAAAGCTGCCAAGAGAAGAAGCTGAGCTGAGACCCCTCTGTCCTTAAAAACCTGGCTGAGAGAAGCTGGCTGGAGATACCCAGGGCTAAGCTTGGTAAGAGCCCAGGCCTGGTGCATGGCACCCAGCTGTGAGCAGCCCAAGGGGGTGCCTGGTTTCATCTTCCCTCTCAGCTCCCAACTCCCTTGCTCTGCCCCATCAGCACCTCCATTCCCATGGCTTTTTTCAGCCATCTCCCTCAGAGGTACAATCCAGAGGGAAGCATCCTCCTTGCTGCAGGCCAGAGGAGGGAGACAGGTTGCCACACTTAACCCTGGAAAGGAAAAGCTGGAGCTTTGCAAGGCAGAGACCTTTCTAGGGGTGTTTTTGGGAGCAGTCTTTCAACAAGGCAATGGCTTCAGCCTTTGGCAGGTGGCCAGTTAAGAGCCTTAAAGCCCTTTGGTCTCCATAGCATCTCCTGTCATGTCTTGTTGTGTAGTGAAATGAACTTATTTGTTGTCATTTTTTCACTTCAAAATGTTCTGGTGCTGCTTCCAAAACAAACAGTTCCCAAATCAGAGACGTAAGCATTCCTCAAAGGCAGAGAGTAGTTTCTGCAGTTATTACAGTGAAATGTTAAATGTGGGGCTTGTCTCCCCTGATCCCTGGCAGTAACTCTTTTTTTTTTTGGCATCCTGCTTCTCTGGTTCACTTGTAGATTTCTGCAGTCTGATTCATCTTCTGCTTTCAGTTCAGTTGGATCTTTCAGCTCCATATAAACCTTTGCAGAGCAAAGGACAGGGACTGGGACCACCAGTAGCATGCCAGGTGTGCCAGGCTAAGCTTGAGTAGATATTTATTCACTTTATAGCCACATCATCTTGTATTTCCTGTCCAGACACTTCAAAGATTCAGTCACCAAGCTCATCCTCTGTGTGTGTGCTCAGCTCTCTGCAGTCTGGTGACAGATGTGACTCAGACACTGAGTGTCACCACCCAGAGCATGTAGGAGGAGGGGATCCCTCCCCCAGCCCCTGCTCTGGATCACCTCTGAGGCAGAACTTTCAGGATCTCTCTCAAACTTCCCAGTAAAAGAAATGAGTTCTTGTGCAGAGGACAGAGGGAAGCTGCTGCTCAGCAGTTAAGGGGCTGGCATCCACTTTTCTTACAGGGAGTGACTTTCTGGTCAGAAGTGGGCAGGCACGGATAGCAACAGAAAGCACTAGTTTGGGGCCAGCCAGATTTGGCCACTAATAATTAGGAGACAAGAGAGGATGTTTTGTCTTTTCTGTGCTTGCCTAACACCATCTTGCTGGTTTGTGCCAATGAACTTCCCAGAAAACAGCCCAAGAGCAAAGCTGTGCTGGTGACAAGGCTGATGTGTGGGGGGACATTTTGGGACTGCTTTTACAAGATGAAGGTATTTTCTTCTGGTTTCTCTTTCCTTTTCAAGTAAGCTACCAAAACCAAATCCGGGTTCATTTTCCAAGCTAGACCTGATGAGCAAGCTCTGGTCTGTTCTGCTTTCTGATACCTTTCCTTTTCAAATATCAATTGCTCCAGTTAGGATCACTGTTCCGTAGGAAGTTTCCCCAAAGTAAACTGCTCCTTTTAGCCCCTAGGAAGTGCTAACGAGTTGAGATTGCTGCACCAGCAGTACCAACACCTCCTGTCTGCTGCCAAAGAGCCAGATGGAGGTAGACTGTAATCAGGTCACATAAGAAAATGGTAGCTGAGAGACTTGGAGGAGGCAAGAACTGGGAAAGGCTATCACAGCTATTTTTGATTCTTAAAGAGGAAAGATTAATTTAGATCTTCTGGTGTACACAAGGAAAAAAAAAAACCTGTTTGGAAACAAAGAGGCCCAGTTCTGACAGTTCTTGCAGTCTTGTCATTAACTGCACTGATGAAAAGACTGCTCCTGCATAATTACTGTGCCTCCCTCTTTCAGACAAACAGTTCCAAACACAGGGCTTTGTTCAAAGTAAAAAGGGAAGGAATGAATTCCCTGGATGCAATAGAGGCAGTTACAAACGCAGTATCTGATGTGAGTGATTAGGAAAGACAAAAGTTGTTTGGAAAAACAGTGCTGCTGCCTCGCTGCAAAACCCACTGGCATGTTACCTCAGCCCAGAATAAAAAAAAATGTAATATTGCAAGGTTTGAGAATTGAGAGTCAAGTAAAATGCTTTCAGATTGAATGTTCTGGCTCTTAAGGGGGTAATTTGTAAAGCAGAGCTTATCAACAACCCTCTTCTGAAGAACCCAGGATCAAAATGTTGCAAGCTGCATTTCACTTGTGTGGGTTTTTCTGTGGGACTGCAGGAGGCTCCATCCTCTTCTCAGCTGGGTGGGGAAGGATGAGCAGACATGGACTATTATGTCCTTTCCTTCCACACCACCCCCCAGAGTGATCCTTTATTTTCTCCCCCATTGGCTGATTTTACTTTTCTGATGCTGGTTGATGGAGTTGTGTGCTTGGTGAAGTGCTGAGTGAATGGCAACTGCTAAAAATAGAAGCTGAAATGCGGTGGAATTAGATAATAGTGAGGCTGGAGCTACTCAAAAGCCAATTTCATGAGTTCCTGGTCTAGTGGTGCTCATCTATTCATCAAGCAAGAGTTGTTATTCCCATATTGTTATGAGGCAAGCATTCTGACACAGCTATGGTAAATGAAGTGAAAACTCTCTCAAACTTATGAGGAGTGGCAAAGTTTTGTAATTCAAATAAGTTAAGGAAGCATCTTTCTCTCTGCAAGCAGTGAGAGGGAAGACATGACAGCAGAGCAAAGCTATTGAGCTAACCTTTCCCCTCTGGTATTTCAGCCCAGCTCAGCCTCTGACCACAGGGGCTGCAAATCAATTAGAACTGACAAGTCCAACTCTAAGTGCTTTGGCAGGGCAAATGGTAATGCCTCAGCATTAAGGATCATTCTCCTGCATTTCTGGCCTTGGATGAAGAAAAACACCTTCCTCCTGTCAGCATTTAGGGTTCATGCTCTATCTGCAGAACTGTCTCTGTGTGCCTATCATGCAGCACAGGTAAAAAAGGGGAAAATGGAACAGAGCTGGAGGATGACCAGGCTTCCTAGAGCTTTTCCAAAGAGCTGCTGGATTGCTTTGACTGAAACATGACCACCATTTGGAGAGAGAAACTTTACATTTACAGCACTGGATATTTCCATCCTTCTTATGAGAAGATCTGTGGAATTTCTTGGATACATCCACACTTAATTTTCCTGTGGAGCAGTGAGCTCTGTGTTTGGTCACAATGTGAAATGTCACTGCAAGGAGGCATCCAAACCCCTTTGGACTGGAGGTGCCATGGATCTCTTGGAAAGCATTAGCTGTCATGCTACAGAAATCCACTCCAGGGTGCCTTCCTCTGCAATTTTTTAGTCCTGAAGCTGGCAGAGTGGTGCAGGAAGAGGTCAGCAGGAGGCTGAAGCATAGAAATGGGAGTTGCAGGGGTTGTTAGGCCTATTTATTGATCCCTCTGAGGATGGGTTTGCAGTAAACTTCTCTCAGCATCTCAGGCAATGGCTGTTCTTCCTAACAGATCAATTATGTTTTCGGAATATTTTTCTTCTGCTCAGTCTGGGACTGGGAAAACATGCATTTCCTTATCATTGGATTATTTTAGTCAGGAATGAAACAACACAAAATGCTCCCAACAAGCAGCAGTGGGGTTAATAACAATGGACACAATGTTTTATGCTTTTGAGCAGAATCATGGAAAGGGCAGTTCCCCAAGGAGACTCTGGATCTCAGTGAGCCTGCATCTGAATGAAGTTTACAGCATCTTTGGAGTCCCTGCAGGAGTGTGAGGACAGAGCATGGGTCCAGCCTGCACAATCCTTATCCAGCCTGATCCACTTGGCAGACATTTTATCTAGAGGGACATCAGTAGTTCTGTCACTGAAACCATTTATACATGGAGGAACTTAGCACTAAATAAAGTGATCTGAGGCGCTTGGTGGACAAAGTAGTTCATAAACAGTAAAGAATTGGCCACAGCTGGGCCTTAAACCTGGATTAACATCTCTGTTGGAACCTGAAACCTCCTGTGCTGCTCACACAGACCAGGCTCTGCACCTGCACTGCTGTGCTCTGGGACATCTTTATTTTTTTTTCCAAAGCCAAAGAGCTGGCAAGAGGGAGACAGTTTTACAAGAAACTTTTTTTTTTCTTTTAATGACCTAGGAAACCAGCTACTGAATGATAAAAATAGAGCAGAGGAAATCTCCCTGACCATCTGCTGTTGAGAGCTGCTCTCAGCCAAGGCCCTGCCCTGCACACTGCTTTGCAGAACAAGGTGTTTTGCTGAAGATAGAAGAACGTGGCTGAGGTTTGTCATTCTGCAGGACTGGGACCTCTCAGAAACTTTATGGAGACACTTCAGAGCAACAGGAAGGCTGCAGAACTCCCAAGATGCAAATTATTAGTTTGTACCCCGAGGAAGAGTTCAGAAGTGGCTTCTGCAGGCATGGGGATTTTCTGGATCTGGTTCTGCTGGATTCTGGGGATTTTCTGGATCTGGTTCTGCTGGACTCTGGTTCCCATTGGCAGCCAGGCTTGCTGTTCACCAGGGAGCAAATCTTCAGTGTTCCCAAGCCTGCACTTCAAAGTGCCTCTCTGCACACAGACACTCTGCCCCATCACCTGATAGTCAGCACCACAGCAGCCCTTGCTCTGCTATGATGTACATCTGCAAACTTTAACAATCAAATTATGGAAGCTCAGCATAAAAAAAAAAAAACCAACTATGGCTATTCTGAACCCACCATGACCCTTAATGCATCAGGCTTTGGCAGAGGGCCAGCCTACCACTTAGAGTGATGCTTCTGGAAAAAAAAAAAAAAAAGGGCTAAATGACATTTTGCATATTATATTAATTCTTTCCCCTCAGCCTAGCGTGTGAAATTCAACTTTGCTCTAGCCAATATAATCCAGGGTTCTCTTCCCATTTTTAGCTGAGTTTTGGAATGGGATATTAATCCAGGAAAAAATAAAGTCCCAGTGTTTTCAGTTAATTATAAAGAAATGTCAAAGCAAACATCTCTATAGAACTGTTCTTTTCCAATGAGGCTGCATAACCTCCAACTTCACAGTCCTGAAGACCAACTGGATTTTATCTCCTGTTATATTAAGCAATGTTTAAAGCATTAATACCCTGACTATTTCACTGGCCGTGATTTCTCTAAAAAGTGTTTAAACAAACCCAACTGTGTAAATGTCCTCAGCTCCCTTGTCCTGGGAAAATCTGTGTGAGCTGCAGCATAAATTCAGAGGTTTTCCTAACCTGTTTAACTCCTTACCTCCTGATCAACATCCTCCAGAGTTCAGATGGTAACATTGTGCTGTTGCCAGGAAAGGAAAGGTAGAAGCAAATACCCAGCAAAGATCCCTGAGGGAAGTCTGCTGGCTCCCAGGTAAGAGAGCAATATTCTGAGCCCTTGCCCCAGCTCCCTGCCTGCCAAGAATAGCTCTGTTATTTTGGTAATCAGACATAATTCATGCAGCTCAGGCTGTAATTCCTAGAGTGCTTTTCTCTGATGCAGTTGTGAGTCAGTCTGCAGAGAACTCCTCCTGTTTGCATTAACTTACTGATTACTGGCAGTTAATAAGGAGCACGTGGCTTTGAATCTCCTGGGGATGTGCTGAACACAGGGCTAGCTCTAGATAACTCTTGCTGCTGTAGCATATTGGGCAGACAAGACACAAATCTCAAAGAACTTGGGGTAACTGTCAGTTTTCCACCAGGTCCAGTCATTTCATCCAAAATTTATTTGTAATTTCGTTGTCTTTGTGAGCTTTATTTGCTCTGTAGCAAATATCTCTGTATTATATGTCATATCATTCCTGTCTTCATCTTTGGCACCAACCTTGATACCAGGCATCTGCTCAGACTCTGGTGCCTCAAAGACATCTGGGTGGCTTTTGCTGGGCTGCCATCAAGGCAATGAAGGGCGTATGGAAAATAACCATGAACTTTGAAGACACTTTTAGGATGAGAAGTTAATTTTAAATCTTTCCCTGCTGACCACTAAGTGCCATTGTTCAGGAAAATCTATCTCCTGGTTATATATGTGTTTGCCTTTGAGTTTTTTTATTTTAAATTCTTAAGGCAAGGCCTTTTTGACTGGTTTAAATCTGCTCCTGAGAATTCTGACGGCGTGAGCAGGGACTGAGCCATTCCAGGGTCTGTCCATATGAAATGCTTTTGCTTTGACTGACCAAGTCCCCAAATGGAGCTGAGAGCTCCTGAAGACTCAGCCTCCCAGGAGCATGCCAGACCTTTCTCTAGCTCTCTGCTAGAAACACGTAAGAGCTTGTCAGTCTCAGTTCTGACTCTCCAGGCATTCTGTCCCCTTAAAGGAGAGCTGACAGAATTTTAGATATCTGGTGTTGCCCTGTCAGCTACTCCTGTGTTTCTAAACACAAGGGTGCTATGACATGGTACAGCAGAATCTCATCCCAGCTTTTTGTTCCCAGGGCAAAGCAGACCTCTGGGCTGCATCCTTGGCAATTCAAGCCGGGTGCCATGTGTGTCTGACAAAGGAAATGAAAAAAATAAATCCATCAAAGTGAAACAGAAGTGAGGATAAGTAACTGCATTATTCCTCTCAGGGAAAGAAGAGAGAAGTGAAGAACCCACTTGTGTAGCTTAATACTCTTTTTAAGGAGCTTTGGTACTACATGGGGAGGATTGTATGGGAAAGAATCAAGAGAGGACACAGATCCAAAGCCTGTTAAAGTCAGCAGTAAGATCTTTATTGATGTGAGTGAATTGTTATTGAGGCCCTTGAGTCTTCTTGCTGGCAAGCCACTTAACTCTGCGAAGTGCCAAGAGCTCTGCAGTGAGAGGTACAGAAAAATGTAGTGGGTTCAGATTATTTCAGTAACAGCTGAATACACTGTGTCTCCTCTGCTCCTGACAGTGTGCTTTAGGAGGTTTAAATAAATGGGTCCTGTAGGTGTGGTTTGGTTCAGACACTGAAAGGTGCAGGTGAATGAGTGGGTTTGGTTGCCTTGAGATCTGCCCAGCCCAGCTCCCCAGGGAGCTGAAGAAGGTGAGGGTTTAGCAGACACTGCTATCAGCCCGTGCTTGGTGCTTTCCAGGAGGGTGTCCTTGCTGTGCTCAGAAGCTGGAGATGTCAGGAAACATTGACTTTAACACCAGCTCCAGCAGTGGTTCTGTACCTGGGACTCAAAGCTTTTGCTGTTTTCTCCTGAGGATTTGGAAGAGCAGGGAAAGAGCAGGAGGTGTTTGGTCTGCTTGCATGGGGCTGGATTGTCAGCATCATTACAATATCTTTGTAAAGCATCCTCTTTATAAAAAAAAAAAAAAAAAAAAAAAAGTTTCACTGTGTTCTTTTCCAAGCCTGTTACATAGAGCAGGGAACCTGACACCTGAAAGGTGCTGAACCCTTTGGCTCTCAGGTGGTGATGAGCTGGAAGCTTGTATCCAATGGGCTCTAAACAGTGTCCTGAGTGTGGGGGGGGATCCAGACCTTGCAGTGTTGCTTCTTTTTGACACCAGTACAAACCAGTGGGAGAGAGCTGCATTTTGAGGGCTCCCATGTGCCAGGCAGGCAGCGAGTGGTAACGCAGTGTGACACAAACAGAAAATCAGTCCCTCATTTGGAGGAGGGGAGGCTGTTCAGATGACCTCTCTCAGTGAATCCATCTCAAGGTGTTCTGCATGTCCTAGAAGGGAGTTGCTGGTAGCCCAGCCCACCAGTTCTGGTAGCCCAGCCCCGTTCTGGTTGCCCCTTTGCAGGGCTGCACACAGAGACATTGTGGATTTTTGCAGACTGTCAGCACTCAGTCCTGTGCTATTTTTCTTATTTGTTTCTTTGTTTTCCCACTGTTGATGCAAAGTTGTTTCACTTTGCACATATGTGTATGAATAAAAATGAAAATAAATTAGGACAGTACACACTGCCTTGGCTTTGATCAGGTTGTAGTTTCCCTGGAGCTGTCCTGATTCAATCAGAATGATCATAAATTGAAAAGGCTTGTGTCTGATTTGTATGACTTCTTAAGGTGTTAAAGAAGGGGAGAGAGAAACACCCAAAGAACCAGTAGAAGATAGTTTAGTGTTTCACTAACTTATCTAAGCAATGTTTTCCCCTGGGACAGAACCTTCCTTTTGGCCTGGCTGGCTGAAAGATTTTCCCTTGCTACTTCCATGAAAACTAAACTCAAAAAAATCTTAAATGGAATAACTTAATGTAAAAAAAAATCCCCTTTTTAAACAGAACTCTGTTTGCAGCACCAGCTCCGGGGGCTGCAGGAGGCTGTGGTTTGTGCTGGTGTTTTCCTGCAGGTACACGAGTGTTTGAATCCCAATCTGCAGCTTCCCTGGGAACTCTGGCTCCAGCCTAAGCCAGCATTCTGTTTCTGAGTCCTTCTTGTAGTGCTCAGCACATCTCCTTTCTGTGCTGAACTATCACTCTTATCTGTTAATTGGCTGCCTTTCCATCTCACCTGCTCATCTTGTTCAGGATGTAATGCCTTTTATTTTAACCTCTTGTTAAGAGATTGTTCTTCTTAATGCAGCACAGATGAGACAAAGAGCAGTGTTGAGCTATTGTCAGAGCTGTAAAGATTTTAGGTGGTTTTCTGGAGGTGATTGCTGGAAGATTATTCTTCTGAAGAAAATGACTGCCATGGTAAGGGACCTCTGACTCTGCCCCAGAACACCTGCTGATTGCTGGTCTTCCCTGTGCTTGGGAATTTGACCTACTTTCCACTCAACTATCTTTCTTTGCTCTTTTCTCAGTTTCTCCAGTTTTGCTTCCATGCACCTCAGACCCAGACATTTCCTCCTTTCCCACATCCACCCCCCTGCTCCTCCCATTGCCCTGCTGGCTCAGGTGGACTCTGCTCCCATTGCAGTGTCAGTAAAGCCCTTGCTGGATGTGTGTGTGTGCAAGCACACGTGTTTATAAACTGCTTTAGCTTTTTTTTCCTCCCTTTATCTCTTCTCAGCAGCGTGGATTCTGCTGAATCAGTTTCTTGCAGGAGTGGCATTCCTCAGAGATCACAATGTCCTCACTATTGCTCCAGTGGGACATCTCCATTGTGTCTGTTCTCACCTCTCATTCCCCCCCACGCAGACCCCCAGCTCCTCACTTGCTCTTCATCATACTGCTGAATATTCCAGCAAAGTATTCCAGTCAGCTGGCAGCAATGTGCTGTGCTCTGGCTAAGCTGCTCCCCAGATTTCCTGTGTAACCATGGAAGAGAGAGGAGGCTGGAGGAGGGAACCAAGATTTGTTTTGCTTTCAGATCTTCACAGCACCCAGGAGGACTAAGGCAAAAGACCTCTGGGACAAAGTGTAGGGAAGAAGGGTGGCCCTCCTGGGGTTTATTAAGTACTAGGAGAGGAGGGCTGGGTCTGTGCCTACACCACCCCATCAGAGCTTTGCCAGCTTTAGCATCCCCAGCACCCATGCCCTGATGACACAGACCTCTGCTTTGCCCCTGGGGACTTGTCTGGCTTGCAAAATGGGCTCTGTCTGCCCCTTGAGCTGTGTTCCCCCCCCAACTTGCTCTCCCCAAGGCTCTGTTATCTGACCTGCAGGGTGGTAGGCAGTGCCCCTTGAGAGATTATGGGGGCATAAGTGGGGATTTTGGGTCTCTAAAGCTTGAACTTTGAGGCATGGCTGGAGAGGGACGTGCTCTTTGGGTTAGGCTTCAAGAGGAGGTGAAGACTGAGGTCCAAAAAGGAGGGCAGGTCTCAAAAAGGCAGATGGTGTGATGCTTCCAGAATGCAGAAATGTGTCAGTATTCAAAAGCACTGCTGTGGATGCTGGACAGCAGAGTGGTATTTTCCGTAAGAAATGGAAGCACAAAAAAAGAGCAAAAACAATTTTATCCTTCCCAGATGCTGGAGCTTATCCAGTGTCAGCTACAAGGACCATAGGTGAAGTTAATTAGCAGTGTGATCCTGTGGGTCTTTCTATCAGTATTAGCACATCTCCACCCAACCCAAGTACTGAAAGCACCAGGGCCACTCAGAGTCATTAATCTCCCTTTCTCATTGTGGACAAAAGATGCTCTATTCCCAGCCACAAAAAGGCTCTGCAGGGATGAGTGAGTAACTAGAGTTGCTTAAAAGCTGCCTGCAGCAGTGAAAGCTGACTGACAGGCAGGGAGAGGAGGTAAAACCTTGAGTTCATCACCTCTCTAACAAAATTAATCAAGGGGAGAAAATCAGAACACGTTTGCTATTGAGTGCTGACTCAATGCTCACCGTGTACAGCATCTTGGTGTGGTCCCAATTTAGAATCAGATGGGAGGGAATGAGAGACACTTGGGAAAAGTCTGAGGAAGGAGAAAAAAGCTTTTGTTACTGGGGAGGGAGGAGCATGAAAGAGGGACAGAAGGACTGGTTCAGAAAAGCCACTCAAAGCAGAGATGATTGCCAGATCTCTCTGCTACTTTAACCTTTCACGAGGTCACTAACAGGTTTTAAATCTTGTTTAGAGAACTGGAAAACGAGTGAAACAAATACCATTTGGGGTTGTTTTTTCCTGGTAAATCATACAGAAGCACACTCATATGTGATGATGCTTAGGAGGGTTCTTTGCCCACGTTTTTGGCTGCTGCATTCCTGTGAACTTGTACAGGATAAAGAAAAGGCAAAAAGTTTCTTCCCTTCCTCCATTGTTCAGTAACAAGGAAGCCTGAGAGGGCAGATAGATGTTTCCTTCAGCTCCCTGCTTTTCACTGGCCAGCCATTCCTCCTGCTCAGCTACATTTCCAATGAGGGAAGAGTGGGTTTTCCAAGAACTTCCTCACTCCTGTGCCTCAGCTGCCTGCCATGGCCCCTTCCCATCTCTATCACCAGACCTGCTCCATTCCAAATTACTACATGCTGATTAGCAGCTAATCT
This sequence comes from Florisuga fusca, assembly GCA_038090715.1. Taxonomy (NCBI): domain Eukaryota; kingdom Metazoa; phylum Chordata; class Aves; order Apodiformes; family Trochilidae; genus Florisuga; species Florisuga fusca. The sequence goes on from JAAWXA010000020.1 coordinate 15,885,123, forward strand.
CAGCCACTCCATTCTGCAAAATGGTTTTCTCCCTCTCTTGATAATTGCCCAGCCAACATGGAAATATCAGACTCTGGTAGATAAACCACTTCCATTTCACTCCCTGCTGAATTCTTCCCCTTCCCATTGAGAGTCAGAGCCCCTGACTTGGATGTGTCAGACAGCTGAAGCTTGCCAGGTGCCAGCTGAGGCTCAGCCTGGCTTCTACTGAACTCCAAGGTAATCTCCTTGCTGCCTGCTTTGAGCTCTAGAGATAGCCAGGTTTATTATGGGAAAGGGCAAGAGACCTTCAGAGGATGTTACTTCTGGGAATAGTGGTTCAGAAGGATGTTTAATTTTTTTTTTTTTAATTGTTTAATGGAAGAACAAACGAGTTGAAACTTAGTAAACCTTGCTGCTGTAGTGCTGCACAATGCTGACATCTCTGTATTGCTGTCTGGGGCCTTTTTGCATCCTATTGCTATTTGTGCCCCAGATTTACTTTTTAGCCATGGGTTTCCAAAGATTTAAAAAACGTGCAATCTTAAAGAAAAAATTGAGCAAAACGGGAGAGAGGAATTTATGTGGAAGCTGCAATATTTGTTTTCCCAGAGGGAGTCTTTGGACCACAAGCTATTATTTCTGCATTTAGGACCAATAACTGCCAAATGCTCAAGCTGATTTGGCCTTTGTGATAACAATGTGATAATGTATTGAGCTAGGACTCTGCACAAACTTGCTTTTAATACCATAATAAATGAAAGTCTGAGAACATGTTTACCAGACATACAATCTCTGAGAAGTGACTCCTCCTGTTGCCATGGTAACTATAGTTGTCTGACAATATTAGTAGGAAAATGTTAGAAACCTTTTTTCCCCTCCTTGTTTTCCTTCTGAAACAACATATGACACCTGAGAACTAAATCAATCCCTGGGGTAGCTGCAGTTTGGTTTCCAGTACAGAACCCAGGATGCAAATATACAGTGGTGTGTTTTCCCTTACTGGACTTACCCAGCCCAAAGGATTACCCCAAATTCTCTACTTACCACTGCTCCTCTCTCCTTAACCCTTTGGCTGCTGTGTATTCCATTAGAAGGATCATGCCAGGTGTAGAGGAAGAGAAGAAGAAAGCTCCTTTTTTTGCACACAAGAATGATTTATTTAATGGCAAAACTAAAAAATAGTGTTACTTCACTGGTGCTCTCTAGTTCATTTTGTACCTCCCATTGAAACCAAATCAGCTGGGAATCAATTGAAGAAGGCCAGGAGAAGCAAAGGGAAGAGAGGAGGGAAGGCAGATGCTGCCCTGAGCAGAGCTGTCACTCAGCTCCCACAGCAGCAGAAAGAGCAGGCTTAGTTTAGGGCTCCTTGAGTTTAAACCTTTTAAACCTTTCGTTTAAGTGACCCTTAACTTCCAGACAAGAAAATAAGGTGCACTGATGCAAAAGGACCTTTAAACCCAAGGCAGTGATGAGCTCAGCTGGAGGACTCTGGGATGGCTGATTTCAGCCCTGCCTGCAGAGAGATGCTTCCAGCTGTCTCAGTGACTTCTGCTTTTTGCTTTTAATTTCCATTGCACAATTTAACCATCATTATAGGTCCTTCAGGCTATTTATTCTTTGAGGATAAAGATGAATGGAAGCAACATGTGCTGGAGCTGTAACAGCTCATGAACACTCCCTACTGTTCTTGCTGCTGCATAACAAAGGTAAAGACAGCTGTAGGTTTTTAGACCATTCCAAGAGAGGATGGAGGCTAATCCAGCAGCTGGGGGTGAGAATGGACACCCAGTCACCAGTCCATTCTGCTGCTGCCCTTTCATCCTACCTGGTCTTCATCCATCATCTTGGCAGACTCAGGCAATGGTGTAATTGGTTCTGCTTTGAGCAGGGGTTTGGATTAAAGATTCCAGAGATCCTATCCAGCCAAAATTGTCCTGTGATTATAGGGATCCTCCAGGCCAGAGAAACCATCAGCTGTTGTTTCTAGGAGGTCCCAGATACAAACCCAACCTCCCCATCCCTCCCCAAGCAGGAGCCTTTTCTGTTCCTGCAGATGTCTCTTTGCCAACCTCCAGGGACCCAGTCAAACCTCTTATGGCTTTGCTTGGCTGGTGCCCTCTAAATCTTGCTTCGAGCTTTTCTTTAAAGAGGAAGAACACCACATGAATGTTGAGAAGACTTCCTGCAGCAGGTCTGCTTTTCACACCTCAGTGCCAAGCTCTGCTTAGGACACAGACTTTAACATGCAGATGCTGCCCAGACAGAGGAAAGCTGGTTGCAGTTTACCTTTCCAGTGTTTCTGAGAAGAACTGATATGAAAAACCATCATGTTTTCCTCCCCCTCCCTGTGGTATTTAAGCTAATAATATTTTTTGAATCAAAGAGAGTGGTATTTTAATGGAACATGCTCAGCAGATGGGATTTCAGGGGCTCTAGCTTATCTAATTACTCTCTGTCCCTGCCATACTTCTATCCATACTTGGTAGGCTTACAGGTTTCTTGTGCATTTTATGATTTTTTTTTTTTAACAGCTCTAAGAAATGAAACAATAACATTAATTGATTTGGAAGGTTGCCTACTGACTGCACTAGTAAAGGTAACAAGTGGTTAGTGGTGTCAGTAAATTACTGCTGAGAGGAATAGGGAAAATGAAAACCCATAATTCCAATGACAGCCACTAACTCTTACAACGTGAGCACCAAACCCCCTGCATCTGGCCAAAAAACATGTCCACAGAAACCAGAGATTCAAATCCTCTAGATGGTTAATTTCAAGAGGGATTTCTAACCCAGGAGAATTTTGTACAAGCGTTTGTTCCTCTGGAAACAATAGATGGAAGTGAAGAACACGAAGGGGGGAAAAGCTATTTTGATGAGTGGGCTTTGTAGAACTAAGAGGAAATTTCTGAGTGGGATCACTTTGCTCAGAACAGAGCATCACTCAGTGTCTGAGGTGATTATATATCCCACAAAATCATTTTCCTTATATTTTCTCTCAGCTTTGTCTTCTTTAATCGAACGGGAACATGTGATCTATGTCCATGCTGTAATGCCTCAAAAGTGGATACACGGCCCAGGTAGAAGCAACCAACTTTGGCAGTGGACAGCTCCAAAGCTGCAGGTTTTTACAGCAATGCAGCTCAGATAACATCCATGGGCAGGCAGCCTCGGCAGGGAGCAGGGCACCTGGGGACCCAACTCCCATTCGTGCTGGAATGACACCAGCAGGGCTTAGCCATGCATCACTGGAGCTTTTTTATTCCAAAGGAGCCTGTCAACACTGAGCCTGTTAGTAAGGCCTTGTGATCCCCAGCATCACTCCACAAGACCTTTCCCTTGCCCTTTGCAGCCCCCCCAGCTCTGCCCTGCAGCTGAGTCCATGGATGAGGACCCATCCCCGCTTTGGGCAGCTGCTGGGAAGCAGATCACAGATGTTGCTCTCCATAATTGCTTTATTTCTCCTCAGCACGTCTCGTGGAGGCTCCCAGTGAAGTCTTAGCTTGTGAGGGAAATCTGCTGGCCCCTTTGACAACTGACATGATGGAGAAAATGGCCATGTCACCACTTATTAGGGACAGCAGAGTTCCTCAGTACCAGTGAGGACTGAGACTGAGACTGAGAAGGTCCCAGCTGAAAATCAGAGAAACTGGGATTTACCTGGAGCTGGTGGCCTTGGGCTGGTTCCTGAATTTCTGGACAGCTATGATCTGTACCCAGGGGAATCTGTGGGGACATGGGGGGTATCACAGCAGGTTTTCATGCCTGACCTGTTCCTCACCCCTCTGCCAAGCAACACAAGGAACAATGTGCTCCTTTCTCAGTGAGGATGTCTTGATATTTTTGTCTGCTTCACAAGGAATGAGATCATACAGGGAACTGATAGGAAACAATTCCTTTTCTTCATAATCTGACATATTAGCCTCTCTCCCCAAATAGATATTTCTCTGGGTCTAGTGAAAAACTTGGGTTTAGAGATACAGGACTAGGGTGGCAGTCTCTGCCACTCTCTCTTGAGTGATCTTAAGAGCATCATCTCTGTTTATCAGCTCCCATGAAGGCTGAAGGCATGGGGGGCAAAATGCCCATGGAAATCTGCATGTCAGTGTGACCTAGGGAGCATTCCCAGGACAATATGTGAGCATTGCACCTGACTGGTATCCTAGGCAGCTGCAACACTGATTACTCACAGGACAGATATCTCTTTTGGCAGGTTTGGGTTACCTTGTTTACCTACATTAATTGTTTCCCTGGGAGCCTGTGCCAAGGTCAATACCTGTCCTAAGAAAAAGAAAGCATCTGTTCTCAGAACTGTTTGTAAATGGTCCTATGCCTGCTGTGTGCTTGAGCACCCAGGTAACTTCTCCCCAGCTGCCATTGCTTAGGGAGGGAGGATGAATGTGCCTGCTGCTGAATTTCAGTGGAAATGTCCTTTGTTTTTCAAAATAAGTGTAATTCCCTTACACAGGCCCGGAGCAATGGTGCTTGTGAAGAGTCTTACTGGGGTCAAAAGGGAAGGAAAGGGGCATTTTCCAAATTTTCTACTCACAATTTTCATGGTTCTGGGGGCCCCCCTCACTTAATTTGCAAACAATATTTGTTAGAAATAAGATCTCTTTCCATGACAGATGAAAGAATAATGATAATCTAATTGAAAGCTCCCCCTAATCCCCTCCCTTATTAGATTTCTTCCTGAGGCAGAGATCCTTCCAGCACTGCAAGCTGCCTGGTGGCCATACTTCAGACCCAGGATGGCACTTCTCATCCTCTGCATGAGACACCCGAGGCCACAGAGCTGGAGGACACTGGACAGGATGGTGACAAACAGGGGAGCTTGAAGGAAAGGCTGGCAGGGGGATGAGGGAGGCTGGGCAGGGAGCAGGAGCTGCCTCCAGCTCTCTGGGGAAGGTTTTCTCAGTACTACACAAGCAGTGCTGATGTGCTTGGCAGCCTTGTGGTGACAAGAATGTCTTTGGCATTCTTGTGCCATCAGCTTTAGCAGGGAATTTGAACTGCAATTTAACTGGAAAAGAACAGAAATTTTGTAAAGGGCAGTAGGGCAACAGTGCACAGATGGGAGGAAAGAGGAGTGGAGGTGGCTGCCAGGAAGGGATGGATGTGCAGCATCCTTGCAGGCATCTGCTTCCCTCTGTTCTCAGACAATAGAGACAGTGATCATCAGGAGCAGTGAAGGCTGCAGAGACCCTGAGTAGAGGAGCAGTTGGAAAATGTTTACACTATCAAAAGAGCTGTCAGGAGATACCTGGTTATGATTTCTCTTCCATTTGTATCTTCTCCCTCTTAGTTTGTGCCACAGAACCTCCTGGGGTAGTACAGTTTTCTTGTTCTGCTGGGCCCAGCCTGCAGGAAGGAATAATCTCCATCACCAGACCAAACAGATTTTAAAGTCTTTAGGACATGGAAGTGACACTTGCTATCTCCACCATTAGCAAGGGCTGGCTCCTCTAGGAAGGCTGCAGGCAGCCTCAGTGCTGACAGCCAGACATTGCATCTGGAGTGAAGAGAGAGCTTTAAAAATATAGAGTGCCCTGGGAAGAAATATTTGCATAAATATTTTACTTCTAGTTGATATCACATCTCCCCAAACCCAGCCCTGCCTGGGAAATGAAATGAGCTTTTTTGCATGCTATGCACATCTGAAGTAATGAGAGATTTTTCTGCTCTAAATGGAGATAGCAGAATCATATTTGTAGATGAAAAATTGCTTCTCACTTCCCTATAGCAGATATTACATCACAATTCTTAAACAAGGAAAGTGGTTTTATACAGGAAGAAATAATCTCTCTCACCAGAAAAGTGTGACAGAGCTTTAAATATCAGGCCTGGAAAGCTAGGTAACTCAAATAGAAGAGGAATGCCCCACAACATAGTAAATTCAGATTAATATTTAGCAGAAGAAACTGATGCAACAAACTAATGCTGTATTTTTCTCTAGAATGTTCCTATCTCCACTTTATTTTTTCTTAGCCCAGTTTGAGCTCTCTGAAAACAACCTGGATGATTGCAGGTGAATCTTTGCAGACAAAAGAAATGATAGACACCCTTAGTATTTATATTTTCCTGTGCACAAGTGACAGAGCAGATTGCTCTGTTGATACAGGGGAAGTTCTACAACTGTTCCAGATAACTGAGTTTCTGGAGGAGCCGTTATGAAATTGTCACTCATATTACATATTATTTGGGGTTTCAGTTCTTCCTCCCCTTCCAAAAGTGGGGGTTTTTTGGACAGGTTTTTAGCCATTTCCAAATTTTTTGTTTTGCATTTCAATATGGTTTAATTAAAGTAAAACTGCTGATGGCATAAAATCATTTATAGGAACAACAGCAATAACTTCCCCTGTGATTCATCTAAAAGAAAAAGCCTGAGGTTGTAGGTTGTGCCTTTACTCTAAAATGTACTGTATGTGGATTTGTCCCATTTTATTTCTTCAGTCCTGCCTGGCATTCATGGTCCTGGGATAGACTGGGATGGAATGTTATCCTCCCAGAGAAACCTTGGTTGTCAAAGCCTGTTATGTGTCAGGGAAAAGAGGCCAAAAAGATGGGAGTTCTGCATCACCATTAAATGGCTCAGTGCTGGATGAATATGACAAGGGAAATATAAGGGAGATGTAACCCATATGCCAACAGAACTACTGTCATTTGAGGCTGATCAGACTGAGTTCATATCATCACTCTGAATTCTCTCATTGCCAGAGAACAATCACTTGGCACCAATAACATGGTAATATATTCCTGTGTGCTAAGCAGCTCTTAATAATCACCCCAAACTTTAATTGGCTGAGACTCAGCTACACAAATGGCTCATTGACAGTGCTAAGGTTAATAACTCAGTGATTCAGAAGACAGGACACACTGCAAATCAAACTGATTGTAGTAATTGTTGCATTGAGCCATAGGAACAACAAGCAATGTGTTATTTATCGTGTTCCTGAAGCAACAACTTTCCCCAACACTCAAGCCTCTTGGGATAATTGCAATGGTTCACAGCACTGCTGGAAGCAGATTCTGCCACAGTGAGATTCAAGCAGCTTTGAACTTCCCTGCATCCTGGGGAATTTGTGCAGGGAGACCCAGATTCTGAATCTCAACTCTGTTCTCTCAGGGAAGTAAAATCTAGTCCCCTAAGACTGTACCTGAGACCCAGCTCCTGTGCTGGAATTACAAAACTTAAAAGAAAGCAGGCAGTGCTGTAAGAAATGGGGACTTCTCTTCCCCCAACCATCACTGTCTGTACTGTGGTCCTTCTGCAATAAATTCTTGGAGAAAATTCACACAGATTACCTGGAGTGAGACAGGACTGCTCCTCTTTCTTGTCATCACCACCACTGAGCAAAGGAGTGATGTCTTTATGTGTGTTTAAAGTGACTTCTCAAATGAATCTTAATCACATGGGCTAATTAGAGCCTGTATTTGTTAATCAGATGTGAACAGCAGTCTGATTTCTCTATTTAGATAAATGTCAGCTAGAAAGCCTCTTGGCAGATGGGTAAATGTTTGCTGCCCACCAGTCTAAGTGGGCATTTTAGCAGGCTGTAAAAGTAATTGCATAGCTAGTTAGGGAAAAATGAAAACAGCAATTCTGGTGTCCACTGTAGGTTCCCAGAAACTTTCCCAAGCATGATGGGAGGCAGTGAAATATTATGTATTAGGGTCTGCATTTGGTATTCTTGGTTCTTCCTTAGACTACTCAACAATAGTGTTAAGCTGATGGACATGACTGTCCATCTCTTTTTCCCTCCCACAAAGTAAATTAGGGTGAGATTTCTTTGTTTCAGTGCAACCCAGCCTGATTCAGGCTGATAAAACCCAGAGACTTGGCTTGGGAGGACTTGTGATGACCATGATCTGTATAACACAAAAAGATTTTGTGGCTTGGAGAGTTTTGCAACAGGCTGAAATGAAGCAGGTTTGGTTTGGTTTTTTTCTACAGGGCAAAAAGGGATGGACTTTCTGCCTCTTCCCTTCTGAAACTGGTTTCTCTCTGGCAGGGCTGGAAGGATGGGGCTTCTGTCTGCTGTTCATGGCAAACATGTATATCCCTGCTTGTGGCTTCCCAGTGTTGCTTCTTCCCTCCTCTTTCCCTGTGTGCTTTACCCTTCAGCAGCATCAGCTTTGCTTTTGGAGGGCAGAAAAGTGCTGTCTTCCCTTTTTAGCACACATTCAACTGCTCAGCAGCTGCCCACTTCCCTGTGGGAAGCCTGGGACTGGAAGCAGGGATGCACTGCACTGTAATGAGGGGAAGCTCCTTTGTTTTGGGGCTCCTAGAGGTGGCAGGTGAAATGAAGGTATACTTTCAAGACAAAATTACACGTATTCTTCATGCAGACTGAACCCTGAGCCACATCTCCCACGTTGCTAAGCTTCAGCTCCCATCTGGGCTTGTGGCAGGAAACTCTCTAATGAGCCCTTTGCCTCCCGTGTTGGCTGCAGAGGGGCTTGGAGCACAGGGCTGTGAATGCAGGGGCTTATGCAAAGCAGCCTGAGAGCTATTATTTATTAATTTGAATAACACTTTTCATACATTTCGAAATGCTTTAGAGGCAAAACATTGCTACATGTTCACTGCAGCACTAGCTGGGGACTCTTTAGGACTTTCCAAATCATTTATTCCTAACTATGGTTTATAAAACTCTCTTAAAAGGTAAAAAATTAAATCTGTTTCCTCCTCACTTCTTACCCTTTACCATGACAGTGCTTAACCTGGTATTTTTGCTACTTTGCTACTGTACACAGTCTGAGGTACTGGGATTGATTACATCTCCATGGGAGAAGGAATATTGGCATGATAATATTTTCTTAGTCTTCTTCCAAGCTCCTAGGACAGAGTCTGTGGACTTTTTGCTTGCCAGATAAATGCCAGAAATCCCAGCTAACCCAAGACCAGGCCCTGTGAATATTCATGCAGGGCTGCAGCTGAGGGCCAGCTCCTTTCTCAGCTTCACTGTGTGGAGCAGTCTCCCTGTACACCCCAGATTTTCATATCACAGCTGCAGCTCTTTCTGGCACTTTAGAGGCAACTTCTTGGCATGGATGTGCACTGAGCAACCACCAGCACCCCATCCAGCATCCTGAGCAACCCCCAGGGGCTCAGACCTCGTGGAGTTTGGTGTTTACATGAACTGAGCTCCAAGGACAAAGGGAATATGACAACAAATCACAGCCCTCTCCAGAGCTGGGGAGCCACTTTTCTATCACGTTCTTTTTCTAGACTCAGTGATGCTCCCAGCTAGAGGAGAAACCTGCTCCAAAGGTCTCCTACAGGGAAGTCCCTTTTCTTGATCTGAGGTCTCTACTCTGCAATGCCCCCACTTAGAGGCTTTCAGGATGATGCCCTGAGCCCACAGCATTGACTTCAGGGTAGATTTTGGCCTCACTTCCCCAAGAGCTGACTTTCCAGCTGCCTCACTGAAGCTGTCAGCATCAGCCTAAATGATTCTATGAAAATCTATCTGTGCAAGTGTCACATGTGTGCACATGCTGCTGAAAACCTTGTCAGGCAGTGACACTGTCTGTTGGGACTTGGCTGGATTTTGGAACTGAGAAGCACTCAGTTCCCCAGCCTTCTGCCACCACAGCAACTCTTCCTGTGGCTGTTACAGGTCACACAATAAGTGCAGCATTAACGTATGTGAAATATAAGAAATCCTGATCCCCATGTCCCTACAGAATTCATTTCATACCCAGCCTGATGGAGAGGTAATTTATCCTAGAAATGATGACTTGAAGTTTGGCCATTTGGTGTAGTTCCAAGAGGCACACAGTACATTTGGCTTGGAATTAATGCAGAAAGGGACTTTCAGCCTTTTTCACAGGGCAGAGCAGTTGAAGGAACGGGGAGATAGTCTTAAGAACATTCAATGTCGGCCTAAATTAGACCATAAAAAGTAAGTGCTTTTTAAAAGCAATTTTGCACAGTAGGGTCTGCATTGTCAGAGCTTCCTAGTGATTTAGAGGTTCTGCTTCCTTCTGACTCCTGCAAAAACTCAAGAAATGGGAGTCTAGGTGCTGTGAAAAATACCCTTGCCTTTAAATTTAGAGGAAAAGCCACATATATATCAAAGGGATAAATATCTATAAAGCAGAGCCCATAAAACTGGGAGTCTGAGAGCAGAGGTGTGAAGCATTGTCATGTGAGGAGCAAACCTGGGTTTTAACCCTTTTGGTTTCATGTGACTGTGAGTGTGAAGGCTGCAAGTGCTTTCCCAGCCCTGGCTGTGGTGCTTATCAGCGAATGTGATGAAGGAAAACCCTGTAAGAAAGACATGGCTCACTTGTCATAAAGTTACATTTTTTTCTCACTCCTTCTGTTACATCACTTGAGTCACCCTCAAAGCTGCCACTTGCTTTCCAGTGTTTCCTGAGCACTTGTGGGAGCAGCAGTGTCAGCCTCAGGGGGTTTCACTGCAATAAGGAGGGAAGATGAAAAGGAGATGGGATTTCCAGAAAGACAGCCTGGCAGGAAAGCTGTTGAAACACAACAGAGTGCTGGGCTTGTCTTTTCTGTGACTTCCCTGGGGAAGGACAGCTGGGAATCTTGCATTCCTCAAGGCTGGAAACAGGAGGGGAGAAATCCAGTGGCAAGGGCTGAGTACAGATCCAGGTGCCTGTGCTTGTGGAACTCACAGCTGCCTTCCACAGGAAGATGTTTACATCCATGGAAACTTCTTGGGGTTTAATATGAGCAAGGAGCCCTCCTGGTTCCCCCTCCAGTGCAGACTACAAGCTAAGGAGACCCAGAACCTGCAGTTTTCTGGTATTTCTGTGTCATCATCTCAAAGTGCCAAGTGTAGTTGGACAGAGAGGAGCATGTGGCACGTGTCAGGCTGTGATTCCACCTACAGCCTCCAAGTTCTGCTTTGGTGAGAGCAGTGGTTATGTTCTGGCACTGATGGATGAGGGTTCCCCATGTAAATGCTCTGCTCATGGTGAGGCACAGGGACCACCACTCCTGGGATGCTCAGCACAAAGAGAAATAAAACAGGGCAGCTGAGTGAATCTGCTGAGACTGCAGAAACCCCAGGGAAGTGCCAGGCTTCCAGCTGCAATTGGTTGTGCTCCATAAACTCCATATAAGCTCTGAATGCTTATGAATGGAATGAACAATCTCTGGTGTGACAGACCTGAGGAGTGCAATGGGCTTGTGTCCCACTCAGGGCCTTTTGTGCCAGAACCTCGTGACAGTAAATCCCATGTGGGATGCTGGTCATCTGCAGAGGGCTGCAGGATCTCCACCACTGTGCTTGCTGCTGAGCCCAGGAGTTGTGTTTTTCTTGAATGCATGTCCATTGTCTCCAGGAGTGTTTCCTGTGAGGTTCCTGTGACAAGTTATGTTCCACGTGAGAGTTGGGGCACATGCAGGGGACATGTCAGTGGCTGTCTTGTCCATTGTTAGCCCTTAACTCTCCCCTGCTCACACAATTTGCCTTTTACACAGTTTTGCTATCTCCTTAACTTCTCTGTCAGCTCCTCACCATCAGCCTGAGCTGCTTTTGCCTCCCTTGTCTTTGGGTCAGCTCTTATTAGCTACAGTGCTCCCTCCCTTGCTTTTCCTGGGATGTTAATATGAATGGGAACCAGCTCATATATGGGACAATGTTCAGCAGAGGCTTCAGTGGGTTAAGAAAACAATGTGGAGAGGAATTAGTGTGGGGCAGCAAGATTCTGGCCTTTCCCAGAGCCTCAATGAAAAGCCCTTTCAGAGCCATTTAATTTCCTCTGTCAGTGGAGGGACTGGATGACCCAGGGGACAAGAGACCTCTCAGTTCTGGTCTATACCTTGTTGCTCTGGGTCAGCTTACAGGGTTTACACTGTTCTGAAAATGTGCACAGAGACAAAAAAAATAAGAGGGGTGTGTGTGTGTGGTGGAATCAGCCTGGTAAATAACATTCCCTTCCCCATGAAGTGATTAACAGGGAAGGACAAGACACAAGCACAGCTCAAAAAGCCTTATTCTAATCTCTAATGACACATCAAGCTAACAACAGGCAGAGGAGGAGCTCTTAAGCACCACAGACAAGAGCAAAAGAGAAGAGAGTAATTTTTTCCTTAATCTCCAGTACTTCTCTCCTGTTTGTTAGGGTAGCTCTTAATTGTTACAGCAGGGGCTGTGCTCATCAGCTCTGCCACTGAACCAGGATCATGTCTGACTCAGTCTCAGGTCCCAGCTATGACCTACAGCTGGCCTTGGTAGCAGCACAGGGTGTAAGGTGGAGGCCTCAGAAGTCACCAACAGAAGAAAGGTGCTTGGAATTAATCTGAAACTGTGTGTTAGACACTAACAAAACTATGATTCCAAAAAGCAAGGAGCAGGGAAGAAAAGGCTGTCACAGTGTTCTGCAGAGGTCATAGCAGAGGCAGCTTCCAAGGAAGAGAGGAGGAGTTCTTCTTCTCTCTCCTTTTTGTCCCCAGTGATTTGGTTTGAGCAAGGATGCTGAGCTGGGATCCATTGCTCTGGGTATGGAGGCAAGAAGTAATATATAGAAGTAATATAATATATAGAATATATAGAAGTAATATAACTGTTGGCTTGGAGAGATCTACCATCTTCTCCTCATGCTTTTCATCATTTCTTAAACCCTTGCTGCTCTTCAGTCATGGCCTTGCCCCCACCCTCTCCCCCCAGGATTCTCTGAACCAGATAAGATCAGGCTCCAGGCTTGGCTGGCTGCTGGGCTGCTCCAGGATTCAGTGGGCCCAGCTCTCCAAGTTCTGCACTCTACTGCATTTGGTTTATGCTCCCTGATGGAGTTCAAGCCAGGTCAGCAGCTACACCCAGAATTAAATGTGACACACTTCATGTCACCGTGGGGAGGTCTAATTCTTTATGAATTACCACTCCAGAGAGGGCCCCTTTGGAAGTGCCATACCCTCAGCTTCCTGGCCATCTGGCTACTGTTGTCTGTGAATGCTGGATAATAAACATAATCTGCACATTTATTTTACAAACTGCAGGCACTGACAACCATGTATATAGCTGCAGTTCCCTGAGGGCCAGAGATGTAGCCTGAGACAGTGGTGATGGCTTTGTGGCCTCCAGATGCCATTGTCATACAACCAGCAAGACCCAAATCTTGCTGCTCTGGATGTAGATAAACCATCAGCCTTTGCATCCTTGTGAATAAAACACATGACAGAAACACTAAGCTCTTCTCTTTTTGCATGGACAACAAAATACAGAGCAGTACTCTGTTCCCTAAAAGGTTGACAGGGCCCTTTTTGATGCATGAAGTATAAGCACATAACAAAATACTGTGATTCTTGCTCCTGAGAGCTTTGGCTGGGAGTTCTCAGTATCTTTAAGGAGTTACAAACTCCATTAGTACTACAAGGAGCTCTGCTTGGCTTGGAAAAAGATAGTTTCAGTACATTAAACTCAGAACACGGTGCCAGTTGAACTATATTAACTCCAAGTGCAGTGAGAGGGGTAGAAGTTAATAGCTTTTAAAATAATTAGACTGATTAGTAAAACATGCAGACCTGCCAGATCACGACTGTATCCACGTACCAGATCCCTGCTCTCTCCAGTTCCATTCCAACCATTCACTCCCAAGTCCCCAGGCTCATCTAACCCTCTTTGTCATGCAGCTGGCACATCTCCCTTATTAAGCAGAGAAGTGCTTTATGCCTTTGCAGGAGGTTGGCTCCACCTGCTCATCTAGAGGAGTTTCCCCTCTGAAGAACACCCATGATGTGCAGAGCAGTAGGAGGCACTTTGTAACTATTAATTTAATGAGCTTATTTCAACATCACCCCAGCAAGGGAAAGCTGACATCACTTACCTTGTGAGAAACCAGGGAACCTGAGGTGTGATTAGGGCCTCAACTTGGCAAGTGTCTTTTTAATGTGGAGCTGAGTTCAAAAGATTTGAAGAGATGGTCTTAAAAAAAAAAAAAAAAGGGTGGTAAATGAACTGCACTGCATACCCAAGGAACTTTTTATTTTTTTGCTGCTGACAGCAGTGTAGCCAAAAAAAGTGAAATAGGCAGAAAAATTCCAGAGACAAGGATATATACCATTAACTGGGAATGTTGTCATGGCTTGTGTTGTATTGAGAGCAATTCCTCTCAGAGCTGATGTGGCTGGACAGGACAGATGCTCTGGGCCCTGTGTTATGTTTTGTGTCCAGTCCTATAACCTTTCAGAGCTTTTGCTCTCTCACTGCTGCGTTTCTCATTATCTTCCCACTCAGTTCCTAAGTCTTCCCAGGCCAGGGCTACTTGATTCCTGTCTTCTTTAGCAATTCTTTTCCTAGTTTTTCTTAAGTTTCTCCTTGCTTAACAAGATGCATCTTAAAACCACAGAATAAGATCTTAATCTCAGTTTGCATTCTCCTTGCCAGAGTTTCCTGAAGCCACAGTGGTGTCTGTGGAGGGCAGACAAGCCTGAGCAGGTCTCTGTCAGATGGATTTGCTTTCCTGCCTTGTGCTACAGCTGATCAGGTTGGAAACAGCATACACCAGGGGAGAAAATCCTCATTTCTTAATACTTTCCTTCCACTTTGCTGTAGTACAAGGGCAGGGAAGAAAGAGATCCCAGGTGACAATGTCTATCTGTACCCTCTCTATTCACTTATTTACATATTCATATTATGGCTTTATTTTAGTTTATCAAATATTGCTTGGGAGCTCCAATTTATCAGAACAAATTTAGCTGCAATGACAACTGGCAAAGGCCTTATTTAATTTTGCTAACGTCTCCCATTTCTAATTTATACACTCAGCTCTGTGACAAATTGAATTTGTATAACATGGTAAACAAAAGGGCTTCTAACTCTGCTTTCCTGTAATGGAATAGCATTAATGGGAACACACGTTAACTCGGGCAGACAGAGGTGGGGAAAGGGATCAGCTTCCCAGCTCTAATTCACATAGGGTCCATCTTGGTTATTTTGCAATAAACCTAATAGGAATTTGTACCTGATGTGATTATTCCTAATGATTGTAGCTATTTGGCTATTTCCCAAGCTTCTGAAAGGAAATGGGGGGGGGACACATCTATACAGTGACAAAGTAACAGGGGATTCTCTGCTATCCTGAACACCCCTGAGCAGAAAGGAGGTGATAGGGAGTAGCTGGTCTTTACTGAAAACAAGCTATTCTGACTGTCCCTGTCACCTGGGCTCTTTGGCATCATGGCTGGGTATTGAAGATAGCAGCAGTCAGCTGCAGACGTGGGGCTGGCAATTGGCACAAGACCATTGAGAAAATACTCAGTTATCTCAGCAGCATTTGCTGTAGGGCAGCCCAGCTTGGATAAGTGCAAGAGGAGGCAATCACAGGCTTATCTTCCCCAGTGAATGATAAGCCTGTGATCACTTCCACAGGAAAAGGCTGTTAAAGGAAACCCCCCGGTGGGTCAGGCTTTTCCAAAAAAGAAAAATTGCTATGGAACTAAAATAGATGTCTCTGACTGCAAAGGATCAGCTCCTTATTAGCAGAGCTAAGTGTAGGGAGAGCCAGGGGCAAAGATGAGAACCTGAACTTGTGAACTTGTCTGCAGGGTCTCCTCAGCTGCCAGGCTCCAATGTGTGCCCAGATACCTCCTGAGCCCCCAGATAATTGAGTGCTGCTGGGAGGAGTCCACTTCTTCAGGCTCTTACCAGTTCCTCACGAGCATGCCCTGGGCCCAAATGGGTTTCAGGAACTCAACACCTGGCTGGAGCTGATGGATGTTAAATCACTGCTGAGCAATGTGCACTGCCACCCTAATGCACCCCTGTGGCTTCCACGTGCTCTCTTCTCTCTCCATCTCTGTTCCCTTCACAATCTTCCCCTGACAGCAATTCAGGCCACTCTTCCATTTATCTTTCCTCACCAGCATGTTTTCATCTTCCTCCCGTGCTTTGTCTTGTTATAATATCTCTGTGTATTAGAGTGTTCTCTCTTGGGAAGAGCCTGGTGGGGGCTGTTTCCTTAGCCTCAACAGGAGTAACTCTGCTGGATTCCTGCTTCAGCACCTGGGCACAGGGATTTGCTGGAAGCCCCTGGCAGTGTCAGCCCAGCCCAGAGCAGCCCTGGTGCTGCTGGTGATGGAGTTGGCAACTCTGAGCCTAGGATGCTTTTTTTCCCCCCTGTCTTCCTCCCATTTCTGTCAAACACCTGAGCTGCCCCCACCCTCTAAGTGTAGATTATACAGAACAGAGCTGGCAATGCCTGTCACTTCTTTGCAGCCAAACACAGAACCAAGGGAGATGAAGTCTAAAATTAGAGTGCAGCACAGCAGCATCCGAGCAGACTCATTTAATGTTGCTCCAGCAGTGGCCCCCAGGGATGCTGCAAATATACCTGGAAGAAACTGATAATAAATAACATATGAAGGTAGAAACAAAAATAAATGAAAGATTTTTTTCTCTTCATAGCCATTAGAAATTTTCTCCCAAGGCAGTCACATCTGCAGGTTTTGGTGGCTGAGCATAGTGCACAGCTTATGCTCTTGAAGTGGTATTTAAAGAAGCAAAAATGTATGTGATGCCTGCAAATAGAAAGGGCACAATTTGGATGCCACATTTCTGAATCAGACCTGGAGACCATCATAAATTATATTACTCCTGAACTGCATCTCTTCTGGGGTTTCTTCTCTATTTGAGACATTTATTTCAAAGCAAAAGTGAAAGCAAAAAAAAAAAAAAAATATATATCCCAGCAATGCACCAGCCTTTCCAAATACAATCTTGAAAAACAGGAGTTTTCTTCTGGAATTTATACATGACACTTTTATGAATGAGTTTGCTTTCCAAGCAGCTGAGACAAGGGGAAGTTTGTTCTGACCCAACATCTACCTAGGTTTGTCTCTTGCTCCAAGGTAGGCAGCAACGTCTCTGTGGAGGATGGCATCAGGAGGAAGCTCCTTGGAATAACCAGAGTGTTTATTGTACTATCCTTCACCTGTAATTGCACCAGGCATTTTTAGTGCCCATGTGCTTCCAAGGAAATTCTCTAGACACTTGAGCTTTACAACCTGAACAAAATGAGAAGAAGGAAAAGGGTATTTGAGAAGGCAGCAATTTGTTACAATAAAAAATCTAGACAGATAAGAAAGAAAAAACCCTGTAAGATGTGAATGCACTTTACTAGTTTACTGTAGCTTTTAAAAATGCAAAGATGTTTTTGGCAGCAGCCAGTGCAAGAAGGAGAGAGTGAGTTTGCCAGCCAACCTGTGAGGCAGCTGCAGGAATCTCTCATCTGACTCCAGGATTGCCTTGGTTCAAGAGATCTCATTACTTTACACCCACAGCTCCAGTGTCTTTCTCCAGCTATAGCTTCAGAGCTTGGATTCATTAACACCTGGGGTGCTAGAAACAGGCAGTGTTCCCAAGCATTTATTTAGACTTGTATCTAGGCCTGGACACAAACTTGACTATCTTCGTTCAGGTCCAATGCTTCAGCCTCTTTTTTTTTGTTCAGGGCACAAAGCAAGAGCAATGAGATATTTTAGTACAAGAGATGATGGCAGTAAATACCCACCTTGACTCCAAGCAGTCAGGAAGTTTACAGGAACTGCAAGGAAAGCAGAAAACCTGACAACCTGGAAATAATTTTTGTCTCACAGTGCAGACACTCTCTATTGCATTTTGTCCCACTTCTCAGCATTTCATAATTACCTGTTTGTGGTAATGGAAACACCAGAGGTACCCAAATGATACAGACAGGCACTTCTCCTGCATCTGTATGGGGCCAGGGAGCTGGTATCACCCAGTGATGTCTGGAGACAGAGAGAACCTGTGTGTAAATAAGAGGAAAATAAGGTCTTTTACACAGGGTCCTTGTTCTAGCTCCCAGAGATGAAAAGCAGAGCTTGCACAACTTTGCAGTTATGAACTGCTCCTTCTGCAATTGTTTTAGGGCTCCAGTGGGCTTTGAGTGGGTACAAATATAGCTTTAAGACTTAAGACATTTACCACAAATTCTATTTTATGCTTCTGATATGCCATTAAATTTCCATTACATGGGTAAATGAATTACACACAAAATTTCATAGTTTCAGTAGGAAAATAGTCTATAGCTCTGACTTCTTGTTAGCATGTTGTCAACACACAAAAGAGGAGATTTAATGCCAGTGTTGGCAGATTAACAAATTGCCTTCTCTAACATTACATGGCATGTCACAAAACTGTTGGGGAAATGCTAAAACTGTTATCTTTACCTGAAAATGAGCTGGCCTTTGGGTTATATGGCAATTTAATTCAAGAAATGTAGGGCAAATACATTTGGGTTTTCTTGTTTGGGGGTTTGGGTTGGGCTGGGATTTCTGTTTTTGTTTTTTTTTTTTTTTTTTTTTTTGGGTTGGTTGGTTTTTGGTGTCCTTAGTCATGTTCCAGAGAAGGTGAGTGTGTGTGGTCAAACAGAGAAATTCATAGAAACATACAAATATTTTGCTACAGGATGGAAGGATTTGGCTGAGTTCAGAAAACTGCATTTTCCATTGAGCCTAAGTCAGGTTGAGCAATTTTTAAATTTTGTTTCATTTTCAGTGCCTTTTCTAACAACCTGAAAAAATAAAGCAAATTTCAGCTTCTCCCATTCCCTTTAATTACCTTTACTTTAAGGGTAGCTGCACACGGAGATTGTATTACAGCTTTTTCTGCAATTTATATTTCTTCCAGTGGATCATTTCCCCACTGTGTTATGTTTTTATTAAACAGTAATCCCTAAGAAATGTACTGCTTGGGGAAATGTTTTTTTAGTTAATTGCTGGAGAGCAAATGTAGGAAGAGTTCCATTTTTATCATCTATTGACACGACTGGATCGTTAGGCTGATTTTTCAGGGCGAATATTTCTGTAGCTGCTGGTGTGTAACAATAAGACTATGGAGGAGGGTTGAGTGTGTTTGGTGTTGTTGTTTTTTTATTGAGGAGAAGAAAAGCAGCCATGGGGAAGCTCAGTAACTGCTCAGGAATGCTGTGGATTGCTTTTGGCAATTGCTTTTATTTAATCTAACTACCTCATGAAACATGCAGAGTTTAGATTTTAACTAGGCAATGCTGTAATGTCTAAATTGTAATTTCATTGCACACTCTGGCTGTAAAAACAACCAGGCAGGGCACATCCCCCTGCAGAGATCAGAGCACTCCCTGCTACTGTGCATTTTCTGTGTCTGAGCACAACCCTGTTCTCCCTGGAGGTTCAGTTCATCCATGTAACAGGGGACTTGGGAGCTGGATACAGAAAGGAAAGAGCTGGAAATTGAGGATTGGCTCAAGCTGTCCACCCAATGGCCAGCTCCCAGCCTAATGCCTTCAGGAATCCTTCAAAAGTAAGATCCAGGTGGCCTCCTTGGTGTCTTTTCTGCAGTTCATAGAAGCCATCTGCTCTGCAGCTGAGGTTGAGATGAAGCTTTCAGAGAGAACTCTGGGATGTCTCTCCAGGACAAAATACCAACCCAGCCTCGTTGCCAAACACAAGGATGAGAACAGTGACTTCTCCCTGGGGTCCCCATACACCTAGGGTCTGCCTGACAGGCTGATTGAAAGGACACCCTTTCCTAAAAGCTTCCTGCAGGCTGGCATACTGCTCTTCTTTTGCTGCAGTCTATTTGTGTAAAGGGGAAACTGGGCAATCAAACAGATAACAGGGAGAATTAGTTTGGAATAAAACCTTTGCATTAATCTCCAGACTCACAGATTTTAAGGGTGCGGAGGTTTTCTTATCCACTGCCTCAGTCTGATGACTTTATCTGCAACAAGAGCAGTAATGACTGATAGGATAGCATCTTAATTTTCCTACTCTGCATCCCTTGACTGGCATCCTGCTCCTCTACTGAATCATTTAGCATCCTGCACAAGGTTAAAGCTCCCTTTCGTCCATGCTTGAGCCTCTATCTGGTACTGGAAGATGCTAAAGCATCCCATCATCTAGGCTAGCCCTGAACATCAAAAACTGCAGCAGCAGAAGCTGTCAGATGTTAAATGCTCAACTTTGAAAGTATCACTCACATAGGAAAAGGTGGTAATGGAAGGGGGATGGGAGTGCAGTGCAATTTGCTGAAAACTCAGAACACAGATGCGGTCGTGCTTTGGCAAATCTAATTCTTACAGCTAAGCACAGAAGGTTTAAAACCTCTTATCTGCACCCCAAATCCATGTTGTTCCTAGTAAATGGAATGACATCACTCCTTAATCAAATCTCTCCCAAAAGCAGCCTGTTACTGCAGTCATTATAGAGAAGATAAGGCTCGGACCCAGTCATGCTTGAAAGCTCCATGATATGATTTATGGATGTATCATTGCTTCTTGAAGTAAGAGAGTGAGACAATTTTTCCTTCCCTCTTTCCTCTGGGGTTTGCAAAAACCAGTCCCCTAACATCAGACACACAGGCTTCCAAACACCAAAGCAGAAGAGGTTTGAGTTGTAATTTGCACATGTTCACTGCTCCCTCTCTCTAAGTTGGGTCCTGCTCTGTGATTCCTTCTCTATCACATGTACTCAGACTTGTTTCAGCAGATCTGATAACTGCATATTAGCCCATGATAGAAATTAGAAACTGCCAGAACCATTTTTACAGCCTTTCTGTCATTCTGGTTCAAAATTTCTCCCCCTCCCACCCAACCTGACACAGTTAGCTCTCAGCCAGAGGAAATCCACTACAGAGACAGGAGAAAGATTGCACGACAAGACTGAGACTGGTGAGACATAATTTATGTGCAAAAAACAGAACAAGAATTTGTTACAGCCTGAGTGAATGTGAAAAAGCTGCCAGGCAGAGACTGCTGTTCTGCTCTGCCCTTGATAACGTAGTTCACTCCTGGCAAAAATATAATCTATAGGTAACCTTGTGTCTGCCAGCCCTGCACCCCGTTCCCTGGATCAGTCACTGGTGTCTGAGTGTGAGTTACTGGTTTCATTAGCAGCAATGCACAGGAAATGGCAATGAGTCAATGCCACACTGCTTCTGCCTGCACTTAGAGCCAAATCCAAATGTCAAGTCAAATGTTAGCTTTAGGAAAAAACAGTTCCACCAGAACCATTAGGTGTGATGATTAATTTAAAACAGAATTGCATTATTTTTGTATTATTATCTCACTGGATGGCACATGCAGGAAGATGGTGTTTCTGCTCTCCTTAGGGTGGGGTTTTGCTCTTCTGATGGGTAGAAGTAGTTTCCATCTTTGGGTCCATAAATAAATCTGTTGCTTTAAATGTTGTTCCCAGAGCTGGTTTAGCAAGCCTGTTGCTTTTGCTTCCCTTTTTCCTTCTACATAGACAATTAGGACTTCTAATACGCTCCCTGGAAGGAATTTCCATGTTGTCAGTGGCTTGCTGAAAGTCCTCAATGTTACTCAACTTCTGTTACCACCAACCTGGAAAACTTGGAGGAAGATTTACTTTTCATGAGGGACTCTTGAACCTCCATAAGGAAACAATCCTTTTGCAAGGTGCATGTGTGCATCACACGTCCCCAGAGCCATGCACGTGGACACACCTCCCCTTGACACCCAAGCACTGCTTACAGAGTGGCTCTCAGCCTCAGCTACCATCAGATTGTGCAGTTCCCCTAATGCCTTTGTTCCCTCTCTCTCTTTTTCATCACACACCTGGGAACCCAGATTTCATTGCTATATATTTACTGCATGCCAATGTCTCCTGACCCCTCTTTGGCCCTGTACCCATCTGGCTGCCTATGCAGGAGATGGTGCTTAGGGCCACAGCAGCCAGGTGCAAATGACTGCAGCCCTAGCAACTGCTTTAGTAGATTTATGGGTTTTCTTTTCTATTTGGCTTATTCCCATCACTAAGGACTCCTTGGTGCTGAGCCTACAGCACTCACTTTTGCAAATTTAAATCCCATTCTCCAGCTGAATGTTCAAAAGCAACAAAAAGCCAGCAGCATCAGGACTGATTAAAGACCTTTCTGTAGAAAGAGCTCTGGTTGCATAGCAAAGGTGCAAAATGAATGTTCAAGGCAGAGATTGAACCCCAACACAAGTCTGCTGCTGCTGGGCTTTCCAGCAGGGTGAGAGGCCCACAAACACCATTCAGGGACTGGGCTCCAACCAGCAGGGTTTGCTGCTGGCACCTGGGACCACCATGGGCATCCCTGTAGTGTTCACCACCACACACTTCAAAGTACTCCAAATATTAATGAAGGCTGAAAACACCTCTCCTTTATCCCTGCTTTGTGGATGGGTGGGATTGAATGAGACCTTTCCAAGGCTCCCTCAGGGCTGCACTACATCTCTGCAGCATATCCAAGATTAAACCACTTGCAGTTGTTGTGCCAGTCTGAAACTCTCCTGCCCTGCTGGGACAGGGAACAGAACTAACGAGGCCAGTTTTTCAGCCTCTGGCTTTTCAGGACTGCCTAGATACCCTTGCTTGTAATCAAGGGTAATTTTAGTTAGCTGTAATTTAGTACTTCTCTCCTGGAGCACTTTGCTTCTCAGGGTCAGGGCACTTAAAAAGATTGCTTCGTGCACAGTGTTTGTGTCATTGCCCAACTGGAATTATGTCCCTGTTTTGCTTCTACTTCCATCATTCATGTCAGAGAATATTCATTACTTGGTCTTTTTTTGAGGCTGAAATTTTTCTCTCTTCTCTTTTTGTGTGGAGGGAGAAAAGGGGTGCTTTTACAGGAGCTGTGCAGAGAACCATGTGTGTTTTCAGCACTAGGAATCCCTGATCCCAAAGTGAGCTGCCTAATTAAACATGAGCCCCCATCAGCTTGCTGCACTCCCCCAGCCAGTGCCTGCTGCATCACAGAGCAGCTCGGTGGAGATGAAGAGATGAGGCTGATTGCCTTTGATGTTTACACATCACAGCTGCCACTCTCAGATCACTCAATAATTATTTTTCCTTTTTGTGGTTTAGGACTATCAGGGCAATGCAGTTTCTTTACCTCCTTTCCTGTGAATGGCTTGTTTGCATTTGAGGGATACGTAGGGAAGTGGCTTTATTTGGTGCACAGATGCTAAAGACAACCAGAGTTAAGTTGCTAGAGCAGGGAACATGCTTCCAACAGAGCACGTAGCCATGTGCTCAGCCTGCTAAGTCAACATCACAGGAGTCAGGAGGTTAAGCTGCTACAAACTGTAGCTAGCCCATTTCTCCTCTCTACTCAATATCTGTCTGCTGACATTTAACACATTTTGGTCATTCCCCCTTCTCTGAGCTGACACCACTCTGTATGTAATTAAATATCCTTTGAAAAATGAAGCCCTCTCTTTATAAAACTTTAACAAAATTATGTCCAGCCATCAGTCTCCCATTGTCTCCCATTCCTTACCACAGGCAGGCATTTAGAGAGCTTCTCCAAGTGGAGTTTGATCAGGAGAGAATATTGTACTGCCCTTCTCTTTAGTCACAGGAGGAATCCTTTAACATTAAGGGGGAAAAAGGAAATAAAAATTGCAATCTGTTTTGTAGAATTCCTCTGTGAACCGTTTTAGAGAGTTGCCAGCAACTTCAGAGCTGAAGCCAGAGAGGAAGGTGAGCAGATAGTGAGCACATACACACACATTGCACACACACATTACACACCCATTGGTTTCCATGGAAACCCGTCAGGATGTTCTGGTAAAATCCCAAAGCCTCATTTTGCAGCAACAGGGACAAGTAGCATCCCTCATGGGCAGGCTGGCAGCATCCAAGGTAATCCTGAAAGGGTCTGGATGTGAAATGAAGTGTCAGTGGCCACTCATTGCAGCCTGGGGACCATCTGTCATGGTCCCCAGGAGGAGCACTTGGCCTCCCTTGAGCTAAGGGGGATGCTGGGGTACTCAGGAAAGTTTCTTAGCCAGAGGCTTTTCTTCCAAGCTCTTGTTCTTGCTGATACAAAGCTCACCTGATGAGAGCACTGCAGTCCGGGCAGTCAGGGACCCTCCCTGAAATAAATGGTGCAGCTCTCTACATGGGAATAGCTACACTGCTGTAAGGTTGTCTTCCAGCAAAATCTGGAAGAAGGGTACAGACACACTCAGGAAGCCCTTGTGAGCCAAAGAACCTCAAAATACATCAAGAGAAACAATCTACAGATGTCCTGAAGGAAAGCAAGGGAGCAAGTCGGTGGGGAGTTAGATCTCTCCAAGAGAGAAACAGCATCTGTCCCCACCACATATAAGCTTGGATTTCTTAATTAAAAAATCTACTTCATCCTCTTTTGTTCCTAGGATGATTTTGTTGAACAGTCCAAATTTTCAAAAAGAAAGAAGATTACAAAGAAGTTTTAAAAACGTTAATTTTTGTCTAAATGTTTCACAGGAACTACCATGCATTTAGTGACTGCTTCTGAATATTTGCTAGAACCAAAGATGCCCAGAGTCACAGTAATGTCTAGACTGAAAGCCTAGAGATGTTGTAGAAAAAAAAAGGGGAAAAAAAAAAAAGAAAGGAAAACAAAGAAGAAACAGACTGTACTTCTTGCCTACACTTTGAATTTTGGCAAAGAGCATAGCTATTTTCTGTACACATGCTGTTGAAGAGGCAAAACATGCCTTCACTGGACTGGATTTCCCCATAAGGCTCCCACAAAAGCATTTAGACACTGAGGAGCTCAGAACTCTTATCTTTTCCTCTTTCCTGTCTTCCCTTGCACTGTTATCTCTATTCTGGTGTGTGCTCCATCAAGGTACTGCTTTGATTAGCTGGAGAAAAGCCCTGTAAATATTGTGATACTGTGGCTCAGCCATGCTCTCCATGCGTTTACACAAAGTTTTTATAGCAGGGGAATCTTGATGTCTAGCTGGGACCTTACATGAATAAGCAGGAAGAAAAGTTGTTCTCTCTTTTCAGCATCCTTCATTCTTGCCCGAAGTTTGCTACTTTTCTCTTATTCTAATTTTTTTTCCTTTCAAATCCAATATACCTTTTCAAATAGGCTTGTCCAAACTGTGCTATAAAATCTTCAATTGCTTCAGGGTTTACAAGTGTTTGTAGGTTATGAGCTGTGTGATATTTTCCACTTCATTTGCCAAGGGCTGCAAAACCACGGTCCACTCTGTTAGGACTTATCTGTGTAGAGCAGTCTCTCAAAATACTAAATTAATTCCATTTTTATTTTCATGCTGCTACTGTTCTTCCCTCTTAAACCTTAGATAGCACTAAGGTGGCTAACACGACATTTACTTTCTGCACTCTGTTACAGCTATCTGAAAAAAAAGTAGTAATGAAACGTCTAAAACTCCCTAAAAATATGCTAATGAGAGAAAACCCAAGGATCACAAAGGCACTGAGACAGGTGCAACATCAGAAGCTGGATTTTGACAAACTAATCAAGTTATGAGGTGTGAACTTCTGTTTGAACTAAGCAAATACATACTCCTAACCCTGAAACACTTAGGGGGAAAAATGTCAAGAGCCTCATGAAACCATTACTGCAGGATTTGCACTGATAATTTTATCTGGCACTTTGCAGTGTGGCATTTCATTCTTGTACTTAGGGCAAAAGTTCTATCAGCACTAAGTCAAAAAACATTAAAGTAAAAAACGGATTTCAATAAAACAGGATATAAAACCAAGAAATAACTGTAAATGGAATTGAAAGCAAACTGCATAAAACCCCAGAGTGAGTTTTTCCTTTCTGTCCCAGAAACTTTACCTCTTGCAGCTGTAATGTGATCAGTATTCATACCTACCCTCCTAAGAATTCACTGCTTGTGGTAATATTCAATGAACCTTCAAGCAGAGGCATTTGCCTGTTCATTGCTATATCTCCTAAAAATTAACTAAGAGCAGGTATTAAGCCTTCCTCTTTGCACCATCTGACCTCTCAGTGCTGGAATAAACAGACTGACAATATCCAGACAGCATAAATGATGAAATGTGGGAAGTGGTATCAGAAGAGCAGAACAGGTAAGGGAGAAAAGACCCCTCACTAAAGACAGAAACTGTGAAATGATTTGTGTCCATAGGAATGATTGCTGTGCTGGGAAGGGAGAGGTGAGTGTGATGGCAGTGCAGGAGAGAGCAGTAAATGGGGATCTCACCCAGGGAGAGAGCAGCTCTGATTTCTGTCATCTCATGGCTGTTGGGGAAGCCTCAGTGTCACTGTGCATGGTGGGTGATATTACAATACACACTGTGTAACTCAGTTACTCACTGCAAAAAGCTGTGGCATTCTTCCAAAATATGATATTTGTGAAAGAGTCATTTCTGCAGGGAACTCTGTTGCTGTCATGGATTTGCTGAAGAAACTGATTGGTGACCAATTATTTAGGGGGGATTTTTAGAAGAGCATACATTTAATGTTTTATCACCTTGCATAGATCAAATAGAATGCTAAGTCTGTGTTGTTAGCTTGTGAAAATTAGCAGAATTTACTGGAAGAGCATGGTAGATACTGAGTTAAAAGCAGTGGGTTCTTTGCAAGGAAAGAATTGCTTTACAGGTTGACTGTTTTACTTTGTTTTCCATCTAAGCATGTACTAAAACCTAGAAATGAAAGGCAAGATTGAAATGCACTCTATTTAGTGGATGCATGGGGGACTGTGTATTGCTTAATAAAACTGCTTTGCATTAGGTAAGACGTGTAAAGGCAACAGAAGACCCTGTGAAAAGGAAAGGTGATTCAGAAAGGATGGGAAAAATCTGCAATGAGTAAATGGAAGGGGTTTTATCAAAAAAACCTGTTGCAGTCTGCAGTGTTAGGTTCCAGGAGTAATGCTGGAGCAACAGGCCCTTTGGACTGATGCTCAGCAGTGTTCCTGGTCTGTTGTCATCCTCATCTTTCCTGCAGATAAATGCTCTGTGCCATCATCCTGGGCACTGATGCAAATGCTGAACAACGTGAGCCCCACTGGGGGTTCCAGGCACTGCTCATGGATCATTGCCCTGTAAGCTTGGTCAGCCAGCCCACTTTTGGTGGGAGACTGTGAAAAGCCTTACTCAATTCCAGCTTTCTCTCTTCCTTTAGCCTTGCTGTCATGTTTCTCAGCACCCCTGGAGCCTCCCACCCAGCCCCATGAGTTTGAATACATCTTTCCTCAGTTCCCAGCTTGTTACTGCTCCCCAGCAGAGGGGAGAAAGTCTATGTTGGTGTTTCCTCCCCAGCTGAGAAGATTGATGGGCACAGGCAGCAGGGTCCATGGCTGCTGGTGCTTGGGCAAACATCCGAGCTGGACTGAGGACACCAGGTTCAGGTCACAAAGCCATGCCAGGAATGCTTCAGAGAGGAATTCTTTTTCCTGTCTGCCTCACACTCCTCAGCATTTAACTTCCCAAGGCTCATTAAGCAGAGCCTGTACCTTGGTACCACATCTCTTCAGTGGAGTTATGTTTCAGCTGCAGTTAGGCTTCAATTTGGAGTATTAATTTCCTTTAACATTTGCCCTATTAATCACTTTAACAATCAAATTAAGACAATTATCTTAATGAGTAAATGGATTATACAGAGCAGACGATACACATTTATAACCACTTATGCCAGAGCACTTTTATAAAAGTCAGCCTCATCAATAATATATTAGACCATAAATGTACTCCTACAGGGTTGGAGGAAGGGATGGGGAAGTGTTCTGTTTGATTGAAATATGTCTGCCTGATCCTGGGGGAGCTTTTATATGCTCTTGGCCTATTAAAATCAAGTGCCCACCATTGAAAAGCAAAGCTGCTCTTTTTTTTCTGGGATAGAAGTCCTAGATGTCAGGGTATTCTCTTTCAGATTGCCTCTAATCTGGCTGCTCCTGCTTTCTCTCAAAATCAAGTGCTTTTAGCACATTTTTCACATATGCTGCATTACAAAATTCCACCATCTTTCCCTGGTTTCACAGCTCTCTCTACTCCTCATTTGGAAATTTTAGCCGAGTAATTGGGGAATTATTCAAGGATTGAGTCCTGATACCTTTCATATTTCTCTGATTAAAAGCATGATTTCTTGTGGGATTCCATTTTGCCAGGGAAATTTAGATTGACATTTACAAGAGATGGAAAGGCAGCAAGGCTAAGATTAGAGGGACAAAGCCCAGCATGAGGAAGAACATGCTTTCATCCCCCGAGTCAGGACAGGTTTGTATATGCTAAGTTTACATCATTGATGCCCATAAGGAGATGAAGAGCTTTAGAGTAAAATGTTCTTGCCATGATCAATAGTAGCCATGCCTTTTAAAGGCTTCAGAACTAGCTGAGCATCTGAACAGAAAATCAGCCACTTTGAGGCACTCAAATTCCCTGCCTCTCTCAAGTAGAAATTAATCATGACCTCTCTTTTCTTACTGTTCCCCAAACTGGGACTGAGTGCAGAACACCAGCATCCAGCACCAAAGCTGAAACATAGTGAGGGGACCCAAACTGGAGCAATTTGTTTCCTTTGGACCAATTCCTGTCTTCTACCCAGCAGCAAACACTCAGGTGTTGTGCAGACGTGGCCAGGGAGGCCTCATCAGCCCTCACCTGGCTGGACCAGGAAAGCATCAGGATTGCCAGACTCATGGCACTGGAGATAGAAAGCAACAGTTTAACAGCTCTTTCTAATGGCAGAGATATCTCAACAAGGCTTTGCTTTCTGCAGCTGAATCCTCTGACTGATCATACAATTTCATTGTGCAAAACCCCATCTATATTCCTGAAGTGGTTTCTGCTTCAGTTATGTGGCCATCTATACCAATAAACTCTGGGGCTTGCAGATCTATTGGGATCTTTACAAGGGATATGCCACAATGTTGTTGAGATAAATGATATCTTTCCAGTTTAAAGCATCAATTTCCAGAATCAAATTATGTGGTTTTGGGTGGGATGGGAATGTGCATCAGGGAGACAAAATCAAAATGACCAGGATGAGTTGGGAGGAGTCAAGAGACACATTATTGTGACCATAGTCAGACTGTGTTTTTTTCCTGATGGTATTTTCGGGTGTACATATGGAAGATTCACCTGACTGTCCTTCAGAGAGGAATAGCAGGCACAAGGAAACTCCCTGATTATTCAGACTTGGTGTGTAAGGACCTTGGGACCCACGCCTAGCTGATGCTTGCTGGCCTGAGGAATATTAGAGAAATGTGGACAGAAGACCCTGAGCTCAGGGAGAGCCTGGCTAGGCATTAGCAGCTCAAAGGTTATTGGTAATGGGGACCCAGTGTCTGTGTGATAAGGTTTGGTGCCTTTTCTGCAGGCCACGTTACTGAATGCCCAAGAGGCACTGCCACACATCACAGGAGTGCCCAGAGCACATTTTGCCATGCAGTTGCTTCTGAAGTGTGTCCAGGTTGTATGCCCCATGCCTGAGGCTGGGAAGTGCTGAAATGCAACTTCCATCTGAGGGGGGGAGAGAACTGAGCAATCACCTGTCATGAAATGCCAAGGATTTTAAAGGCAGTGGCTTTGCAGGACAAGCTCTAATCCTGTGTTACTTCTGCTTGATGAGTGGAATCTGAGCAGCAGAAAACCCACTGCCTTACCAAAGCATTTAGCAAGGAAGGGCTGCCAGGTGCCTTCTCAGTGTACAGTGGTGGGATCACTAAAGATTCATTCCCTTGAAACATGTTTCTGTCCTTGCTGAAAGATACATTAGAAATACACAATTAAAACTCTCAACCTGTTAATCTATGTGCAAAAGCAAACTCACAAACATAAAGCATGTGTTATTGGCCAGCAATACATCTTCCCTTACAACACCCTCAAAAGTAAGTGCTGCTGCTCTCTCCCTGGTTTGCTGGGCAGTTAGGGAGTTAATGGTGTGAGGCAAACACACAGGCAGTCCATGAATCTTTTTAAATAAAGAAAAAGGCAGCATTGGTCTCGTGGCATTTACTGCTCCTCCAGCACTCCAGGACTATTTTGCTGGTTACCTCTAGAAGATGCCCAAGCTGGTGGGCTCAAGATTTTACTTTAGAAAACTGGTGTCAAAGGGAAGGAGTAGACCACAGAAGAAGGAAAATTCTGGTCCCCAGGATGATCTAAGTGAGCAGGATGACCACTTCCCTAGGAAGCAAAGTACCTCACCCAGCATCTGAGATGAGCTGTATTTCCTTGCCAATGAAATTCATTCTTGGAGAGTCCTGTTCTTCAGAAATTCTCACCATCAGAAAACCTTCAAATATAAACCACATTCCTAAAATAAAATATTAGCAAACTCTCTCTTTCTCTCCTCCTAGAAGAAAGCTATGAAGCAAATGAAATAGAGGCCTTCAGGGTCTCTCCCCTTTTTATTCTTCCTTGTGATTAACTGCATAATAAAAAAAAAAAGTAGGTATAAATTTTATACAAGCCCATCTAAATGACAAATCATTATACCTACAACAACAAAAAGGGCCATATTTTTGTGGAGTGTTAAAATGTAGCACGTGTGTGCACTGTGACTCTTCCAGCTCCAGTGTTTCCTCATGAGCCATCAAACTGCCAGAACCCTCAGCTCCCAGCTTGGATGGGAATATTAATGCTGGATGCTCCCTACAGAAGACTCAGTCCCTCTTGATTTGAATTTGCAGGCTTCAGCATTTTTAGGGATCCAAGTTAAAAGCAGCACTATAAACATAAAACTATTAATAAATCACCATGAGATACCAAGTTGGTAAGAGTGAATCCTTTGCAAATATAGACCTCATAGCAATTTTAACTGATTGAATCCAGTAATAAATTTTGGAGGGAGAAGTCACTGGTCTTTAAAATCCAACACCTCTGCATCTCTTGAGCTCCAGCCTGAGGTTTTCCACAGCTCGTGGCTTACTGTCTGAGAGTTGTTGAGCATGGAAGGTTTTGCCCTCAAGCCCACTTGCATTTTAATACTTCTGGTTGCATCTCACAGTCAAGAAAACAAAGCTACCTTAGCCAATATCTGAAATGCTGGATTCTTTCTCTAATCTCTTTTCACTGTAGCTTATCTTTTCTTTTATGCAGCGTCAGAAATAATGACTCTGCCTATATACTGGCTTATGGAATAGTTTTATTGAGCTGATGAGCACCATGCATCTGTCCTGATAGCATACAAAGATTAGTATGCAGGAAATGATTCTGAAAAGAAGGACACATTTATCTATAAGCTCTCCTTCAAAAGAGAAGCATCTTTTCCTATTTTTCCTCTTGTTATTATAGTCTGCATGCATGCTGCTGACCCATGCTAACCATTTCATGAAAACAAACTTGTGGTTTGAAAATATGCCAAGTCACCTTCTCACTCTGCTTCATGGAAAACTTTGGCTGTTATGCTTGGACACACATGTATGGATCACTCGTTCCAATTTCATTAAGGCTGCAGAATCTTGTTATCAATTTCTCATTTAGTGAAATTTTCCAGAAAAACATCGGTTAAAAATCAAGAGAAGAAGTTTTTTCTCTGTTCTTTTCTTGGTAACTTTCCAACTAGAGTTCACAGTTCAGCTCATGCTGTTTGACTGAGTGCTTGTTCATCTGTAACAGATCAGGCTGTGGAGGAGTGTATCCCCAGTGGGGAAAGAGCCTCCCAGAAAGGCACTGCTGGAGACACTCATTCCTAGAAATGACTCAAAAAGGTCATTTTGGCTAAATACCATCTCATAAAATAAAACTCTAATCATCCCACAGTACTCCTGTATATGGTTCTAGGGACCTAGCTTCCATGAAGCAGGGAGGTATATTTCCTATTATTTTATGGGCTCAGCTTGAGGCTCTTAATGCAGGGTTTAGTAGCTAAGATCTTTTCAGGGAATCTTACAGTAGTTCAGATCCCCTTGGAAAGAGGCTACCTGTAACTACAGGCAAAGCTTCACTTTATAGTTGAGCTGTAAGACAGAGGCAAAGAAGAAAACCCAAAGAAGCTCATCTTGCTAACGTTCTCACCTCTTACAGCTTTTACAGGGGACAGTAAAACTATTTTGGTCTGAAGAGTAAAGCCTAGCTGTGCTGTAGCATAACTACAGCATACAGAACATCCTTTTGCTGCTGCTAACTCCTGTATTTCTCAGGTGGTTCACAGGAAACTGTCTCCACATACCTCCTGCAGCAGATTTCACCTAGGTTGAAGCTCAAGCACGTCAAAAGTACATTTCTCCCAAGGCTAAAATCAAAAGTGGGTTTGGAACATCTGAGGCAGGAAGGTTTCTCTTATGAAAAGGCAAACCTCTTGAAAGTGCTGTTATTGTCCCTTGAAGAGCTGTGGATGGTTTCTATGTTTAGCAACAGAAGAACCAAGGCACCTGGCTGTGCATTAACTCTAGAAATCTGTGGCTTGGGTCCAGCAGCATGGGGAGCCCAGGAGTAGAGATGAAGGAGAGCCTTGGTGCCAGGAGAGTGGGCTGAGATTCCCCAGGGGAGGCATTTCTTTCATTCTTTCTGGACACCTTCTAGATTTAGATGCTAACAGGTAGGCTAATGGCAACTCAAATTCCTCCATACCACATACATATTCATGTCACACTTTTACATTTTTGTCCTTTTATTTTTTTTTTCAGTTGCATTGATTCTTCTCTCTGAGGAAGGGATGATATCAGAAAAAAAGTTCTTTACGTGGTACAGATTTTAGATCAGTGTTTGCTTATTTACATGTGTGAGATGACACAGTTTCTAGCCAGGAGGGGGTGGGAGCTTTTCTGCAACTAACAATCAGTAGGAGAAGAGAGGAAACAGAAACAAAAAAATTTCACTATGAATCTCACAAGCGTTTTACCAGACAAATTCTAGCAGTGGGTCTCTAGGCTGCCAAATATTCTTCCATTTGATGATGGTGCTTGAGATCAGCTGACTATAATTTGTGGGAAAATATATATGGTGATCCAACAGGATTTATACAGCTGCTCTTTTATTATTTTTTTTTAAAGCAATTGTGTCTCTCTGATGTCCTGTCCTCACATAATTGTTCTACCATTGGCCCTTTTGAGGGAAAACGGAAATCCTTGATTTCTGGATGTGCTCCATTCCCTCTAGGAACTGGCAAAAGGTCAGCTCTTTCTGCAGAGCCACACAGGTTTGTCAGAGCACACACTTCCAGCTGAGACCAGAAGTTGCCAAGCTCTTGTGCCCTTTTTTCACTTGCCAGAATAATGTCAGGCAGCTGATGGGACCATCCACAGTAAAAACTCAGCACTAAGTTCAGTCTGCCTTCAGATCTGCAGCAACGTGGATGCTTTGCTTTGCCTCATTTACCCCAAATTCTTTGGTTAGAGATCAGAAAATTTGTAGCAGTTGCTGTAGCTCCTCCATTCCCTGGATAAGCCCATGCTGGTCCCATTACACAGCTCCTCAGACTGCACAGCTCTTGTTTGTCTCTGAGGAGCTCTCCCAGAGGAGGGAGGGAGGGCACGGGTTAAGCAGCATGAGTCAGGTAATTTGGGAGGGGTAATATCTCTGCATTGCATTGGGATTCTTGAAGCCTAGATCATGCCCAATGAGTCTCTAGAGTGAGTTCTGGTTTTTTCCAGCTTCTACGTACACTGTTTCACTTCCCATCTCAGATGAAATCAGGAAATGCTGAAAATGACCAGACACTCCACACCCACAGGTTCCTGGCATTCCTCGTGGGGCTGTACTGGGTTTCAACTCTTCTAGATAAAGAATGAAAAAAGGGAAGAGATAAACAGTAGGGAAGTTTTTTCTCACTTCCAGGACACTTTTCATCTGCGTTACAGATGATTTCTTTTTCCTCTTTTAGAGGTCATGAAAAGACATTTTTGAATCCAGGAGCTGAGACAGTTGAAACTCAGCATTCTAGAGGGAAGATTGTTATTACATATGCAAAACCTAAAGTTTCTGTAACAACCAAATGTAAACCAAATGTGACATAAGGAGGAGGAAAGAGTGGGTGGGAAAGTGAAGTAAAAAGTCAAATCAGGGCTTAGCACAGTCCTGCAGTCAGCTGTATCCCTTTACAACTGATTTACACCACTGAGTTGCACAGACTGCACTTGGGGAGCTCTGTGCTGAAGGGCTCCCAGGGCATGAACTGTGTGTGGGTCTGGTTCTGTGTGGCACAAACTCTTTGGGCTCCACTGTTACTAACAGTAACAGCAAGAAGCCATGGTAAAATAATATTGGGTGTCACAGAAGGAGACCAGGGGCTGTTTCAGGTCAGAGCTTTCAAACTCTGCTGTTTCTCAATATCCATTTACACACTGTTTTGCAGGCAGACATGAGCCCGTGCTGCTCGTGTTCCACATTTTGGGGCTTCCCCAGTGCACAAATTCAGCAGGCACAGTCAGAGGAGCTGACCTCACACCAATATTCCTCAGGTGCAATTCTTATCCCACAAACCATCTCGAGGAATGCTGTCACTGTTCTTTATAGATTACTCTTAGGTTTTGGGGTGTTTTGTTTTGTTTTTTTCCAGACAGAAGAAAATGAGTGTTTTCCAAAGAGATGAAAGGATGAAGCCTTACATAGTGAGAACCAGAATGTTCCTTCTGCATACACAATCCACCCACACACTCACTACACAGGCACTGAGCTGCTCTGGACAGGTATTTGAGAGACAAGAATGGAATGTATATATAAAGCTGCAACAAGGCAGACTCTGATTTGCTCCTGTTTTAAGGTGTGTGCAGATAATAATGCTGTCCAGAGCAAGCATGCAGCAAGAGAAGAGTGATCCCAGAAGCTGCAGTGAGCTGCCTGAGGCTGGGTGAGGGGCTCAGTGCTCTCCTGAATCACAATTTTTCCTTTTCCCAGTAACCTGTCTGCTCTCATATTAAATTTAGTGGTCAAGAGTCCAGGGGAGACTAAGCAGGATGAAAGCATGAACAGTGAAGTGGTCTCCTGCTCACTGCTCCCAGGACCTGGAAGATGGGGCAGTCTTTGCCAAAAGGCAATCTGCTGAATGCACAACATCATTTTCCATTCTGTCACATACCCCTCCATTGATTTTTCACTGGCCACAAATGCTTTCCTTTGGGCTTGTCACTAGCTGCAAATTGATTGGGTTTGAACGTCAGCAAAGAGATGGGGAGATGGCCCAGTGCCACTCCCAGCCCCCCCAGCACTGCTCTGACTCTCAGGCATTTTGCAGTTTGCCTTCTTTAGCCTCCCTTGCACTGCTTTGTGTGACCTCCCTGGGAAAGGTGGCTGTCCCCACAGCCTTAACTCTCTGACAGATGCCTGTGGCCAAAGAGAGCTGATGGAAGTGTGTCAGGAAGGACTGATGTGAGCATTAATGCTGGCAAGGGAGAGGGAGACTCCTCCTGCAGTACTTGGTGTGATATAAAATAGATCATAGGACCTGCTCCTGTGAATTTGGATCCTCATCCTTCTGACATGAGCTGGGTGGAGATGCTGAGATTTTAAAAATGTTTTGGGTTTTTTTTTCCATTTTTTTTTCCCATTTGACTGCATACTCTAACAAAAGCTTCTCTAAGCTAAGCCCTGACCATCTGTGTGCAGAGGCACGAGACAAGGTGTAGTGGGGCATAACACTTTATGGAGGGGGCACTAAATGTTTCTGGAGAAGGAGATTAAAACAAT
Source organism: Florisuga fusca (assembly GCA_038090715.1). NCBI lineage: Eukaryota > Metazoa > Chordata > Aves > Apodiformes > Trochilidae > Florisuga > Florisuga fusca. The sequence continues at coordinate 15,920,412 of JAAWXA010000020.1, forward strand.
AAAATTAAAAAGAAAGCCCCTTAAAGTTTCAGTGGTTTTGCTAAAACAGTAGGTTTAAAAAACAATTGACTGGTTGTAAGAGCAAAGAAATTAATGTATGATATTAAGTAAGAAATACAGGATAGGTAATACTGCCCCATAAACACTTTATTTGGGTACAGAGAGACTATAAATTTTCATGATTCTTCATACCACAAGACAAAAGAGTAATTGTTCAAGTCATGTATGATGAAATCTAATGTTGTGGTATAATTTCTTCCTATCGATCAGGTCCTAGCCTGTCTGAGATGATTTATAGGAATTACCAGGGACAGGAGCTTACTGTGGTATTGCAAGGGCCAGTGAAGTTCATGTGCTGTCCCGAGGTTCATGGGTGAAAGTTTTTAGTTCTGGTCTGTGCAACCCTGCTGTTGGTGCAAGCTTTTCCTTGAGGGTCTGAATGGAAGAGGAAGGTGGTGGGGCAGCAGGGAGGAGAGCTGGCAGGCACCTCACCAGCAAAACAGCTTCTGATCAGAGCAAAAGGGACCACAGCTCATGGGTGTAAATCAGCACTGTGTAGTTAAAAACCAGTGGAGATACACTGATCTGTGCCAGATCAGAAATCTGAAGACAAGTTAATATTCCTTTCCTTTCACTTCTGGTGTATCAAATGCAATTGCAAGGGCTCCAGCTCACTCTGTGATTCATCATGCAGATGTTTTCAAAGTGAAATAGCAGCTCATGCCTTTTTCCTGCACTTTTGTTGGGTTTTAACCATGGAGAATGCACAGTTCCTTCTAAGATGTAGAAGGAAGAAGCTGCTTGTTTGATTGAAGATTACCTGTGGAAGTTATGTTTTCCCAAGTACTTTGATTTGCCTCATTTGTTCTACCACTGAGTCAATCTCACACACTACAGAAGCAGAGCAGCAGCATTTCACACAGAATGAAATGCAAGAGACAATGGCATGTTTTAAGGCAACAAAAGAGGACCAAGAAATCTCAGCCATAGCTCTGCACACTTGAATATTTCTGCTGGGCAGCTGTGCTTACTCTCTGCATTGTGTCTAAGATAGAGCATGCAGCATGTTCTCTGGCTGTGATCAGCAAAGGGAAGGATAAAGTTCAGTCTACACTGATTTCTGTTTTTCTTTCTTCTCCAGCTCTTATCTCTTTTTATCACTCCTCAGAGCCTTCTGCTAACCCTCCAGATATGCCCCACAAGCTCTGCTGGTCCCATGGCCCAACTCTTCCTGCTCTGCAGCAGCTCTGTCCTCAGCAATAGTGAAAACAAACACTTTCTCCCTCTACTCTGTGGCCCATCAGCAGAAGTCAGTGAGGTCTCCAGGGGACAGTTTTATTGAGGCATCACCAAAGAGGATCAGGCACCCAGTGCAGGGGTCAATCTGCCCTTTCTAGCTCTGAAAGCATCACCCCTTGCTACAGAGCCTGGCCACTCACACTGCAAACCAGCTGATGGACCTCAGCACTGCCATGTTCCTGACTCCCTTTTGTCCTCTGAAGGTACAAAGGAGTTAACCTTGGCAGGAAGCAAAGATTATTGCTTCCCTATTTGCAGCATTTACAGTTCCTGGCTGCAGTTACAACCCTGACAGATCCAGCTGCTACTCAAAGATCCCAGGTTCTACTCATCCATCACCTGCAGATTCAGCAAAGAGAGACAGGCCAATCTGTAGCAAGCACGTTTATTTCATCTCTTCTGACATCTATAGATTAAACAGCTGCCCAGAAGATACAGGAAGGTGCTTCACCAGGAGTTACTTTTGGAACTCATCAGGAATTGCTGATGAGATGGGGATGTGCTGAGTCTGTTTTTATCCCTGTCCCAGTGGCCACATTCCCACTAATGAAGGAGCAACCCTGAGACTTTACTGTGTCAGACTCAGGCTAAATGCACCAGGATTTCTGCCTCACTGGAAGGAAAGAACCCAGAGAAAAAGCAGCTCGGGCAGGAGCCATGCCCTCCCATCCCCCACTGCCATCTCTTCCCAGGCTGCTGGAGGCAGCCACTGATCTGGATGAATGAGCCAGATCCAGTGTGGTGAGAAGCATCTGCCTGACTCAGGCCACCAAACAGCATCTGTCACTGGAGTTGTTTCTCAGTGACAGCAAAGAAAGAGTGGGACCCAAGGGGGTGAAAGTTTCATCTTAGAACCTGAGGATTGCCTCATGTTTTTCCTACACTTCCCAAAGGCAGCAAAAGAGCTGCTTTGTCAGCAAAAGCAGTGGGAGTGCTCATCCAGCCCTGTCAGACCAGCAAAAGTCAAGTCACCCTTTGGGTAGACCTGGGAAATAAGAAGTTCAGGGCTTTCCCCCAACAACAATTTTTCCATGGCCTCAAAGTGCTGATCAGGTTGTGCTATCCATGGAGGGCACAGAAAGGAAGGGAAGTAGATGGAGAAAGAATCCACCACAAACCTTTCTTCCAGGGATGCTGGGCATGCCTGATCCAGACACAATAATTTCCTTAAGGTACAGTTCCTCATGGCACAATGTCCCAGGAAAATGGAAAAGAGAACACATCATCAGTCAGCATCTCAGTGGCTCACAGACAGCATCTTATCAACTGCTTGAGAGGCCAAAAATCCCTTTTTTTTTTTTTTTTTTTAATCTGAGAAATAAAGGAAAAAAACCCTGCAATTTACCATGTGTCTGCATCACTTCCAGCAAAGCAGTCCATCCAGGCACGCACACATGCAGTAACTTCACTCACACCTTCAGGCTCAGAGCCAGACATTTCTTGCTTGCCTATCAGTAAGTTTTGGAAGGGAAGCCACAGTGGACAGCAGAGTCTCACAGCTGTTGTAGGCTTCATCATAAGGTGTCAGTATTCAGCCTTCTCACCGCATCATCCCCTGCCAGAAAAAAAAAAAATTCTTGCAGAGTGTTTGATTACCCAGGTGACAAAACCTCAGAGGCAGTTCAAAGATAACAGGAGTTGGTGCAGGCCAGTGTCTTTAAAGAAACCTTCCACCCTGTGTTCAGCTCAGTCAAAATTAATTGGGCCTGAGGGGTCACATTTTTGTAAACACATTTGGGGATGGTTTGATACCAAATTCCCAGAGCTGCCTGTGAAAAACTCACCAAAGGCTTACCTGAAAACTTAGCTGCTGAAATGCTTTTAAGTAACCATTATGAATTTTTGAATTCTGCATTTAGACAGAACACTTGAGCTGTCCTTTACAAATCCTGTTTTTTTTCCCATTGATGGGACTGCTGGAGAAGTTCTGCAGTAGCTTTGAGAAAGTCAGTCTTTCCTTCCTACACTTTCCTCTCTTAAATTGGGGGAAGGATGTACAAAGAAATCCATTTTACTAAAATAAAAAAACCAAACCACCAAACCTATTCGTGTGAAGAAAAGGAATCAGTTTTTATTACCACTCTGTTGCAAACCAAATATCACAAGAATCCATACAGCTCAGTCATATTCAAGTTATGTTTATTCGTTTGCTCTACTGTGGCTTGCATGCAATTTCAAGGGCTGTGTTTGCTTCCTTATGGTTTAGTGGCAATTTTCAGTAAGCTTGTTCCTTGCGTGGTTGTTTTATGTCTAAAATATTTACAATACCTGCTGGCAACATTTCCTGAGAGATGCTTAGGAATTCTGTTGAGACACATGGTGGCATCAAACAGCAGCCGAGTTCAGCAGAGAAAGGAATTTGCAAAGGGAGTTGCAGAATGGCTCAGTGGGAGCTCTTTGCAGGGAGATGTGGCTGGATGAGGGCTGCTGAAGGACCAGGCTGAGATTCTGGATTGAAGCATCATCTCCCTTCCCTGGCTCCATGAGCTGCTCAGCCAAGTCTGATGTGCTGTGCCAGAGGGAGGTGGAGCAGGCTGGGAAGGGAAGAGGAATTAATCCAGGAAAAGCTGTGAGGGTTTCCCCAGGTTGAACGATGGGTTCCCAAGGAAACTCCATCACATGACTGTGCTACACATCTCCTAGGATTTACTTGGCACATCCAGGCTGATGTCTTCACTGCTTTCCTGGAGCACGTGGCCAGCGCTGGCTCCCGCAGCCCCAGCACAGCAGGAGCTGAGGTCAGGAGGCACTTCCCAAAGCTGTTTTTCTGGCAAACACAATTCCCTGTGCAGGAAAGCTTCATGGATGAAGGAGGCAGGCTGTATGCCTCCCTGCTCAGTGCCAGAAGGATTGATGTGAGGGAGAAACAAGCAAAGTGCCTTGCCAAAGAGAGGAGAGCCCGGGAATTGATTCCCATCTGCCTTTCTGTAAGTGCTGGGAGAGCCTTTCACTGCTCCACTTCCATGGATTTCTCTGCTGCCAGAATCAGGCCAGCTTCTGGAACTCTGCTGGTTAGCACACTGACCAAAAAAGTAACTGTAAGCATCTTGTCTGGGAGAGAAAGGAACATTTCACTTTCTCTTGTCAAAATGTAACTGGATCTCAGGAGAGAAATAAATGTTTTGGGACACCGAGAGGCTGGGCTACATTTTCATGGCACTGTTCACACTTTGTCCAACTCCAGAAGTAAGGAAAAACCTGCAACACGTGGGCTTGCTAATTATTTAGATCCCTGAATAAAAGTGTGGCACTTTCAGACATTGCTGAGAGTGAGCTGGGTGCCTGCTCTTGTCCCCTAGGATTTCTAGGTGCAGACCATGACATGCATTTCCAATGTCACCAGCCCGTAAAAAGAAGTGTGTGCATCACCCCTAAGAGTGAAAAAGTGATCAGATTGGAAGTGTCACCCAAGAGAGGCCCATGCAGGCAGATGTCACTGCTGCTCCAACGCTGCTGTAGCTCTTGCAGTGCTGCAGAGGGTGACAGATCAGCAGGAGGAACCTTCAGGTTGTGTATGCATGTCAGTGGCAGTAATTCTACAGCTTCTCAGAGCCAGAAAATGCTGCTGGTTTCTGCCAGCATCATGCCTTTGATAACTCCTTCAAGGTCTGCTTCAGAAGCAGAGAGATTAGAGAAAGTCAGTGGGCATCTCTGTGTCCTCAATGGTCTCTGGGGACATGAAGACCAAAGCACAGGCAGCTCAGGGAGTGCATCAGGGGAGCTGTGTCCCTATTAAACAGTTTCATGTGTGTGGGGACCACCATCCCACTGCCATCCCGCCCAGTTCCAGATGGCACAAAGTGAATTTCAGCTAAAGACATGGAACCAAGCCTCTTGTACCATGTTGTTTTGGATCCTTCTCTCACAGAATTCTTTCAGAGAAACTAGAAAACAGAGCTAGGATTTCATCTGAAAAAAAAGATAAGGTATGAATCTGCAGGTAAGCTTGTGGATCCCAGTAGGTGGGATATCAGCATCTTAGTTTATAGTAAACTGAGCCATGTCCTGCTGTCTTTCTCTGTGCAGCAGAGCTGCTGGATTCCCTCTTTCTCCTTCCAGCTCATCCTTCTCAGTAATGTCCCTCAGATGAAGATGAGGCTTTAAGTGGACTACTGCTCCACAATGGAAATTACAGCATGGACATCATCAGAATCCATCTGGATACGCTGTGCCCCAAAGTTCTTGTCAGCACATCTGACCCATGCTTTGCTCTTCTGCTCTCTATTTGCACATTTTGAAGAGTGCAGACAAGGGAGAACCCCAGGAGCCTTTCATCCTACTCTGTACCTCTCTTGCACAGCCCTTGTTTCTAATTGTATCCACACACACCAGCAATGGCAGAGACTTTGTAGTGAACCCCTGTAATGAATAAATCATCCTCATTTCCAGGCAAAGTTAGCACAGCCATCCAGTGTGTCATTTCGTGAGTCCCAGGGAGGAAGGGCCATGCTTGTTGAGACACTGCTTATGCAAATGCAATCCAGCACTAATGAATGTAAGCAAAGCCACAGAGTGCCAGGACAAGGCAGGCTGGTGCCAAAACTCCAAGGAAGCAGCTGCTGCTTTGTCCAAAGGAGCAAGTGATGGGCTGGGGCAGCCAGGCTCTCAGGAGTCTGGGACTGTACTGCTCAGTTACTTCAGATAGGAGGTTACAGTCCTTATTCTTTAGGGATGTAATTTCACACCAAATATTCCTGGTTTGTAAGCAGAAAGGCTGAACTCATTTCTGAGTTCCTGGAAAATGTGATAGGGAGGTGAGTATTCTGACCCAGGATGATAGAGAGCTCAGATGAGGATGAGGGAGCAGCGTGCTGGGAGGGCAGTGTGAGGATCTGGAGAGGACCCACAGTACTTTGGATTTCCTTCATTAATCTCCAAACCTAATCTAATTTAACACCTCACAAAGCAGGGCTTTGCTGAGGAGGTAGCTCTGTTTTCAAAGCAGATCTCATTGTTCTTGTGTCTGGGCTGATATTCCATACATTGATGTTATTGTTTCTGTTCTCTGTAAGCCTATAAAAAAGGTCTAGAGCCAAACAAGGGTTAAGCCTGTGGTGCTGGGTGATTTATGGGCAAGGGGTAAGAAAAGGCTCTGCCATGAACAGCCAGAATGGCAAAAGAGCTGTCTGAGGGACAGCAGAGCAGAAAAAGGCAGAAAGATTTCCTCAAGGTCACACAAGTCACAGCACAAAGCTGGGAAGGGGGCTGATGACTCCCGGGGAGGTGAGGGATTGTGTCCTGCTGGTACAGAAGTCTCTGATATCCCTGACCAACACACCACATGAAGGAATTATTTCATGCTCTGGAATTCTCTGGCATGACACGACAGCCAAAAAAGGTCTAAAACAAGGAATGTAATTCAGTATTTGCCACCAAAGGTTTCCTGTTCTCAATAGGTGCCAAGCACAATTGATTTTCTTTTACAGTTGCTTTCTTTGTTAGATGATGTCACGGATTATTTATTTCTGAAAGCATTAAGTGATACAAAGAACCTGATGAGTCACTGGGAAAAACAATCTCCAAGTCTAGCTGGTGCAAGAAGAAAGAACCATAAATCCCCCAGGCCCAGTGTCTCCAGGACAGGAAAGCAGTTGCATTGCTCTCACACAGTGACATGCCCAGCAGCCCAGCACCTTGGACTTCACTCCTTAGCACCTGGGGTTTTAATCCCACCACTGCCACCCATTGCTCCAGAAACCAGCACCCAAAGCCCCCCTGGACTGATGCTGTTCAACTGTGCCTCAACGGGGCAGGGCTGGAGCAGAGGTGCCAGTGAAGGGCGTGATTTTCTGGAGTCTGTATCACTACTGGAGTGTTGTATCCACTGAGGTCTTCGTTGTCACAGCAGGTGTTGTTACCCCCTAACACAGCCCTGTGTTATATTTGGTTCATAAAATCCACCTTGGCAGCCTCAAAGCAAAGGAAAAACATGGCTCAAGCACACGGATAAAGGGCTTTGGAATAGAGACAGATGAATCACACCTCATTTCATAATTAGTGCTTTAAATTTTAACATTAATTAGGGCACTGGTGTTTGGAGAGTTTAGTTCTGATCGACCCACTTCCATTGTTCAGAGGAGGCCTGAAGAGACATTGAAGTTTGCAAATAAATCAATAGGAACAAGGAATAGTCAGTACCAGCTGCAGCCCAGGGGCTGAATAATGTCAACCTGGGAAAGGCTTCACAAAAAAAAAAGAAAAAAGAAAAAAAAAAAAAATTTACAGGAGTGGATCTGAAGTGCATGGACACTGACACTGCTCCAGTGCTTGTTCAGGCACCTGGGCTGGATGATCACTGTATTTCCAACTGAAATATTCTAGTTTATTCTAGTCTCTGCTTATTTCCTTGGGTAAAGGTCCTGTAGTCCTGGGAGAAGAAATTTTATTGGAAAATGCCCTCTTCACGTGGGGGTGACAGTTGAGGTGGGTTAAATCTGTAGTCTGCTCTGGCAGGGGCAATGGCAACTGCTTTGCTTCCATCACTTCACCCAGATAAGTCAGAGGCTTCTTCATTACTGCACAGCTTCTCAGCCTTGAAATAAATATTTGTATTGGTTGATTCAAGTCTTATCCTCTTTCCAAAAGTTTTCTGTGCTCTTGCTCTGGAAAGGGAGAAAGGAGTGAAACACTGGAGCTGATTTACTGTCTCCAAGAGCCTCAATACCAGCATAAACAACCCTGTTTGTTTTACCAGTGCCTGTGCACATAATGTTCAAATCAAATATTGGTTCTGGAGTAGGGCCTCAGAATGGGGTATTTTTTACTTGACAAATAGCTGGGGTTTTGTGGGGATTCCTGTCAGGCTCCATACAAACAAACCTAAAGTAAATATTTGCACATCTCACTTGTGATTTTGCCTGCTTCTGCAGCACCTCTTGAAATGAGACAAATCCCACAATCTGCTGTCATCTTCACCTTGCAGGTTTGTGTCCTCAGGCAGGGATGCACAGCAAGGGAGTGTGAGAGCTGAGGCAAGTGGAGAATACAGTCAGGGCCTGAGCTACATCAATGAAAATTCAAGAAGCTAAACCAGAAAATAGGCAAGAAAGAAATTACCATTTCAGCTGCCTGGAATAGTGTGCTTCCAAAATACCCCTGTTCCCCTCTGAGCCAGGACAAAAATGCTTTTGGTTTCCTCCTCCTACCTATTACTTTTTGTTCATTTGGGTTTTGTTGTTGTGTTATTTTATCTTATTTATTTCTTTTTTTTTACTGGAAAGAATATGTGGGTACCTCAGAGAAATTTCACTTTTCCTGAAACCAAGCAACTTAGACTTTGTTCTTTTGCAACTTACACGGTTCTGTCATTGTCTTATAAGAACTTACTGAGTGTGTGGACCGACATGCTAATAAAAAAAATACATGTCTTGAAACCACTTGGCTTTTGAAGTAACCATTGTATTACTTGTTCTAAAGGAACAAGTACCTGGAGGAATCTAACTACAGGGGGTTCTAACAGGAGTCTGTTGCTGCCCTGAAACTGAATTTTTATTTCTTCATTTCTAAAGATTACATTAGGATCCCTTAGGATCTATCCTCCCACTGTGCATCTATTTTTCTATACACAGATATATAAACACAGTTACTATTTTAACAGCTTTTAAAGTCCAAATGTTGTCAATTATCCAGTTCTGTACATGATGACTAGAAAATATAAAATCAGAGTATTCATCCAAATCCCCCCATGGCCAGATCCTTACTTGGTGTCAGTGCTTGCAGATTTAATTTTTTTGGAGCTGGGCCACTTTATGTCTGCTAAGGATAAGGCTTCGTGGAATTCAACTGAAAGGCTCTCCTCGGCTTCTCTAAGATACGGATCTGGAACACTGTGATTCCAAATGCTTTTAAAAATCTGGATGATGTTAGATGTTGGGACTGCTACTCTGGTAAGCAATTGGATGTTGGAACATTTTTCGGTTACCTCATGATGTAAGCCAAGCTGTTACCTCCTGTGAATTGCTTCTGATCTAAGTGCTCTTCAAGCAACTAATTTGGAAATCAGCTTTTTAGTGCTACTTTTTAATGACAGACATGCTGATCCAATAGAAATAATTTGTTTTCCCATTGAAACTTTGTGATGGCTGCCACAGACTGGCAGTGAGCAGGTTTCAGGATGAGGTATTCCAGTAGAGTCTTTATTGCTCTTTTCCTTTCTTTTCTTTTTTTTTTTTTTTCTATAGTATGAGGTGATTTATTAATATTACCAAAGACCCTGAAATGTGGAAACAAACAGAAATAGATTCCTGTTCTGCAATGTGCCAGAGATGCACAGTGGAGAGGTGGCTGTAGCATCAGGCAGAAGAGAATTTCTGATGCATTTCTGCATCTGCTGTCCTCAGCCCCCAAGATGACCCGGTCTGTCTGGGTGCAGCTGTATCAGACTTTGGCTGAAATGTGAACAAGAGATCAACCATTTGCAGATTAAGTGGTGAAAGAAAACACCAATGCAGAGCATGTGTCAGAATGGCCCTGTCAGGGACTGGAAGTCATGGGATTCCCGGGAGGACTGCTGCTGCACGTGCAGTATAAATTATACAAACCACCAGGCAGCCAAATTGGAGGCACTTCAAATAGCTGTAGCTACAAACTCCATTTTTATTTCCTTAAATTTCTGGCTGGAAGTATGAGAGGAACTGCAGAGTGGCAGATTCAGTCCCTCACCCAACTGGAAGTGCTCTCAGAGCCTGGGAAGGCAGCAGCAGGGTGAGGAGGCACAGGGAAATCACCACAGAGAGAAAGAAAATAAATTGTCCTTCTAGTGAAGTGTTGCTGATAGAGGGGGGAGAGTTTATTGCAGCACTTTTTCCAGGAGTATTTTGGGAGAAGTTTCAGAATGAGTGTAGCAGAGAAAGCTGAGAGAGTTTTTACAGCCCCAGCACTGGAAGAAAAGGCATTTCCACTGCATTTAGCCAAGTGCTGTAAATTCCTATTTTAAGGCAAGTGAAACAAAGAAGGGATGCCAGGCAGATCTGCAGCCAGAGCATCTGATTAAACAGTGTGTGCTTGCCACTTCTTTCCCTGGCTTTACATCAGCCTCACCCTGGTGATGTCAGTGCATTTGCCTGATGTTTGTGTCAGCCCAAGAGAGAGAAAGAAAAAAAAAATAGAGCAAGCTGGTTTCAGTAAATCAGCTCAGCCTCATCACCTCTCACCAACTTGCTCTAACATGTCCAGGGAGTATTAGGCTTAGGAAGAAGGTGGCATTCAGAAGGTACAGGGCAGGGCTTGGCAGTGAGGGTTTTCAGGAGATAAGTTGAAGCTCTATTCCCCCAGAATAAACCTGTCATAAACACTTGTGTTTTTTTACTGCTAGTTATTGATGAATGCTGTGATTGCTGTGGCTCCCTGACCATTGTCCACCTGCAGACTACTGCAATGGGAACTGGGCAAGAAAGGGAAAGCATTTTTTGTCTCCACTGCTGAGAAGCTTTCAAATTAACTCCTTTTTAGAACAACTTGCTCCAGATTTCCAATTCTTCCAGTGGGTAGGGGGAAAAAAAGCATCCCTAAAGGCCAGAGTGAGGTTTACATTGAGAAAAAATGAATAATTTAAGAGGCAAAAATACAGCAAAAGAGAAGTTATCTTCTTCCAATGAAATATTCAGCCTGTGTTCTTCAAGCAGCAAGGTTTCTGTGTACGCATTCTCTGCCCTTCTTTGTAGCAGTGCCTGCTTGCCCCTCCTTTCCAAGGCATGGGAAGGAAAGCAGTCCTGGGGGAGCTGACATCCCTGGGCCCTAAAGAAATGACATTGGGGGAAGGCAGAAATGTTCCTTTCCTTTAGCAGGTGGATGAAGAAATCCAGGTCCTGCTTGGGGGGAAGGAGCCACAACAGCACTGAGAGGAGACTCTGAGGTGACAGAGAGAAGGATTCAGGGTTGGAGAGTGCTTTTTGGAGGGGTGTTTCTTCACAATGGGAGAAAAAGGGGTGATTCTCATGGTGCCTGTCTCTCCCCATCACTGAAGACAGCAGCTGGTGAATGGACAAGTGGCAGTGATGAAGTTTTGTCTTTCCCTTTTCTTAGAGACTCTGAGCTTGCCATCCCAATTTAGACCAAAGAAAAGCCCCTGGTGGGACGTGTGATGTGGCCCTGTCACACAGGTTTCATGACTCAGGCTGTCCTAGGAATAGAAACTAGCACAGGGCTCTCTCAAGCCCCAGTTGTCTGACATCCCTCAGAAATACCAAGTTATTTTTTACTAGTGCTGCATTTTCCACAGAGCCACAATCCACAGCCTGGGAGACAGAAGCTTCCCTGGAAGTGCTGTTTCCCCAGAGGTTTTGATGATGGATTTCTTTCCTTTTGATTACAGAGTGCCCAGCAGGGATGCTGCTATTATATTTGGGTGATGCCTGATGTTGGTTGGCAGCAATAGGAGCTGAGTTGTATTCAGGGAACAAGCCCAGAGCTCAGGGAAGGCCCAGCAAGGTCTGTAGTGTCACCAGTCCAATGCATGCAGATGCACAGGTATATCCAGAGGAGAGGAGGGAGGATTGCTCCCAGATTTTCCTGGGGAGGGCTGCAGAGAGCAGCTCATACTTGGGATTGATGCCTTCCTCTGGCTATGACATATCTTTACCTTGGCCAGGAGGAGGTTAGGGGTGCTCAGCAGGTGGGAGGGAGGACAGCATCCCTTGGGATGTGGTCCAGCACACTCTCCTCATTTGCCACCCCTCCAAGCAGGCATCTCAGGCATCCAGCTGGCAGCAGGGGGGCTTCAGAAGCAAACCTGCATGGAGCCAAGGAGAGCTCATTGTGTCCCTGCTCCAAAGCCCAAGAGGCTCCAGTGGAAAGGTCAGGATGCTACAGGCTCCAGCACACTGGGTGGGTTGAAGCTATTTTTCTGTCAGACACAGAGATTCCAGCACATCTCTTGTCACCTTGTTTCTATAGCAATGCTGGGGCCAGGCTGCACTGGGCTGAGCAGGAACTCGGGCAGCAAATGGAAATACAACCCCATGCAAATAAGAGTATCACTGCTCCAGACTGTCCTAGGGTGCAGGAAGGTCTTGGGAAGGCACTACACACAGAGTGACAAATGCTTGCTACAGAGAGCTGCACCAAGGAAACAAAAATTCTTCATTCATCTACCTGCCACATTACATTAAAAAATGCAACAGCATGAATAAGAGAAGGTAGGAAGGGAAGCCAAGAAGGGTCCTAGAATAGAAATATTAATTAGAAACAATGCAATCCCTTCTAATTAATTTTTTTTTTTTTTAAATATTGATGGATTTGGTGCTAAGGATTTCATTATCTGTTTATTTTTCAAGGATGGTCCGAATGCCCCATATAAAAGCAGCTACAATATCCCCTGGCAACATCTTTATTTTCTCTTCTCTTATGTCACCCCTCTCTCTTTTAAATTTATTTTCTGGGATGACTCAGCAACTGCATAATATGTTATCACCCAAGCAGCATTAGGACATGGTTCAGTGGTTGGCTTGGCAGTGCTGGGTTGATGCTTGCACTTGATGATCTTAAAAAGTCTTTTCCAACCAAAGGGATTCTATGATTTGGGAAATTTTCCACAGAGTAGAAAGAAGTGCTCCAATCTCTGCTTTTCCAGCTGGGATTCAAGCACACTGCAGGAATGTCAGACACCCCCTGAGAGTACAGAGCTCTCCAGTTTCTGGGTGTCCCACCCCCTCCAGCCCACATGGGAATTTTCTCTCCCTGCAGCTGCAGTCCCTCTGCTCTCTGCGTTTTGCAGGAGGGGCAGCATCCCCCTCTTTAAACAAACTGAGGTCTGAGTTCTCAGTTAGTGCTTCCCTGGCGTGAGCTGCTCCAAGAAGGAACTCAATGAAAATCCTCAGGGCTTGCTTGAAAGTCAGCTGGAGGGTTTATGGTAGTTTCGCTGGGTTGGGTTTGGGATTTTTCCTGCTCCTGGCAGTTATTCCCATGGAGTCTGGGGACTGGCATTGTTTTCCCAGCCTGACAATACTGCAGACTCTGTTCCCACATGGCTCCCTTATCACCTCTCTCTGTTTCCTCCTCTCCCTCCTGTCAGGAGCTGTCACATTAAGTTCTGTCACTTCTCAGCAGTTCAACCTTAAAGTCCAAACATACCCACACAGCTAGGGACCTCTAGAAATTAAAGAGAAATTTATCTAACGGGCTGATTTAAAGGAACATTTACCACCTGACTAATCACTCTGATTTATCCTAGCCTTGTGGCTACACACAAAGTCCTCACGAAATCCTAAGCAGTGATGTTTGTTCTGGTTGAGGCTGTGCCAGTTGCGGACCAGCAATGGCCAGTGTTCCCAGTGCTTGCCTCCCCAGTTGCTGGAGCTGGTCCCTGGGCTCAGGAAGGCATGAAAACAATGGCCTTCATTGCTGATGCTGGTTAATTGTGTGCCCCCTGTTATAACCCTGAGGCTGGAAAGAAATATTTTTCCATGCCTAGCAGAGGATTATGCTCCACTCCCAGTTGATTCTCGTTTTAATTTCCCTTTCAGTGGTGCTTTTCTCTTTTGTTGCTTATGAACACCAAGCACTTTAGATGATTGTTTAGGGGAAGTCTGCAGAGGTCAGAAGAACCTCCCTTCCTTCTGATTTCATTTCCCAGGGGATTACAAGCAGTACTCCAAGGCAAGCAGCGGACAAATTGATTAGTATGAGCAACAGAGGAAGATGTTAGTGGTATCGAGTGTGCATGACATGTGGACACATGAAATAACATAGCAAAAGTCTTTGAACTTCATTTCTGCCTCCATTCTTCCTCTTCTTTCCAGGCTGGGCTTGACATCTTTCCATTTCCAGCCTGCAGCCAACTGGGACCATCATCTGTCAGAGCACTGCTCCACTGGGCATGGCACAGCCACACATCTGTCCAGGTGCTTCCAGGCTGTGGATCTTAGGTTTTTCCTTGTCTTTAGCTCTGCTGCTATTATTGCCATCATTTCTCAGTCATTCCCTTCTTCATCCATTTGAGGAGATAACTGGGCTCTCAGTCTGAGGTGGCTCTTGCATCCTGGACTGAATTCCCATTAATCCTTCCTCTATGTCTTTCACCCAATCCCTCAAATACCCTCATCATGCATCACCAAATTTAATAGAAACTGACAAAGCTTTCTTTTTTAAATTATTTTTCTTTTTCCTTTTGCTCATATGGTTTCTAGTTGCTTTTTTCCTAATGCATATCCAAAGTGCAGCCATCATTAGGAGGTAATTCAATTAGCTAAGATCAGCTAACAGAGCTAATAAACTGCTACAAAAATGCACTTGCACCAGCCAGCAGCCACAGCAGACAAGGGGGTAGCATCTATGCTGTTCATTAATTTAAGGAAATGTGCATCTGTGTGTCCCTGGTGTCACATCAGTGTTGGGCAGTGTCCTCTGTCCCATGGGACCACCCTGAGCTGCCCACCCAGCATCTGCCCCCGTGTCCAGACTGTGCTGTAGCATGGCCAGGGCTGTTCTTCCACACCATGCAGCTGCCCTTGTTCTCCTTGGAAGCAGATTTCATTGCTGGTGGGTACTAAACAACACTGAACCCCTGCAGGGGCTCATTCCCAGCTGCAGAAGAGGAATTTTGTGGAAAGGGAGACAGCGAAATTTCAACCTGCCAGTAGTGGATCAGAGTCAGAAGAGGCAAGGGTTTCTGCCAAGGTGATGAGCTGGGTGAGAAACCTGGACATTTGAATTCCATCCCCCCGGGATTCCCGGACCTGCGGGTCTGCAGGGAATCTCAAGGGCTCAGGAATTCCGCGTTCCCCGCTATTGCCCGGCTCCTCTCTGCTTCCAGTGGCTCCCTCCAGTGGCCGGCTCCAGAACCTCTTTTCCTGGAAAAAAAAAAAAAAAAGAGACAAAAACCAAACCAAACCCAAAACCCAAAGCCGGTTCATCCGTGGGAGCCTCTTTATAAATTGCGTGTTGAAGTTCTCTGCAGAAAGGTGCTGCTGGTTTCCTTTGCCACCAGGAGGATGTTGACTCTGCACAGCAGAACAGACTCAACAAGGTGGGATCAGGAGCTGGCTCGTGTGATTTGCAGAGAGGTAAAACAAGAAGCAGAGATTGCTAAAAACCAACGAGCAGAACTGCTCCTTTACATCCTCCACATCACAGAAAAAAAGCACTGGGAGAGACGAAGTGACAAAGAGGCAAAAAGTGGAAGGGTAGGAAGTGAAAAAAACCACAGGCCCCTATTATTACCAGGTACACTGCAATGCTGCTCAAATCAATTCAGTTTCTCGCTTCATCAGCAAGAAAATGAAGAAAATCTCAGTCCTAGGGCATCAGCAGTGAGGTGGGAAGAGCAGGTCAGCCCCAAAGGATAAGGTGGAAGATAATCTTCACTTCAGCATCAGCCTGAGGGACAGACTCCAAAGACCTCTTCCTCCCACCAGCAAGGATTTGGGACACATGTAGGAGGGTGCTTACGGTTTTGATGGATCTCAGAGCATCCCTCTCCTCCTGCACAGAACAGCACTGATTTTGCCCTGGCCATCTACTCTTCACCTGGGAACCTTGCATTTTCAAGTTGCCTTTGCTAGGAAACAGAAGCCCCAAGGACCTGAGCTCAGAGAAGCAGCAATAAGTTGTGTTGTCTAATTGAGCCACTGTAGGCTGCAATGCAAAGGTGAAAGTGCTGCAAGACAACAGAATTCCTCAAAAACGGGCCAGAGTCTCCAGACTCAGACAGAAATATTCAGCAGCAGCCTGTGCCCTAGAAGCTCAGTGACAGCTGTAAGAGGTGAAAGTAGGCAGCCTCTTTTTTTTTCTTTTTTTTTTTTTTTTCTTTTAATTTTAACCTGGACTGAGCTGCCTAGGAACAGGTAAAAGCTGAATCCAAAGGAAATGCAACATCCCTAGTTTTGCTCTATGAAATCTCCACCATTTCCCCAAGTGCAGTTTGATACAATGCAGATGACTCCTGAGCTGGAAAACAAGGGCTATTGCTGTAACATTTCAATTAGAAGAAGAATGCCCTTATCAGCTTGGCTGTTCTTCAGTCCCAGGCAGGGGAAATTGGCAAGGTTGATTCATTTAGCTCAGGCACATTCAGGTCAAAATCAATCATGTCAAAAATCCATCACCTGCATTCAATAAGTTTTTTTAAAAGGAGAGAGAGAGATATAGACTAACTATGAGGATAAATCACACCAGAATGGGGCTTGGTTTGAAACAAACCTATCATTTGCTTTGAAAGGATAAATGTGTTGTTCACTTTGAACGTTTTCCCAATATTTAACAGATGACTTGGCAGACACTAGGCCTAGCTTGGAAATGGCTGTATCTGAAGGTCAGAAAAGTGGGACTGGGAAATCAGGGGGACAGGAGGAGGTCAGGGTCAGTGTTACCCCTTTTCTAGACGTGTGTCTCCCTCCTGATGCTTCTCAAAGAGGCTTGAATGGCACCTTCTCTGTGGGCAAGGCTTGCAACTGGAAAGAAGAAGTTTTCTTGAATTATTTTCCTCTAATACTGCATGGAAGTGGCTGCTCAGACAAAACCAGTACTACCAGCCTGGTCCTGCTGGGACCCAAACCACCTGCTCCAGGGGTGCCTCTCCCAGTGTCAATGAGTGTCTCACCACAAGGATCAGTTTTCAGGCCAAAATAGCTGTGATGTGATTCACCTCTGCAGATCTCCATTACACAGCAGTCATGCTATCAGAAACTGGAGTCAGTGGGCTGGGAGCACATTCTTTCCCTTGCTTTGCAATGGCCACAAAACACCCCAGCAGACACGAAGCATGAAGTTATTGTAGCTGCTCCTCTTTGGTCAGCACTGAGACAGAGTAAATCATCCCAGGTCTGTTGATATTACTACAGTTCACCCAAGCTCCAGCAGCTGAAGATCCATCCCATTTTCATTAGATAAGCACAACTTTATGGAATACTGAGAAGAAAATAAAACAGCCAGGACAGGGCTGCAGTGAAAAGGACTCTGAGGCAGAAGTGTTTAAGTTAAAAATAAAGGGAATTTTTTAGGAACAGTGGCTGAGGAACCAAGACCACCATGAAACAAGAGACCTGATGAGAACTGGGAGTATTTCCTCTTCTTTCAGCTTCTGAATTTGCAGACATTTGTGGCTGATTGTTACACATTTAAGTGTAAAGTTACCATGGAGAGAAAAGCAAAGCTTAGAGAAAACCTGAGCTGCAAAAGTAGTTTTCTTGTGGAGGAAAGGTGAACTTCTAGGGTGTCATTCTGAATTTTCATCCAGCTACTGGTTCTTGTCCCTGTACCTTCCATGGAATAATACTAAGATAAGGGACTAGCACTGGACAATGCTACAGCCTATTTTTAGGTGATTATAATCTCTTTGCCCCAGGCTCAAGCAGAGGATCCAAATGGTGGATGTGATCTTTCCCTCTGGTCACATCTTCCATCAGCAATTGATACACAGGTTTTATTTTATCCAGAACACTTGAAAGTAGGGTGCCTCCAAGAAAAGAGCAAACACTTCTTCCAAGAGTTCAATTTCCAGAGCAGCAGCTCACTGGGGACCTGTGCTCCAGTTCAGACATGTGAGCCTAATTGTCAGGTAGTAATTTCCACATGGATTCAATTAACAGGATCTGGGAAGAAATATTTCCCACCCCAGGATTCCTGTAAGCTTAGGAAGAGTCAGGGAGCTCCAGTGAGAATATCTCTAATGTTCTTAATTTCACAGATGGAAGAGTGAGTACTGCACCAGAAGAGATGGCTTCTGTGACACAAATGCTCTGCTAGGACTTCTCCTTCCCTTTCCATCTAGTTGTAGGGGAAACTTTGGGATAAACACTGCATGTCACATGCAACTGCAAGGCAGATACCATCTTTATAACTTACACTCTGCTTACTCATTCAGTTCTCAGTTTAAGGGATATTTCGTTTGTCCCATAGCTGCCAAGTTTCTATTTTTAACCAGTTTTCTCAGTTTATAAATGAAAAATGAATCATGAAGACTGAATTAGCCTGGACCTCGTGTAGCTGATTTCAGAATCAGTCCAGAATCAAAGTGCTTGCCAGAACTAAGTCCACAAATTTCACGTTTCCCATGTGATTACCCTGAACTGAACCTGCCAGAGAACTCACTGGTCCTTCAGGTAGGTGTTTGATGTCTTTTTGGAGTGGCACAGCTGTTGAGGAGATAACATGCTAAGGGCAGGAATGGATAGAGAGCTTACAACTGAAGGTAACCATTCCAAAGGGTAACTTTCACACTTGCAAATATCTATTGGAATTAACCTGAACATAGTTCAGATTGTTCTCGTGGCTGCTCAGCATCAGCCTTTGACTGCCAAATGAAGCACACATCCAAATACTGCACACAGGCAAGAATCTTCAGTGTTGCCACTCCTGGGGGCAAATTCAGTGTCATCCTACCCACAAATGCCACCTCCTCGTTACCATGGCTGCAACTTGCCCCCATCTCCCTTCTTCCAGCCACTGGTTGGTGTTGCTCTCCTCCTCTAGCCAGCATCCTCTTGTGACAGGGACATCAGATGTCTGTACCTGAACAAGTGGTCTTGATGGGGAATATTGCTTGTGATCTGCCCCTCAGATATCCTTCAGCCCTGCATTCCATCAGAAGAGCAGCTGAGGCTCCATCCCTTCCCCAGCAGCAGTCAGCATTAACATGTCACTGACATAACCAGCTGGCATCAGATGTCACATCATTCATGCTGGCAACAGTTTTGTGGCACTTTGGAATATTTTCAAGGCTCACCAGCCTCCAATTAATCTCCTGCTGCCTGTCCAGATCCCACTGCATTTGTGGGGGACTTGACAAGCAGGCAGGCAGTGAGTGTACCACAAGAAGGTGAAATGGGGGACATCACCTCTGAAATGGAGCAACACAAAATGTGGTCTGGGGCTGGGAAATACCAGGCAGGTTTGGACTGACTGTGCAGACTGGCAGAGACTCCAGTGAGCCCCTAACCTTGGGAAACTGATCTCATCCACAGCTGTCTGACACCAGGCACCAAAGTCAGCAGGGGGAAGGATATTTGCTTTAATACTGGACTTCAAGTATTTAAGGAATCTTGGGCAGCTTTGGGATTTTAAAACCTTTTCAGTGATGTGGAGGCATTCCCTGCCCATCCCTGCTCTGCACTCGAGCTCCAGTGGCTTCAGGGTCATTTTAGCCTGACCTGATTTGAAATGGAAAAGGTTTGAAATCACAAAACACACAGCCACAAGCCCCAGCAAACCTCTCCAGCAGCACAGTGTTAGGGCTTTCAGGTGTGCTGAGCCCCTGCCACTCGGGGGGGGGGGGGCCCAGCCCCTGCCACGGGGGGGGGGGGTCCCTTTATTTTCAGTTTCTTTCTACTTTTGTGCATGTTCCCTTCACATGCTGCACAAGTGGAGTGGCCTGGCTGTTTGGTGGGGTGCTTGGATGATGCAACTGGAGTTGCCACACATCCTTCCCTCTTCTCTCTTCCCTCTTCTCTCTTCCCTCTTCTCTTCTCCAGGGACCAATTTCTTTGGCTCCAGCACCAAAGCACTGCTGCATTTAGACAGATGAGCTATAGCAAGGCCACTGCAAGGTTACTGAGCTGCTAGGGAGCTGCAGCTGGATTACATTGACACTCTCAGATGACTTCTGAGGTGTTAGAAGCCCAAGGAAAAAAAAAAAAAAAAAGAAATACCTAACATGGAAAAGCTGTGCTTATGCCTTGCCCTTTGTTGTAACCCTCCTGACAGACAAGCTGCAAATTCCTATATAGAAGGTGAGACTCAGTCCCAGTCATCTCCACTTCAAACAGCATTTCTGGAGACAAGAGAGATGAAGCAGTGGGAGACTGGCATCAATGGTGAGCAAAAATAATGCAGATTCTTTGTGGTACTTAAACCTGCTTCTTCTGCAGCCTCTCCTCACCTGCTTACAATCCATATGCATCTATAGAGGTTCCCAACACACTTTCAGAGCACACATTCTGTTCCTTGTGGATAGGGATAACTCCTGTACCCAAAGCTCTGCAAGTCTGTAGGAATACTGTCCATGGAGTAATTTGTGCTGGTTTTGTTTCCTGGTCTTTTGTTTGAACTCCTTTTTTTGTACTGCTAGGAGGGCTGTTCTTTGCTGTTATTGATTGGGAAGTATCCAAAAACCCTGTGTGAAGGCTTGCCTCTTGTTTCAGACAGAGTAACTTTGATTATATCTTTCATAGGATCTATTTCCCATTATTATTTTGTGTATGTGTGCTGCAAGCCAGACACTGGCTTCCTGGGGTACTATGCTCACAGAAAAGAGAAGTATCCCTAAAGGAATGGTAGACTGAGCCTTATTTCTGCTTTCAAAACCTGACACAATTAGAAAATAAGTTGATAATTTTTTTCCTATTCACCTGCAAAGTGTATAGTTCAGAGATACCCCCAGCTGCCAGGTATTTATACTGCTTTAAAGATTCCATGGGCCATGGAGCAAATCACAGAGGTTTATCAGCCTCCCTCAAAGCTAGACTTTTGCTTTTTCCATATTTAAAGGTGAAACTCTGTTCACCTTGTTCACTAGATCACCCTGGCCAGAATACCTTAAAACCTCCCTGAAGCAGCCCTCTTCTTTAGCCCATTTTGCAGGCACAGCCCGTAAGTGGAGCATGTCTGGAGGTCTCCAACAAACTGGAACAAAATAAAGAATAGAAAGCAGACATTTACCAGCTCAGCTCATTCCTAATAAAGTATCCAGCCAAGTACAGCATGTCCCTCCTGCTGCAAAGCAAGCTTTCCCCCCTTCCTTTCTCAGGATGAAAGGGCCCACCCACCAAAATAAAACCCAATGCTGCCTTGTTTGAGCAGCAGCAGAAGAGAAGGGACCCTCCTGCCTGATTTGACTGGATCCTTGCAATGGGAAGCAGAGGGGAAGATCTGGGAGAGAACTGTACATGGCTATCCAGGTCTCTCTTCCTAGTCAAGAGATTTTTCACCCCACCCATGCTGGCAGCCAGGATGCTGATGGGGCCATGCCTGAGCTTGCAGAGGAGGAGGCTGTGGCTTTCCTTACACAGTTGCCAGCTCAGGCTTGAACAAGGGTCCAGTGAGGACTGAGTGCCCAGATAGAGGTCACCTGGCAAAACTCGGGGCATGAACAGCTTGTTTTTGCTTTTGGGTTTTTTTTTTTTTTTCCCCTTGAAAAAGCAGGATCCTACTTAAAGCCTGAGTTTAGAGATAGGTGCTAAGTGAAGGGTCCAGCCCCAAATTAGGGACCCTGAGCAGCTACTGACAGTGTGAAGTGATGGCCCCTGACCCTCTCATCCATCTGGGATGGAAAAGCAAGGAGCTGGTTTGCCTGGCACCTGCACAGCTGCTGGGCTGGCAAAGTTTTCAGTGGTTTTTCCTGCGCTTGTGTCTGTCAAAGTGCAAGGTTTGCAGAGAGCTTGGAGGTTCTGTCCTCCTTTGTTCACCCATCCTCCCCTTGGGTAGCCAGATGAGATGATCAGAATTCTTTCTGGCCTGCTCTGATTGGAAACTTCTGCCCTTTGTGTGCAGCAGTTTTGTAGAGCTACCTTGAGCCAGCAGCACTTCATCCCTGGCTGAGCCAGCACCAATGCTCCTCAGCTCCTGTGTCCAGCTTGGACCCAGCACTGACAGCAAAAAGCTGATTCAGTTCAGTGGCAGAACAGACAGGGACTGAAAGCTGGAGGCCCTGAAGTGCCACACAGCACAGCATGTGCCCAGCAATGCCTTCTGCCTGCTGGTACCAACCCCCTGTGCACAGCCTCCCCCCACACCTTTTCATCTTAGCTTTGTGCTATCAGCTCCAGGAGTTGGGCCAACAAGCTCTGGCTGTGTTTCCATTCAAATGCTGTACAAGACACATTCCAATACGAAGTTTGTGTTTACAGCAGGAAGATAAAAAGCCAGGGATAGTTTGGTTTTTGGGTTGGGTTTTTTTTGCCTGTCAGTAATGTCATTAATTTGGGCTCTTGCCCTAAATAATCCCCCTAATCTGTCAGATCATGAAACATGAAAGTCATGAGCCTGAAGCTACCCAGAAGCAAATCAATGCTTGGGTTGAAAGACTCCAGAATTAAAGACAGAGAAAGGTTATGCTGGGACTGACAGCATCCTCAGAAAGGCCCCAACTTCAAAGACTGGAGGTGGGTAGTTCCTGCAGTCTTCTTCTTCCCCCATGGCAGAAGGGGGGATTTGTGGTCTTTCTCAGCAGCAGAGGCCACAAGTGGTGTAAAACCAGGGAAAGTCTGAAGCCAGAGCCTCCCTTCACAGGAAAAAGCAAAACTGCCCAGTAAATCCACCTAGGGATTATCTTGGTGCTCATTCACAGTCACTGAAGAAACACAGGAAGCATGGGAGAAGATATTTTCAGACCCAGAGGTTTAACAAGTCATTCACAGGGAAGAACCATGCGCAGCCACAAAGAAATGGGAATAACTTGGAGAGATGGCAGGGACCAAAGCTGCCATCCACAGCCCCACCACCACCTTGCTCTTTCAGACATGCTCCAGCTCACTCCTCCTGAAGGAAAGGTTTCCTGAAGGAAATATTTGTTTCTCTCTTAGCAAAAGAACCTGGAAAACACGCTCCCAGGAGCAGAGTCGGTGAAGCTGCCCAGGTGTCAGTCCCAGCAGCTGTACCCGCTCCCCAGGGGCACTCTGGGGGCTGAGCTGATCTCTGCCTTCAGGATGATTCCTAAAGTTTGTTTGTGGTTTTTGCTGATTTTCCAGGGCTCCAAGTTATCCTTTAGCAGGAGAAACTCCTCAGTGCTTTCTGGCTCCCTTTCTGTCTGTCCCACATCCATGCCTGTGTGTTGAGCACTGTGTGCTCTCCGTGATGATCAGCTGGGGTTTGATTGACAAGTTTGCCCAGGTTAAAGGGATGCCAGAAGGATTTGTGTGAGTGTCCTGGGGATAAACATGATGCTAGGTGAAAATTCCTGTTCTCTTCATATCCAGGAAATAATTAAATATTTAATTTTTTCACATAACTTCTCATTAGAGCAAACAGAAACTGGGGCACTGAGAGATTCAAGCCCCACGTTTACTTACTGGTTCTTGCTTTTCTGCCTGCTCTAAAACCTGCTGTCTGGCACCTCTGCTGCAGCTTGTTGCTCACTGGACTTTGATTTAATCAGGACATGTCACTATTGCTGGGAGTTATTAGCCATTTCACCTTCCTGAAAGTAAGAGTTTCCCTGACAAGAACCTGGTAGTGCCACATCTCAAAGGCCTTTCAAACAGTCTTTAGTCCAGATAAGACTTGAAGGGTGAAGAGGCAACAAAAAGCAGTTAATCCACTTAACTGCCAGTGGAAACTTCACCAGCAAAAAGAGCAAGTTATTTTTTGGAATGACTTCTCTGCAGTCAGATACCGGGGATTTCCAACAGCTGCACAGTCTTCCTTGCCTGTGTTTTCCAGTAATGAATACTAATGATCCTTCACTGCTATTTTAATTGCCTGCCTATCAAGCTTTGTTAATCTTCCCTATTTTCCTTAATCTTTCATCAAGTGTCACTTTTTCTGTGTTTCTTCTGCATTGAAAAGGCATTTAAACATTTCACTAAGCAGAAAAAAGAGAAAAGAACTTAAAAGAAGGAAAAAAGAGAGAAATCCTCCCTTTTGTGTCTGGAATACTAATTTTCCAGATTAGAAAATAAGCAGTTGTAGTATCTAATTAAAACCAAGAGGTGAATTATTAGAGAATATATAGATACCTATCCTTCCAAACCATGAAGACTGTAGACTGCTTCAAAATCAGACTGTGTTCCTAATCTAAATAATACTTGCAGCTAAGACAGGGTTTCTGCCAGAGAGAAGCTAACAGCATTTTAGCCACAAAGTCACCAAGTATTTGATCTGCATTTTGCTGAATGAGAAAGGTTTTGACTAGCAGAGAGCTAGAGTAGGCAACAGAGAATGTTGTCTTCTTCCCTTGATGTTTTTTTAAGCTCTGTTTTTTCCCTGAACATCAGCCTTTAAGATTTAGCTCCTTGTGAATGTCACTTCACACTGTGAACCTCTGCAGAGAGGCTGCTCTGGTGGTGAAAATACATGTTACCTTGGAGGAGTAAGCAAAGTGGAAATACAAACTGGTCCATTGCAGCAAAACTCCAGAAAAGCTCAGATGATGGAGGTATCTAAAACAGAACAAAACCAAAACAAAAACCTGAGCATACCTGTCTGTTTTCAAATTATGATTGCCACATCCCTGAACACAAAATCTTCCTGGAGAAGGTGGTTATAGGTAGGAGTCTTCTGGACCCAGCCTGTGTGCATCTCTCAGCAGCTTCAAGTCACTTTCTTTCGCCCTTGAGCATTTTCTCCCAGAAGCAGTTTCACCAGCGAGATGCTCCCTCCTGCCCTGTTTAAGATACTCCCAACTGTTTACCAGAGGATATTCAGACACTGCAAATGCGCTCTCTCTGATGAGGAAGCTTCTGCTGTGTGCTGATTTGAGATCTGCATCAGCAAATGAGATCAGGAAGGGAGAGAGAGGAGAAAAAAAAACCAGATCTAGGGAAGAAAAGTAGTTTTGTGTCCAACATCTGATAATGAAGGCTGTCCAGTTACAGAAACCTGATTTCAAAACCTTACAATTAAGATCTCCTTGTCCCAAACAATTTTCCTCATTCTCCATGAAAATCTTTCATGGCAGTCTCAATTACTGAGCTACTTTTAATGGTCTGACAAGTTTGTTGCTGGCTACTATGGGAGCAAATCAGCCATAACAAAATCCACTGTGAAGTTTTGGGGCAGGTCTCTTCAGCCTGTTAGAGCTTTCCAACATATCCTCACCTTGCTCAATCCAAACCCCTCAGGTCACAGATTTTAAAGCCCAGAGGAGTATCCCTACAACTGCTTCCTTGAGCCTCCCAGTTTGCTGCTCCCAGGCTGTCCCAAGAAACTCAGAGGACAGATGCTGCATGGCACTGAAATTTGAGAGTGCTGACATCATCCCATGTTTATGTTTTTGTGATTAAAATCATGGCATTGAGTTTACTCAGAAGTGATAGAAGAAATACAGCTTTTCTTCGGAGTCCTAGGGTCTGTTTCTCAGATGTTCTTTTTTCTGAAACATTTGGATCATGTCAGATTCCCACTACTCAGAAATAGGATTCTTCTTTCCCACTGGGGTAAATCAGGCATGACTGCATTGAAAGTGATTGTGCTTCTGATGTGACAGGTTAATTGATCCCTGAGCAGTAGCTTTCCACAGGGCTGTGCAGAGTATTCATCACTGATCTTTCAGCCATGCCATCAGTGCAAGTTGTTGGTTGGTTTTTTTTTTTCCTACAAAAATATTATTGGAAGCAACAGCAAATTTTTGTTTGGGAAGAAAGGTGAGAGGGGGATGTCAAACAGAAGAACCTTTGAAGCCAGCCCAGCCTCTGTCCTCTGCTCCAAAGATTATCCTCATTTTAGAAGGATGTGGGGTAGTAGAGGCTGCATGTCAGGTCTGTTCGTGCTTTCTAGGAGTAGGACAGTGTTTTTAAACAGGTCACTAAGTGCCACTCCTCAAATGTGGGGTTAACTCTGGCAAGTGCAGATTGTGCTCCCTTGTGGGATCTAGCCCAGCTCTGGATTTGATGGGAAGAGTTCCACAGTCTGTTTGCATGGTGTGTGGAAACAATAATTTTGCCTGCAGCTTTAGACTTTTGGATTTCTTTGCTGTGCTCTTCCAAAAACAAAGTAACAAAGCTTCCCGGGACTCCGGGGCTGAGGTCCTGCCAAGCAGCCTTGATTCTGAGCCACGCAAACTGGGGGTTACTTTGGAGACAGAGGTTCAAAGGCAATAACTATGCAAGAATTAAAGTTACAAAACCTGATTGCAGCTGACCCTCCCTCCCCCCCTGTGAAAACTTCCCCAAAAAAAGCCTTTGCAGGGAGAGCAGCAAGAAGGGGATGGAAGAGGATGCAGGGGATGCTGCAGGGATCGGGGCTGGGAATGAACCCCAGGAGCAGGGGAAGTGGGTCAGGGGCTCTGCCTTGGCAGCAGCTGGGAGAGGAGGGAACAAACACAAAGAGGAGTCGTGGGCGACTGTTCTTAAGGACTCTCCGTGGAGGAATTTGTTGAATGCTGCTGGGGAGGTTTGCACAGTCCCTTCCCAGCCTGGCAGCACAAGGAAGCAGCCTTGTGAAGGAGGGACCTGGTGCAAGAGTGGGAAACAGGAGACCCTAGAATCCCTCAGCTGCATACTGAGTATGAAGTGGGTTGGTGGGGTCTTGGGGAATTTTTGGGGGTTTGTTTTTGTGTGTGTGTGTTTGTTTTGTTTTGTTTTTTTCCCCTCAGAAAAATCTGAAGGAGTGTTTTGGGAGGAAATCACAGCGTGGGGTGTGAGCAGGTCTGCCTGGGCTGAGCTCCTGGGGTGATGCTGATGAGCTGCTGGCTTCTGCTCAGAGGAGAGCTCAGTGGCAAGAGTGAAGGGTACAAAACACCAAACCAAACCACCACCACCAACAAGAACCCCAGCAGCTCAGGATCCCACAGAAGGCCTCTGGGGAGCACTGGTTTGTTGATGCACATCTAGGCTGTCCTGAAAGGCCCCAGGTGCCAGGGATGTGTTCTTCCACACTCCCACTTGCTGGTTGCCAGCACTGGGAGCTGTTCTGCAGACAGGCAGCTGTTGCTTTCTTGATTAAACCTGCTTTGCCCAGCTCCTTAACCAGGAGTTTAAAGCAACGAACGGCAAGTACAAGCCCTTAATCCACTGCAGTGTGGGAGTGGAAGACTGTTTGCTAACAAAAATAGTTCTGCAAACTGGGCCACAAAGCAGTGAAAGGAGAATCATGGGAAGACCAAAGAGACAAAGTAGGTGATAAAGATATGGACAGGGCTGAGGGATGAGGGGAGGGGAATCTTCACCTCAGAGTGCAAAGGGTCAGAGGGGGCAGTAATGACATCAGATGTCACTTCACCTAGAACCTGGCTAACCCCTTTCCAAAAGGCAGGGAAAAAGACAGGTTGCTACTGGTCCCTACAAAATGTAGGAAACTGGTAGATGGAGTTTTCCTGTTTTCTGAGTACTGTCACAACAGCTGAATGTCAGCAAAGGTCTTGAAACAATGTGATACTCTGCTAACCTGCTCCACTTCAGTTCCTCCTGTTCTACATCAGATAGATGACTTGGTGTCACAGTTAAATCCTTACCAGCCCCACTGGGGCCTTTGTTACAGCTACTTCAGGAAAAACTTACTCTGAGATCTTTAAGAACTAAATTACATTAGGAAGTAATCGCTAACTATTATTATTTATTACCTGTAGATAAGTAACAGATGAGGTGTGCACAACCTGTATGTCTTCAGATCTTCCCTGCACTGAAAGATGAGTTCATGCAGGCCAATATTTAGCCAGAACTCTCTGTGAGGAACAAGACACTAGAAAATGCCAGCTTTATTACTAGCCTTTTACTCTTTTCCCTGAGCGGATTCTCAGAGGTTTGAGTTTATGGTGTGGTTGTAGAGGGAATTCAATTTGTGCTCAGCTAAACAAAGGTGAGCAGTCATCCCATCCAGCACAACTAAGCAGAAGGCAAGATGTGTGCCTGTGCTGCTTGCTTTGGCAGGAGGGTAAGGAGGAGTGATGCTCTGTACTCTGCTTACACAGGCAGAGGCAGGAGGGTTGAGCCTTGGGCCCTGCCAGCCTCATGTCCCTGTGGAGCAATGGTCAGCCTGGGTCCTAGGGACAGAGTGTGGCTGATGCTCCCTCATCTATACACTGGCATGAAAAGGCTCTCTCTCCTGTGTCCTAATCCAAACACAACAATAACAACTGAAATGAGATTACCCAACACCATCAAACACACCCCTTCCCAAATGGGAGAGATGCTCTACAGAGCTTCTGGTAGCTCACAGTGAAAAATAAAAAAATTAAAAAACAATGAAGAAGTAACTCCCAGCCTCATTTATATTTTAGGGAAGAAACTTCCTAGCCAAAGGCTCTCCTCAGAGGGATTTTAAGTGGTTTGGATTACAAATGTACATCAGGAAGGGGCTTCTGCAGTCATCAAGTCCTGCTACAACAGGGAATCATGTCCTGTGATCCACACTCATGAATACGAGTTCCCAAGTAGGGCATGCCTTGAAATAACTAAAGAAAAAACAATGAAATATTGTCACCAAGTCACTTCTGAATTTACTTGCATCATGGAGATAAATGAAAGCACAGTAAGGTACAACTTCTTGCCTGCCTGATAGCATGCCCACAGCATAGAGATGAAGAGAGATACGGGGCTTTGAGTCACTTGTACAGCTGCATTTGCTTCATAAATCTGTGCTAGAGGATGGGTTAAGGAGAATTTATAATTGCACAAGCCACATAGAGACACTGGCACTTCACTCAGTAAGTGCCCCTTCATTGCAGTTGAAGTGCCTGGTATTTAGCATTACCATAATTCCCAGATACAGACAGGGAAAGGACCTACTCTGTCCATGGAGAGGCATCCTATCCACCCCATCACTTTCCTTGCATCAAAGTGTTCTCAGCTTCATCTCCAGAAGTGTGTTCTGGTGAAGACAGACTCTAAATTGGTTAGGGATGGGGTATTTCCATCTGGCTTGGGTAATGTGACTCTTGCCCTATCCAGCCTTGTGAGAGACTGGACTAGCATCCTCCAGGGGTTTATTCAAACCACCAGAAGAAACTGTGGCTCTGCAGTTTCTTTGCTGAGGCTGGAAAAGCACCACAGAACAGACACTGCTGGTAACCAGGTACTCTGAGGACTACCTAACACTGCCATGGGGTTGAAATGCTTGTGCCATCCTAACTTGGAAAAGAGATCTTTACAATTTTCTCATTGTAACTATTCACCAGGCATAAAAAATTAATGTCTTACCAAATCAACATCTCTCTGTGCAGGTGAAAAAGGCCCAAGCCCAAAAGGTTTGGGGAGTCATTCATCAAATGGCTGAAAGGTTTAGGGTGTGGAGGATTAACTGGGTTATCAACACAAGGCTGAGCACTCCCACCTCTGTCTTCTCCACTGATCTTTTTCCCACTTTTACAGGTATTTCTCTAAAGGTTGGCACTTGTAAGCATCTTCCAGTCCAATAATGTATATTGTAGCATCTCCAGCTTTGTGGCTATTGTCCAGCAAGTTATTCTCTGAGAGGGGACAGTGGGGCACATATTCCTCTGGGTCTTAGACAGCTCTGCTAGTTACTTCTGTTTATTTGCTTGTAAACAAAAAGAGTTGCATTCCTTTGATGCTGTAAAGCAATAGTAATTTCTAACCATCTAGTTTGCCAACAGCATTATTCTCATAAAAAATCCAGATACCTTTGTACCTCCCCCGTTACTGCTGCAGCTGTTGCAGATCCTGCTGGCATTTCAGCTCAGGCAGAATTCCAGTGCAGCACCAGCAGATTTTTTGGCAAGTGGACTAATCCTTGCACTAGTTACAGAGAGGAACTCATCACCTGAGACTGTAAAGAACAGTTAAACCCCACGGTCTGACAGAAATGACCCTGCAAGCCAGGATGAGAGTGGAGGTGAGACTATTTTCAGCACCTCTCATCCCATCAAGTGGATGTAAACAACAGTGTTTCCTCTGGAGCTGTACCTTGCTGTCAGTGAGATCTGCTTCTTACCCAAGCCCTGCCATTTTTCTTGCTCCAAAACAGCAAATACTTTTTATTCCCTCCACTCCTGCTTGTTGGTGCTTCATTTTAAAATGTGTTCAGCCCATTCTTGCTGCAGTGGCCACATCCTTTTCAGAAGGGGTCTGGCTTTTTCTGCCCCCCTGTTCCATCCCAGTGCTCTGGTTGGTGATGCAGATGTCAGCAGACCCATTCCTAGCTCTGCTGCTGGCTTCTGCAAAGACTCTTGGTAAAGCCCCCAGCTCCTCTGAGACTCTGTACCCTTTTATAACATGTCATGGCTCCTTCCTCTGCCTGCCTAATGTTCAGGACAAGGGCTCTCCCCGTGTAGATGTTCCAGTAAAAAAGGGGCTGACCTCTCCTGTGGCTGCCAAGAGCAACTGTAATATGGGAAATAGTAATGAGTCTGCCTTTCTCCCCTGCCTGGGAACTAGGTAAGGGACACCATCCCACTTGATGTTAAAAGAAAAAAAGCAGGCAGAGAAAAAGGATGGGATTTGCTCCAGGTCACATAGCAGATCAGTGGCCAGGAACAGAAGCCAGCTCCCATTTCCCTTCTCAGACCCCTCTTCCTCCTGCTCTCTGCAGATCTCTTCAGCTTGTGCTGTAATCACCAGACCATGTTTATTTTCATGGCTGTGCATTCCTCCCATGAAGCACACCCACATGATATTTGATCCTCTCCGCCTCGGTGGGGCAGGTGGGCGGACAGCAAAGAGAAAATTATCAGCTCCCCACGTCCTTCCCAAGTTCAGGAATCCTGCTTGATTTCTTAGAGTTTTCTTAGAAGGGTTTCTACACTTTTTTCTGACTCCTTGTCCCACCACCAGCCCCTTATCCTGGGGGAAAGGAAGCAAGCAGAGCACCTTAAACCCAAGCTGGCAGAGAGGAAACTCAGTGCGCTGTCTGAAGAAGACACGAAGTGATAAGGGGCTGAAATGTGCAGAGTCCTGAAGGGAAGGAGGGGAATAAAAACCTCTCCACAGCATGAGGATGCATCTACATGTCAGTGCAGCTCAGCGTGATGCGTGCTGGAAAGGCCCAGGCACTCATTTGTTAGCCTGGATTTGAACTCTAATGACAAATGAGCTGACAGCCTCCCTGCACCTCGTGCTGGGATCCCAGCAGAACTTTCAATTGGAAAATTCAGCACTTGGTGGAAATGGAGCTGCCTCCACCTCCAGCATGGGGCAGTGGAGCTGAGGGGGGGTTTGTGTTGTCACAGCAGCTTGGAGGGCCAGAAGGCTGAGGAGAAGAGAGTGGCAGAAGCAGCTGGCTTCAGCCACACAAAGGAAGGTATATTATATTATATTATATTATATTATATTATATTATATTATATTATATTTTAGAAACAGGAGGCCCTAGAACAGCACCAGGGGGAAGCAGGGGAGGTAACAGAGCAGGGTAATAAACTTCCAGGAGTGACAGGAGCTCTGCTGCTTCCATGCACAAGGAAGATGCAGAAGACAGGAGCAGCCCCAGGAGCAGCCAGGTGTATCCCTCAGGGAGAGGCAGGCAGTGCTGGCTGTGATTTTTAAATATTTCAGGTTTTGGCCCCTAAGAGCTCAGCCGTACGAGTCAGTACCTTTCCAATGTAAAACCTGAAGTTTTTAATAATAAATACTGTCTAATCTCCTGTCAGTAGAGGGGATAACATGTAGATGGTGTTCTCTTCATCTCTTCTAGATTTATCAGCTGTGCAGCTCCTGGTAGACTGCTAGGGCAAAGATGTCTTTCCACACTCAGGGAGGAAATCCAGACCCAGTCACCCTTTCACTACAGCTGAGTGGTCAGAGATGGTGGGAAGGAGGAAATCTGCCTTCAGGGAGTTATGGTTCAGCAAGAGAGCACTCTGGAAGAGCATGACCACATCTGTAAGGGCAGCTCTGCCCACAGGAATTAGAAGTTTCATGGTCCAAAGGGCAGTGTGAGGTGGAGTTGTCTGTTAGCCAAAGATTGGATGCATAAAGCAGTTTTATTTCAGCACTGGAGGAGCATCCTGGGTCCTTCATCTGGGAACAGGTTTGTTTCCATGTTTTGGAAGTCCTGTCTTCACCTCCACGTTGCATCAGTGTCAGATTCTTCTGCTCTACTCAAAAAATCCCAACAGGGAGTTGCAGTGGAGCCTCACCAGGGCCATTCCCTGCAGAGAAGGACCCCAAAAAGAGGCAGAAAATGTGCTTTGCAGAGCTGATGACCATTTTCCAAAAGGTGCTTTCACTCAGTGCTTGCTAAAGCATCCCCAGCATCCCACAGAATCCCAACCCAGCACCAGTAATATGGCAAAGCCCTGGAAGGGTAAGAAAAGGCACTGCTGGCATCTTTCCTGCTTTGCATAAACCCAGCTGTACTTGTAGTCAAACAAACCAAAAAAAGCAACGGAATTGCCAGATGTGTGCTTGAATACCATGAAGATTGATAAAGGTCAGTGTAATAAATTGTGGGTACACTAACTACAGAATCACTCTGTGGAGAAAGGATGCAGTAAAACTGTTGATGTCTTCACTGGTGGGTGTCCTTCCTGCTACTTCTTGGCAAAAAGCCATCCAGCACTGAGCAGCCCTCACAAGAAGATTCAACAGGCTTTGTTATCAGTGGATAACAATCTGAACAAAGAAAACCCAGATTTAGCTCAGCTGAGCTGAACTTTATCTCTGAGACCAATGCCTCCTGTGACACATTGCCATTGCCATGGCAACGGGAAGGTCTCTGCTAGAAAGGGTCCAGACTTCTTTCTACCCTTCATCTTTGGTGCTTTAAACTATCACTTTTTCACCGAAGTCATGATTTTCTGGGAAAATGGACATGAAAGAAAGATATTTGGAGATGTGGGCAGGTATTAAGGAAGATAACCTGTGCCTGCCCCCATAGTCCTGCACATCCCTGACCCTGAGATGTCATTTCCATAGTGGTACCGTGTTCACTGTAAGCTTTGGGCTTTCCTTTAAAAAAATTTCTCCTCACATAACCTGCAGTTCAATTCAGCAGGTCTGAGCAAGGATGAAACTCTTGTCACCATGCACCAGTGTTTTATTTGTACAAGACAGCCCTTGGAGTGAGGCAGCTGGGAAGCTCAGTTTCCCTGGGAGCTGGGGAGATTCCCCAGGGGTATTCCTGCAGGTGGGAGCCTTGTCCCATCAGCTGCCCTGCTTATTTCTAACAGAATCAAAGCTACTACAAGACAGGCATTTTACAGAGCTCACTTCTGTGGTGTTTCACTGGCTGATCAGAATCTGATGTGTGCAATTAGAAATTCGGCCCAAAATTGCCATTTAACAAAAATGAGGCTGCATCTTTTCTTGAGATACCCATTAGAAAACCCTACAACACGTGTGACAGCAGACCCTGTAAATGTGATGTCCCTTGGATGCTAATGCCAGAAAACTGTTGCAGTTAATTGCAACTTGTGGATTGAAAAGGATGAAATCTTGGTAAAAAAGAGATTTCTGTTGTTGGGTACTGTGTAAATATTTATGTGATATCTGTGGAGGAATGCCTTGGGATCAGAGAAACCACACAAAGTCAAATGGACTCATCAAAAGAAACCACGAATGAAAAGCAAACATTAAAAAAAAAAAAAAGACAAAAGAAACAAAACCAAACCACCAACAAAGAACCTCCCTTCTGAGTGAGCCCAGGGCCCAGGTGGCACTGGGGTGTTTTCTTCCCAGAAGATTCATTTTCTGTTTTGCAGGTGCCTTTAGATGAGTAATATAATGGGAAATCTGGCCCAGGCCATCTTAAATGTCAGGAAGCTGATTTTCATGGGAGCACCATGTTTAGTTAGCACAAATGAGAAGAAAGGCAGTGCTCACTGAGAACACAAGCACAACTCTTCCTCAAACACAACTTTCAGCTGTTGTCTGCTTTGAACCAAGTATTTTGTCCTGGTCACAGTTTAGAGTCCTTCTTCCTAAACGTTTGGTAGCAGCAGAAAGGGAAAGTCAGTTTTGTCAGTCAGAAAGTCAGCAGAAAGTGTTTTGTCAGTTATGGTTCCTTTATTTTATTTTTTTAACACCATCAGATATCCCCAGCACTAAAACAAGATCAAAACTTTGCAGGAAGTTTGCAGCTGATATTGAGCAATGTATTACATTTATTTATGTTGTAACTAAATTTTAATGGATTTTTTCATTACAGATAATAACAAAAACAGCATTTCAACAGAGAGAGATGCTGAAAAATCTGTAGAGTCTGCTTTTTTCATGCAGAAGAATGCTGTTTCTTGGTAGCTTTAAATAGACAGTAGTGTTAGCAAACAGCATATGCACTAGCTATAGATATGGGCTGCCTGCCAAGCCTGGAATTTCCATGGGGTTTTGCTTGATCACAGTAACAGAAGTTGTCAGCACCAGCAATCAATATCCAGAAGGTCACTGGACTATCCAGCAGAGCTCGTGTCTTGTCAGTCCTTTGGCATCTGGACTGGCAAAGCTCCATACCACCAAAATATAGCAAAGAGACAGAACTCTTTATGTCTGGAGAGTTACTAGGAGAGATAAACACAGATACAGCACAGAAAAGTAAGTTTAATGACCAAACTTAGAGTCTTCTGTTACATTCTGTTTACGAAAATGATTTATTCACACACCAGGGAGCCACACAGCACAACTTTCATCCAGTTGCCTATTCCTAACGCATTGATTAACTACTCCTTAGCTAGCAATTTTGGTTCAGAAAGTTCTTCTTTTGAATTAAGTTGGGGTTTTTTTTTTCCTTTTTTCTTCTTTTCTCTATGTAATAACTAAGATTCAGCAACTGCTTTCTCCCCAGCCTTTGGGAAGGAGCATTTTAGTGGCTGTGACTGGAGCACTGTCTTCTCATAGAAATGCAAATCATTAACTACCCTCCCCTGCCCATGGACTGTGGAAATAATGGATTTCCAGGGCAAAATACAAATGACCTTCACCTCTGCACAGCATAGGAGACCACTCTCTCTTCTCCAGTTTTGGGCTGTACCCTTATGGAAGATTATAATTTACATCTCAGAATCCATACACTGATGGATGAGCCTATGGTCATGTTAAGGTGAATTTGAGTTTGACAGAGCAGGCAGAGCTGTAGTACAAAGGCTTAATTAATTCCTAGGAACGTGCAAGGAATGTACTCAGGAACTCTGGAAAGGTGACTGATAGGTTTGTGTAGAAAACCTGGAGTTTTCAAAGCAAGAGAAGATGGGAGAACTGAAGGAAGCAGTAGGCAGAAGATGGTGCTGTGGCTCTCCAAGAAGCCAAAAACCTGGAACAACCAATCCTCAGAAAAACTCCACAAAATCCACAGAGCAGCACTGGCATGCTTGGCAAATGCTGAAACAAAAATGTCAGCACCTTGCCAAGCCAGCAGACAGAGACACAACGTGTGAGCACTGCAATGAGCCCTGCCTGCCACCAGTGTGTCCCTAGCACAGGCTGGGAAAGGACCAAGGACCATTTCCATTTCTCCAGGAACCCCCCCTCCCCAGCTCCACATGCAGCCTGGGTTATCAGTTTCCCACCTGCCACATCCCAGCCCGACCCAAGTGCTGCAATCTCTGACGTCCATGCAGAAAGTGCTTTGCAAGGTTGTGTTGCTGTGTCAGCAGCCAGACCCCGCAGTGTTCTTTGACTTGTCTTACACCAAGATTCATTATTTTGCCACTTTGTCCATGCTGTTAAATGGTGAACAGGGGTGTGCAGAAAAAAGGATCTATGGTTAAACTGGAGTCCCTGTTTCACGTGGATTTACAAATTTTGAAATCTGTCTCCAGTAAAGGCAAGAACTCTAACAGCCCTTGACCCCAGCTGGTGAACTATTTCTTAATGACACAGTTCTGGACAGATTAGTCTTTCTTTATGGTCACTCAACCATTTCAAGATCTGTTCCCTTAATAAGGTGTGCAGGTGAGCAGAGAGGCTGTAGGAACAGACAGACAGGCTGGGAGTCAGGAAATAGGGAAGGGCTTGGATGGATTTAAGTCCCCCTGAGACTCGTCTGGCTGGACAGCCAGGTAAAGTGTTGAGCCAAAGCAAACCACTCCAGTATAAACTCTGAGGGATGAAAGCCAATGGTAACCTTCCTCTGGCTTTAGAGGGGCTTTTGAGCTGCTGCTCGTTTGGGATTGCTTTGAATTTCTATCTTGGGACTGGGATAATGGTGTGAGTAACTTCACACGTTACAGAGAGCCTAAAGAAGTGTGAGAGGAAGAGCTCTAGAATGGAAGACATTATTTACGTTTTAAATGTGCAGCAAGTATCCTCCAGGAAGATGTGTTTTCCGTATGTAATGCTAAAGCTACTATAAATAAACAATTCTGCTCCCTCTGCTGAATATTTTGATCTTTGTAGCAAGAATAGGAGCTGCTGCTTGAGCCAGACAGAGTGTTGCTTAGCAATGGGAAAGGGTCAGCTCCTGTTCTGTCCAGGAGAATAAAGCAAAGCTCTCCCTTAGTGCCTTTGACAATGCACAGGAGTGTGACAAAGAGTTTTGTGAGACTTTAGGTTCCTACCTGAATAGAAAAAAACCTCAGTGCAGAGGCACAGAGCGATACACCAGCAACAAGGAGTGAGGCATTGCCATGCCATGTCCTGATGGCTGGGCTGTACCAAGGGACTCTGAGGAGTATCAGCTACTACAACAAGTCCCTATCTTTTCCAGCCCTTTTCTGGACCTGTCACTCAGCCATCAGTGAGTAACTGCCTGAAATCTGGGAGTCTGGCCAAACATTTGCAGGCTCAGGTAGAGAAACCATTGGAAGGACTGGGTGCACCTATTATTCATATCATGTTTTATCCACAGTGCTCTACAGTACAATATCAAGACCACAATTGCAACATTTATCAAAGCTGGACAGTAAAGTTAGGTAGATTTCAAGAATATTTTTTGTTTAACACGGATCTCAAGTTAACTTCAAGGAGCATCTCAGAGGAACTCTGTAGTGGGTAACCCTGGAGGATACTGGCTTAGTTGGAACTTTGTGTAAAAATGGCCCTTTAGTATTTGCTTCAATGTGGCTGATTTGTTAGTACTTCAAGCATGCACATAGAGATTTAAAGTCAAATACCGCTAAGGAAATACCAACCTGACTCCAGACACATAGCCTTTTGGAGCAGAAGTTACTGTTTAGTGGTAGGATTATTTTAGAAACGAATCTTGGTTAGAAACATAAAATGGAAATTTGCAAAATCAGCAGTGTGATTTCCTTGCCCAGTGCAACAACTTTCATAACCATTTTACCTTTTTAAAGCAAACACTGGCATCAAACTTAAGCACACTACAAATAGCTGTATTTATTAGCCTGATTACATGGACTGACTCTTAGTATTACTGTGAGAGAAATACATTGTGGATATTGATTGCTAGTGTAATTATGAGTCATTTCCTTTGATATAATGCTCGTGCCACTGAGGCTAGGATGCCCAAGGGGCTGGTTTAGGCTTACAAAAAAAGGAAATAGAAAGGGAGTGTGCTCTGTAGAGTGGCAGTGACTTTATTTCAGAAAACATCAAGGAAAGTATTTATGTCCCTTCTAATATGAAACTGGGATCATAAGAAACAAAACTTAGAATAGGAAAAGAAAGCAAGATACCAATAAATATTTCAAACTGAAACAAATCTTTGATTTGGGTCAGGCTGCAGCAGATATTGCAGCAGATATTGCAGTTCCTGTTGCAAAAGTCACTGTGGTGAGCACAGAGAGCAAGGAAGGGTGGTGGGTGGCAGGGGAGGCAGTGAGGCTGAGTTCCCTTCTGAGACTCCAGTTGTTCTGCAGCCTCTTCATTACTCACAGCATTGTAATAGAGCTCTCTGCAAAGTGGATGAGGGGAAAGGGGAATAATCTTTTGTTGTTCCTGCATTTAATTCCAATACTGGCTTTTTGGTTAATGGTTTACAGTGAGGCTCAGGAGATCAGTTTTCAGTTTTTCTATTGGCCAGAGATTTCCTGTGGGGAAGCAAAAGGCACATCACTAAATCTGATTTCTCAGTAGGTTTGGCTGAGGTGATTTTGTTTTGTCTATTTAGACTGTGCTGTCCTGAGCAAGGACTCTTTTTTACTGTGCTTTTACAAGTTACTGAGTTTGCCTCTCCTAGGTGCTCCATGGTTATGTTTAAGACTTTGGGAAACCAAATTTTATATAAGTAATCATCACCAAGATTAAACTAGAAGTATGACATAATAGGATAATGCTGAATTACACTTTCTTGCCAGCACTGCTAATGGACTGCAGAGAAATCTACACTAGATGAGTTGTACTTAGGTGTAATGATATGTTTATCTGCATGAGATTTATCAAAATAAGTTGTGTACCCTAGGGCCAAACTGGCTGCCAATGTGGTGTCTTTCCCTGATTGTCTTACCTGGCTAGGATTTTTTTCCCCCTCCAAGTGCTTCTCAAAAAAACCCCTGGTGCTGCTTTGCAGGTAGCAGACATCTGCAAAATAAATGCATTGTCTTGCATCATCTGGTATTGCTCATTATCACTGTAGGCATGGAGCCACATACGTGTTGCCTAACAAGTGTCTTGTCAGAGACAAAAGCTCTTCTGTGAAGAGAGCTCATACCATGCATCCCAGACATTGTCCTAATCCTGTTTTGATGGCATTTATGCTGGCCTAAGAACTTTTACCTATGTGTGTAGATAGAACTGCCACATCTACTCATGTGAAATGCTTTAGATAACAGCCAATGCCTTGCAAAGGCTTGGAGTGCTTGTCTCCAGGCTACCATTTGGTGTTCCAGAGATTGTTCAATCCTGTCTTAACTTGGTTCGAACATTTACAGTCCAAGAACTGCAGTTATAAAAACTGACTTTAAAAAATCAAGGAAAGGTTCATCAGACAAACCTTTGAAAATTGTCTTGAATTGAATGGGCAACAGCTGCACTGGCATCACCTGGTGAGTCTCACAAGTGAGTTTGGCCCCTATGTATGCTACCAAACTGGTTGTGGCAAAGGTTAAAGTACTAATGTGGTGCCAGAAGATTTCACGGTTGAGCTTTAATATCCCAAATGAGGCAACTTCTCAGATGTGCCTGGGCAGTTGCCTCAAAACAACCTGGTCTGGTTCCAGGATATTGTGTCCCGGGGTCTAGATCCAGTGTTTGGTAGTAAAGCAGATAATATGTTCAGCTCAATAACAATTATTCTGCCTCAACAGCAAGAATTTTTCAGCATTCTTTCTTTCTCACTGCATTTCAGCACCATCTTAAGACCATTATGCAAAAATAAAACAAATTTCCTCATATTTTTACCCTCTCTACAATATTTCTAGAGAAATGTAAAGCCGAGAATACAAAATCAGATATTTAGAGTCTGTTACCATCCTTATTCTTCTGTGCTTTAAATATAGTTGCAACTAAAAGTGTTAGGAAAGCAGAAGGCAACCCTGAAAGGCAGGAGAAAATGCTGCATGTTGCCTTAAACTGTGCTCTAGGCTGATTTTTAAATGGAATATTTCCTTTTTCTGTTTGAGTGACTTTCTACCTGTGGGGCTCTTTATGCAATCAGTGTAATCCTATTTAGTTGCCTTTCATCTGGAGGAGAGTTAAAAGCATGGTACAGCCTGAGTTGTTTCAGGGAACTTGCCTTCAGAGGTGATTACACTCCTTTGGCTGCTGACCCACGTGTCCAGTTTGAGGCAGAGCAGAGGACAAAGCCTCCTGGCTGCTGCTTAGGACTAGGATGGGAATAACAGAAACAAGGGGGAACGGTGAAAACTTGTGGTAGGAAGCTGGAGACCCTCTTTCTGGTCAGATGGAGGGGTTTTTAAGAATGAAGCTTCTTGGCACTTAGTTTTCTAAGGGGAAAAATCCCCAGCAATTGGCAGTCTTCTCAGGCTGCACTGCAGATGGGTCTTCTCCAAAATATGTAAATATGAACTGTGTGTTGGTTCTGAAGCAATATGGAAAACTGTTTGCATGGCTATTATTTCTTTAATG
Organism: Florisuga fusca; assembly: GCA_038090715.1. Taxonomy (NCBI): domain Eukaryota; kingdom Metazoa; phylum Chordata; class Aves; order Apodiformes; family Trochilidae; genus Florisuga; species Florisuga fusca. The sequence continues at coordinate 15,960,113 of JAAWXA010000020.1, forward strand.
TTTTATTTCCTTTAAAATATTTTCCATTCTATATTTGTCCTGTGTGCTTTTACTTTCTCCCTGTGATGAAGGCAGATGTTTACATTTTATTTATAACTTGTTCCCCCCTCTCTGCTCTCCTGTGTCACCCAATTGTACAATTTTCTTCCACAGAAATTGAAAGAATGGCAAGATTCATCTTCTGGAGCCTTGACTTGAAAGAAGCTGCCTCTGCCCTCTTCCAGAAAGAGCAAGTCCAACTCTAGTGGTGAGGAAGAAGGAGGAGAAAAGGATTTTAAGTCTCTTTTATGCTGCCACTTGGATAACTTGTTTACTACTGGGGGCTGGGGGAACCTCAGTTCGGTTGCTGAGTCCAATGGTCGTTTATACTTTAGATCCACTTCTGTGGAAAAAAAAAAAAAAATCTGTTTAGCTTTAGTCTCAATGTGAAATGTTGATAGAATGTGGTTTCTCATAACTTTCATATGTGTTTGAACATTCCTGACAGGCATATTTATACTTTTTTAAATAAAAGCAGACTGAGGGATGAATTTTTCCAATTAAGATAACCATTTATTGCTTGCTACCAACCACTTAGCCAGTGACATCCCAATGGTTTAGTCTCTTCTAATTCTATTTTTGCATATACTGCTTTTACACATGTATTACACCACATAATACAATGGTGAATCTTCTGATTAACATTAGTATAAATAACAACACAACTAGAGCAGCTGTTTCTTTAAAATAGCTAGGTATTAGTGATGGTTATGCTATTATTTAGAGGCACTGGGTGATGGGTGTGCTTCAAATGCCTTGGCTAATCTGAATGCTTCAAATTAAAATAAATACTACTCATACCATGGGAAGAGTGTAGAAGAACAGGCAACTCATCCTGAAGTACTCTTCCCTTATTTTCTGAGGTTCTCTGATCAGCTGAATTAAAACATCAGAGCTGACCGGACAGATTAAAAAAGATGAAAAATAAATATTTACTACACAATGTAATTTTATCTCAAATTCTGATGACTTCACCTCAGTTCTTGTGGTTTTTGACAACACTGGAAGATCCCCAATAGTTAATTTTGCAAGCTGTATTGCCTAATGAGTAAAGGGAGATCCTAGTACTTTTTTTCTGTATTAAGACTTCCTTACAAAATGATCTGTGAAAAGAGAAGGATATTTTAAAGGACTATCTTTGCCTGTATTGATCTGAGGGGATTTTTTGCATTTTGCATAGTGTTATCCATCATAACAAAGATCTACACAGAACAGATCAACACTTGGACCAGAGAAAACGTGAAGTGCATTCCTCAGTGTAGCACTCATGTATGCCTATTTTCTGTAGCCTACAAGTAAGTAATAAGTCTTTGCATTTTATAAATCTGGGGTCTATTAATTCCTGTGGAAAATCCTAAATAATTCTTTGCAGACTCCCTCTCCTTAATGATGCCAGCACAGAGAGCATGTTGATGAAAATGACTTTGGTTTCTTTTCAGTGATTAACAACATGCAGCATCTGTCATTATAGCAACTGTTATTACTGTCCTGTTGCATCAGGTTTGAATCTTGGGATATGACATCAGTAGCAATTGTAAGTTGTAAACTTTTCTTCTCAGACTGACTACAAAGCATAACTGTCTGCTGTGTTTTGGTTTTTTTTTTTTTTTTTTTTTTGGCAGCTAAGTCCTCTCTTGACCCCACATGATGCTTTAATGTCACAGAGAATTTCCAGTGCATCCTGTAATGATAATCTTGCCTGAAATGCCAACCAGTGAACAGTTATGTCAGTAAAAGCAGAATGCTCAGTATAGAGAGAGTTATTTTGAAATCTTTGTACTGGAGTTAGGGATTTGGGTAGTTTTTGTATTGTTGACTTCCATGTGAGCACTTCCTTTACTTATCCTGGGAATTAATTCTCTTATGTCATGGACTAATGTGTGACTTAATAGGAATAAAGATATGATAGATATCTCTAAGACAAATTGCTTCTTATGGTACATAATAGTTAATGTTATTTTATTATATGTTAATTCTTTCTGTGCACACCTTTCTGTTCCAATGTTAAGCACTGCCAGCTTTTGGGAGGGGGAAAGCTGTCTAAACTGATTTAATGTTCTTTACTTTGACAGATACATATACTACTGTCTTGCAAGTATTTTGCTGTTTTGTTGATTTTTGTAGAGAAGATGACTAAGACTTCATAGGAAGATCTGTTGCATCTTGTAAGTTATTGTTATAACTTCTTTGTTCAATATATAGACCCATGCATTCCTGTGATCTCTTATTACGAGTGCTAGAAATGTAATTTTTACAAGGTAGCTGACTATCTGGATGGTCTTTATCGTGAATGAAAAGAAATAGACACTTGTGTAAGGCCTCTGGGAACTAGAACTAATTCTACAAACTATTTCTGACAGTACTAATACCAGTATGACAACTCAGTTTCTCCTGTGTAGGAAATGATGGAGCATTAATCTGCCTGAATGCAAAAGAGTTTATCCAACTGCTCAGGGCAGAGACTCAGAAATTCCCCAGTGCCAGAAATCCAGCTGGTTGAGCTGGGATGAAAAAAAAAAAAACAAAACAACAAAACAAACCACACCACCACCTCTAATGGAACCATCTTTTGTTATCCTCTGGGCTACTTTTTATAGGGCAAGCTCATTGTGAAAGCTGATGGCAAAGAGAGGGGGAGACCCAAGGAGAAGCAGATGGCTTGTTGCTGCTTACCCACATTTGTCAAGCAGCAGTTGAAAGGATGGAGAAACAAGGTGGGAGTCTTGCAAACCTGCTGATTTGATGGATAATAGAGATCCTACCGTTCTCCTCTACAGCCCCAAGTTCATTTAACTTGCTAAAGTCGTGTAGTAATCATAGTCACTGCACTGTTTATGTTAAGAGGAAAAGTATATAAAATAGATATAGAAATTGACTTTGTTTTCAAGTTAAAGGATACTGTTTCTCCTGAAGTTTGGTTGTTTGTTTTTTTAAAAATCTGAAACAAATACTCTCAGTGAGAGGTTGGTTTTCTACTCCAAAGCAGTCTGAGCTATGCATCTGTATGACATGAAGAAGTTTAATATTAGCATCTTCCTGGATGAATGACCTAGTGTTAAGGGGGGAATGCAGAGTCCAAGAATGCAAATCTGCAGAATACTTGGGGATTGGTGTGAACTGAGTGAGCAAAAGGGAGTAATAGCACATGGCATGGTTGAGCAAGGTTGCTCTCAGCAGATAATCAATCCAATATGAGGCCATGGGCTAGGCAGAGCAAGGAGCAGGGAAGGCATGTTTTCAATCACAGTGCAATAACTGATTTTGTTGTTTCTTTTAGAGACGGATTTTTATAAAATGGAAAGGGGGAAGGGATTTCTCAAACAGAAAAGGATAAAATGAAAGAATATGATCTGGCCTGGACTGATCCTTCATAACACTTAACAGCAAAATACTGGAGTGGATTGACAAGATTACATTATTGTTGAAATACTGGTGTTGAATTGTGTTCAAAGGGTATTGTTTCTTTAAGTGAGATACATTCTGACAAAATGGTTTCTGCTTCGCAATGTTCTGCTAATAAAGTCTCTGTGTCATTAGAAGTCCCTACATGTTCACAGCTACTCCAGGTATTTTTAATTTAATTTTAAAATAACTACTATTAGCCAACTAAGCCAAATTATTTTGCATGCTATGACAAAGGTCTACTTCAGCTGAAGTGCTACTCTCTGATACTAATGAAATGAAAACACAGTCTGCAGGCTATGCCTGAATAACATTTTATTTTTTTTTTCTAAGAACTTTCTCCCCATTAAAGCACAGATCCCAAAGCAAGAAAACAATGTAAGGAGGGTTCTTAGAAGTTCCTGTAATTTGGGAATGTTCTGGAGCATCACCATTAAACCATAATAATGTGAAAAAGACAGGCTTTATTGTTTGTAATGTAAACCTAGTTTAAAACTGACTTTTCACCATCGCCTTTTTTCTCTACACCTGGTTCTGCCTCTGTGTTAACTTTGATACCATGCCTGAGTGCCCACTGCCTCTCAGATCTTGAAGGAAGGAGAGATGCTGCTGGAGGTGGTGGTGTAGACAACAAGCTAATTGACAACGTATTCTGTACACATACACAAATAACTCATTAAAATGGCTTTGATGCACCGACTGTGTGGGTTGGGGGTGGCTGGAGGGCTGATGCAGAGCTATGCCAAGGGAGGCCAAGCAGAAATAGTTCAGAAGTGGGCAGAGCTGGGTCTCCACAGAGCATCTCTTCATCCACACTTCATCCCCCGGCTTTTGTGACAAACCTTGGCTCTGGCAAAATGGTGCCTGGAAGAACTCCTGGCTCGGGGATTCTTGCTGAGCACGTTCCTGGTGGTTTCTGAGCAAGCTCTGGCCCCCTTGTGCAAAAATGCAGAAAAGCCCAGGGTAGGCACAGGGGATGGCTACAACCGCCTTCCCTTTCGCTCTCTTTGTTTCCCACCTGCAGGTCGGCCCTGGAGCCGGCGGGGCTCTCCCTTCCCCGTTTCCCGCACGACGGGAATTGCTTAATTTCACTTTTTGGCAATAAAACGAGCGCGGAAGGGGCCCCCTCCGCCGCCCTGCCCCGAGCCTGGGGCGGTTCCCCCGCGGCTGGGCACGGGGCCGCTCCCGAGCCGGCTCCGCGTTCAGTACATCTCATCCCTGGGAGTGCCCAGACCACCACCTCCCCCTCTGCCCNCCCGGGAGGCGACAGGTTGCTTGGGTGCGGTGACGGCCACACCTGTGCTGGCACCGCCCTCTCCGCCAGCGAGCCCCGGGTCCGCCCCGACGTGCCGCCCGCCTGTTGCCATCCCTCAGCCAGCCTCTTCGCCCCCAAGCCCTTGTTCTGCGCTGTCCTTCTCCGATCCCGTTAGGAGGTGTTCCCCGGAGCCTCCTGCGCCCCACTCCTGGCTGTCTCGGTGTTTCCTCCCCGTCCTGTCCTACAGCTCGTCAGCCATTCCCTCCTCCTCCCTTTGCAAGCATCCTGGCCCAAAGCACTCAGACTGACTGTCCCTGCTGGTTTTACCTCAAACTTGTCATTGCCTTCTTGTGGCCTCTTCTCAGAGCATCTGTTTGTCACTACTTCCAGCCGCTGCTGTTGCTGTCTCAGTACAGCTCTGCCCAAAGCCCTGCTCTCCTGGGGCAGCTCCTGTGCCCCGTTCTGGGTCCATGCAGTGTCTCCCAGTGCAGCCTCACATCCCGGCACAGCTGCTGCTCACCCCTCAGTCCAGCCTTGTCTTTAACTTCTCAGTGCCTCCTTCCCATGCTGCTGATCCCTTATCTCCTTAAGCAATTCCTGCTGCTGTAGGTCTGTCCACTAACACAGTAACCATTGCTAGCTTGTGGCTTAATTCCAGCTTCTGGCACGGTGGGGACCACTGCCATCAGCGTGCTCAAATTTTCTGTTGCCAAATCAAGGCACCTGTTTAACCTCAGCACAACACCAATTCTTGGTGATCCCCAGCTCTTCGTGTCATAAGCACCACTATATAGCTTCTCTTTGTTATAATTTTTTTTACAAAATAGTACTGCTTATTGGAGGGTACATATAAGAAAGAGTGGGTGGTGGTGTGGTCTTTCCATTTCCAGCACAGGGAAGACCCTGTAGCCAGCTCTGCATCTGTTTCAGCCACACCCTCTAATCACCATTTCTGCATACACCCTTGATCTCCTCTATTATAAAATGCCAGACTACTGTCCATGATTCCATTGCTGTTGCCTCTCTGACACATTCACACAGGCTTTCTCAGCTGTGGGAGGGAAGAACAAAGCATTTTTAAATTTTTTTTCGGGGGAAATTGATGGGAGTGAGCAAAGAAAAATTATCTGCATATCATCTGTTGCCCCACTCAAATACATGTTTATCCAATAATAATAATTATAAATGCGTAGGGTGCCTAGGGAGCTGCACAGCTGGAACTGGACTGTTAAATCAGCACAAAATGGAGAACACAAAAACCAACTAAAATATTAAAAAGCTAGAACAAAGCATCAGCACTGTTTATGGTAAAAGCAGAACCCCAGCACATTAGTTATGCTTTCCACGCTAAAGGATGCTTTGCTCTGCTAAACCTTGTACCCTCTTTTTTTCCCAGCTGACCTTTCCATAGTTTGTGATCAGGGAGAAAGACCACTGCCTTGGGCTTTGGAAGAGCTGATGGTGAAGGAGGTATCAGGGAAAAAGGGGGAGAAGCTATGATGGTGATAAAGAAATAAAGAAACCCAAACTACATCTTTAGAGTAGCTGAAATGTGAGAGGAGGCAAGAGATAGATGCTCATTAGTGAAGAGTCCCTGAAGAGGCTGTTTGGGTGACAGCTACGTGGTGGGTTCAGAACAAAAGTGTGTCTTTACATCTTTTAGGACAATTCCATGTTTTGTATGTGTTCCTGTGGCCTCTGATAGTGATGATTTATTTAATCAACTATTAAAACATTCTGTTGCAACTTAGAAGCTGATTTATGCACACAGCAGATGGCACATTTCCTAATTTACGTCTTGAGAACTATGGTTTCGTAAAAGAGAGTATTTTTGTATAAACTTTATCCTCTTGATGTATGAACTCGGGAAGTCCTGACTTCACTGTTAGTTTCTTGGGGGATGATTTTTTTTATTTTTTTTATTTTTTTTTTTTTTTTTTAATGGATGGGAGTTGGTCTTTTTTTCTTGTCTATTTGTTTGAGGCATGTTTTTTTTTCTTAGTTATGTTGGATTTTTTAGGACTTTTAATATAATAGTCCTTTAATGAATACCCAGGATTGTGGCTGCTCCCCAGACTGAAAGTGCCTTCGCTTTTTTTTGACTCTTCTCCAGAAACGTATTTTAAGGATAGACTTTTATGCCATTGAGCAGAAGTGATTGTTTTCTTGTTAATAGACAGTGGAATGGGGTTTGGTTGGTTTTTTATGTTGTTGTTGTTGTTGGGTTCAGGTTTTTGTTGGTGTTTTTTTTGTCTTTTTTTTGATATATATTTTCTTTAGTCTTATTTTGCATAATCCAATGGATTTGCCTTAACTGGCTGGCAGGAAAGCAGAACCAATTGATGTGGGAGGAGGAGGGAACACTGCATCTGCTGCCATCAGTCTTCAAGGAACAGAAAAATAGCTTTAGTATGAGACAAAAGCGCATTTTATTTTCTCATGTAAAAGGCCATCCTGCATCTTTACTCATTTTAAAACACATCTGGTGGTAATGTTTATATAGAGAATGTACAGTTCTTGGGTGTTTCTTGTTGTTGTGTGGGTTTTTCAGGGCAGTATGAATAAGCTTCAGGAGGATTTGATCTGCCAGTAGCAATTCTGTTGTGCTCTGACTTACAACTTGACAATAGTAAGGTGGATATTTTGAACTGCAGCAAATGCCTGGGAGACTGGGCAGAAGCTGTCTTTGGGAGTGTGTATCAGAGTTTTCATACAGGGAACCATAAGAAAAATCCAAGTAGGAGCAGTTGTATTATTCCAGTGGGGTGGAAAGATGGGGTCTTTGTTTTCACCAGGATCTGGAACGCGAGATGAAATAAGTAAAGCAATACAGCTGTAAACGTAAGGGTTTGAAAACAATCAGGAAACAAAATCCTGCCTTTTGTCTTCCTACAATAGCTTTGTGTTCCAGGGAGAACGTCTGGGAAGAAGAACTGTGCTGAGGGTGTGTCTGGACAGAGAACTACAGCTCCCAGGCATCTCCCCTTTGCTCAGAGCTCTGCTTTGCGCATGTTTTCAGGGGACTCAATGTCTCGGTCTTTATCAAAACACCCTCGAGCCCTGGAGGGGAAAAAAAAAAAAAAAAAGAGCCACCAGGCAAATAGACTTTGAGACATTAAAATCACAGAATCAAATTTGAAGGTCAGCTCTGTGCTGGCTCTTGCTTCTTTTGTTTGGGAAAACACATTACCATGGTTTAAAGCCTTTGGGGATGCAAAGGGATGTAAATGAGGTGGGTTTGGCGGCAGTGCCATTATGCCCTTTCAGCTCCTGGTGTTGCAGCTGCTCATTAGGAACCTTCCCTTTTGAAGTTACCCTGAGAGCCAAATGGCAGGCCAGGCGTTCAGCCCCTCCGTGTGTCTCGGGCAGTCTCTGCTAAATACCACAAGGAGATTTTTCAGTTTACAATATAGGTGCCTAAAGAAAGTGGAACTGATAAAAATGAAGGATAAGCTAGAGATTAAAATATTTTTTTCCACTTAGTTTGAGTCTTGCAGCTCCCACTATACATGTCTAAGCTGGTGATGGGATGGGAGATAATTGTTATCCTTACAGTGAATCATACCTGGAGCTTCCAAGGATAAATGAAAGAAAAGAATGTCACAAAACACATTGGGGTGTATGAGGGTAGGTAATGATGTGTTTGGAAAGGACCTGAGAGCTTCCAGTACAGCATTTTTTGGACCTCAGTATGGGCTTTGGCAGTGGATGTTGCTTTTATTTTGCAGCAAGCAAATATGTAGTAGAGGTACTGTGGCAAACCTATGGTCTGGACAAATCTAGAACATCAATAGCCTGAGTCCTGCTAACTTTAGATCTTTAGGCAGCTGCTGCTGGAATAGCCAGCAATGGAAGTTTTATTCTGCTAAGCAGCAGTATGGGGTGTGTTCACATAGTGCTATCCAATAGTGGATGAATTGCCCAGGTCCTTCAGCCATCACACTGAAAAAGTGAGTAATTGGTAAGGACATCCAGTAACCTTTTAGAGCTGCCTACCTGCAGCAGGAAGAAGGGAGCCATGTTAACATTTGGAGAAACTAAGATGCCCCAAGATCAGTGTGTCTCAACTTTACATTCAAAGCGAGGCCTCAGATTTAAAAACAAGGGGGAGAGGGGTTTTCAGCTTAAGTCTGTAATTCACTTTTTCTACAGTGCAGGTTCTGTGTTACTTCCCTGTCCAGATAACCAAGGTGCTAAAGATCTGCAAGGCTCTGACTGTCCACAGAAGGCAGCAATGAACTTGGCATCAGTGGGCTTGAAGCCAGGTCACAGAGGGACCCAAAACCAGGGAATAGCAGAAACTGCTCCTGCAGCTATTTCTGCCAGCAATTTATAATGGCAGGGATGAAGCCCTTTATCTGTAAATCTGATACAAATTTAGGCTAGAGACAGTAATGTGATTTGTGTCCTAGCTGGTCCCTAGCTATCTACATCCTAGATCTTATGGTAAGACAGCTACAGAGGTGGGCAGGGTGTGTTATGAAAACTGGGAGCTGCCTGATTTAGTACAAACTTGATAGAATGATGTGGAAAATAATTTGGGAATTTCTTGAGATGGTTCATTTCTTGGAATAGGGAGACCATTTGATTTATTTTGACTTAAAGCAAGTATCCATCCTTATCAGTTTATTGTTTGCCAAGAGAGAATGCATATAAAGAAACTCTTGACTGTTTTAAGTGTTCCAGAATCATCAGTGTCACAGTATCTTCAATAAAAATATTTTGAAAATGAAAGATCCTTTCCATAGAAGAGTCCTGGCTGAGTTGTATATGTAAAGTGTAGTTGACCAGGTGATAGGTTATAGAAAATAGTGATGAAAATTTTATACAATGGAAGTAGAAAGTCAGTGACCCTGTATCTGAATGGGCTTTTCTGGATGTTTACATATTGAACTTCTTGTCTCAAATGCAACTCTTTAAAAATAAAACTATGAATGTTACTGGAACTGCAGTATATTAATACAGATGTTAGTTAATTGCCACAGAAATTAGTTTGTAATAGTAAAGAAAAAATGATAGTTTGCAATAAGACACGTAGGTATTTTACAAAATAAAAAAATGGAGGTTTTTATAGGGGGTTTTAAAAGCAGTCTTTTAAACAAGAAGATTGATATGCATTAAGGATTCAAAAATTTAAATCCTGTTTTTTTGCAGTGTCTTCATAGCCAGGATAATCACGTCTGCGTTTAAATATGATACAAAAGATGAACAGCCAATTTGGTGTTGTTTACACAACACTGGCAAATTGGTCTTAATGTGTGGTATTATTGCATAATCTTATGTTTAAAATAAACGGGAAATAATTGAAGAAACCTCAGAATTTGGAAATGCTTGTTGGTGGTTCTTCACATCCCACTAAAAAGCCGTCTGTCTTTGCATATTAATCACTCTTTCAAAGGAACTTTGCCTTATTTGCATTGTGCATGCACTGAGGAGTCCCATAGTGTGCCTGAGGAGAAAAAAAAAAAAAAGAGGAGGGAATTGGAATTGTTGTTCTCAAAAGGGTTTTTATTCCATTCAAGTGGAAAGGCTGAATGCAGGAGAATTAGCGCAGTGTTTTGTGGAAGAACAGTCCCATTTGGTCATCGGGTTTCATGGGGAGCAGTCCTGGCTTGTAAGGAGTCTGAGCACTGGGGTAGGGTTAGGAGGGGACTGACTCATCACGGGGTGATGTAATCTACAGGATGCAAGATGCTTGTGATTAAATGTACAAATACTCTGTGGATTACTGAGCAATTAGGGTGGAAAATGAAATATTGGTGAAATGCTCAGGGTTTGCCTTTTATGAATACAGTGGCCAAAAGTCCACTTCTTGGTGCCTTAGGAGAACATGTGGAAGAGGTTAAGATGGTAAAATTTTTGAGGTTTTTGCAATAACAGTTAATCTTAGGCCTGCATCACCCCTCTGCTAATGTGGTTTTGTGTTGCTTCACCTGTTCCTTTGGAGCAATGTGAGGTGATGCGAAAGGTCTTGCTGCCTTTCCTGTTCGGGCTGCAGAGCCAGGAAAAAAGAGCTTTTCTGTTACCTTTACATCAGCCATCCTTGGATAAGCAAGGAAACTGTCTGACAATTTCAAAAAATCTCTGATTTTTTTTCCCGTATTTTGAAACTTGAATTTTTGGGGTGGTGGTGGAGATGTTTCAATTCCCACATTATTTTATTTTCCAAAGTGAGAAGATGTACAGAAAAAAAAAGATGTGTGTGTAAATGGTAGACCATAGTGGGAATTTTATTTTGAAAAATGGGTGGGAGTACTGCCCTGCAAAGCCACTCTGTGATTTGGGGTGTTATGAGTAGCAGTATCAACAGCTTCTCTTGTAAGTACAGGTGAAACCTAATCCTGTGGTGATGTTCTTTCTGCTGAAGATGGAGAAATAAAGGCATCTGTTGGAGGAAGAAACTGCACTCCATACAACTGATATCATCACTGTACTTCCCAAATGCAAAGATGTTATCAGATGTTTGTGTTTAGTCAATGTATTGAGCTCTGCTGTTTACTGAAGCCCTTGTTGTATATCAGATAGTTGCCTAATAATGTGAAATTCACAAGGTTCCAAGTAAAGTAAACTAAAGCAGTAGGAGGTTCAGAAGCAGCTGTCCTCTGAACTAAGGACTGCAGGAAAATCTTGTATTGGTGTGCTGGACTTGAAAAAGTCCTTCCAGAAGTCAGTAAAGGGAACAGAGCTTTTGGGGTGGTTTTGGTGTTGCCATCTGTAATACCAAATGGTAGCATCTTGCCTTAACAGAGACTTTGCTGTTGTTCAGGAGGAATTTCTGGGTAAATTTGGTGAAGCTGTTAGTGCAAGAAGACAGGAAGAGCATTCTTCTGATAATCTTTCACAGGTTTTTGTATTCTAGTGAGAACAGTTGCTTTATGACACGTGTGCCAGTCCATATATCCTAGGGTAGAAATGGAAATTTTTTCATAATGCATCAAAGCTTTGTCTGCATGGCCTTGTGGTTATATTTACAGTCAGAAGGAAAAAAACCTAAAGCCATCTCTGCAATACATTTTCCATTATTTTCCACATTTATTTTTTTCATATGTTTATATAAAGCCCGTTGCACTTGCAGTGCTCAGAGGTTAAGTGTAGTAACAAATAATATATACAACTGATGTTGATGTTCCATTTCCATCTGTGATGCATTTTAATGATAACTGTCACTGAATTGTAGTGCAAGCTGGGGCATTGTTATGATAAAACCATGCCCTTAGCACAGTGCACTCCTGTGTCTTCTCTGAAAGCCTTACAACCCTTTTTACAACATCTCTCTAGCTGTGGCTATAAAAAACAGTTTTCTGTCTGCTTAAAACTTCCATTCTTTGCAGTTCAGGATAAAGCATGCAAAATGCATGCTCGCAGTGTTGGCTAATTATAATTTTTCATGAATTTAATTTTGTGCTTTTGAATATCTTAATACTGAAAGAAACACTCATCAGACACTTGTGTGTACTGTTTTAGAAAAGCAGAATCAACAGCTGCTTGTCCAAGTAATTTATTAAATTATTATAAGCCTGCAAAATTCTAAAGAACAGGCTACTGTAACCAGATTTCAATTGTAGTGTTTTCAAAAGATAATCTCTTAGAAGTAGAACATGCTTTGAGGGGTTGTGAACAAATACACAGAATTACTACTCCCCTAAATCCTTTGGAGGTTAATCTCTTAATGATCTGTGGGATGCAACTTCAAGGTGTTTGGCATTTATTATATTCTCCCTAGTGGCTCCTATACATTAGGAAAAGGCCCAGGTACATTGGCTGTTGAGAAAATAAAATGCAAATATGTGTTTATTATGGACACTTATTCTGCAAGAATCAAGAGATTTCTTGTGGGTTTTCTTGTGGAAGGGCTTTGGCCAGTCAACTCTGTAATTTTATTATTTCTTTTTATTTCTCTCTAAAATTAGTATTTTGTCAAATACTTCATTTGTACAATCAAATTTAGAGTAGTTTGTACTTTCTGGACAGAAATAATGCCAAGAATGGAGGGCTACAGTGCATGCTTGTGTTTGTATTTAGGAGAAGATTGTAATTTTCTGCTTCAAGCTAGCGTGAATGTTAGCTCTAGATTAGGGCTGTAGTGTGAAACGTTTCTCTTTAGTAGAATAAAAGTTATTTCATCTAAGCACTTGAGAATGGGTATGTCTGCTGGGAGGATGCTTTTTTTTAGTGTAGGTTTATTGGTCATGCTCTTGTTCAGTTTGCTTTTGCTTAATGAGTGACAGTCATGAGGAGGTGAGTCCTGCACTGGGATGCACTCAGTCAGCAGAAAAACTGGGGAAGGACTCTGCTTTTCAATCAGTGGGATGAAAGTTGTGGAAATCTTTCTTACACCTGCTGAAAAAAAGAGGGATTTAATTGATAGAGGGAAAAAAGTAGCCTTATGAGAGAGGCTTATTTTTTTTCCTGCAGAGGACTCGCCTTACTGCTCACATTAGAATTCCTTCCATCTGTTGTTTCCAGTAGTGATTTGTTGTGCATGGTTACATAGGGAAAATTTATATATACAGTGATATTTTTCTTGCTCCTTGGTCCTTTAAATGGTAGCACTGTTAGTATTTAAAACACTTAGTCCAACATTTTGTGGTGCTTGACACACATTTTCCTCTGTTGTAAGAATGAAAATCCTCCTCTTATTACCACTGAACATCATCAAGTAATACATTTAAAAAAAACCCTCACACCTGTCTGATTTATTTTTATTCAGTTTCTCTGCCACAAGGGAATTTGCAGTGCATTGAAGTGTCTTAATTGGACCCCTTTTATTTAAATAGACATTTTCTGTAGCAGTTATGTTTCCATTATTTTGCTAAATAGACACTGAATATTCAAGTTAAAAAGGTGCTTTTTATGCTTGGAGGAAAAGCTGTTGAGACAATATCTGAAGTATGTTTACTTTGGATTTTTCCTGTAGTTTGTGCATAATCACAGGGCAAACACACTTGAAATATTTCTTTTTTTTTTTTTTTTTCAATTACAGTGGGTTGTGTCTGCTTGTACAATGACAGAAATATCTTAGATACAAGCTTCTTGGTTTTGTGCTTGCAACATTTTATTCTTCAAATTAAAGCTTGTTGTAAGTGCAAGAACTCTAATGGCTGTGCTGTTCTGAAAACAGCAATAAAGGAAAGCAGTCACCTTTTTCCATGTACACCTACATGTCTGATATTTGCTCTGTTTGGGTCTCTGTGTTTGGTAAATGTTAATCTGCAAAGGAATCAGACTATGCTGATCATCTACAGAGGAAAGTCCTCATGTATTCTGATTTCAAAATTGATTTTGGTTAAAATAAAGAGTCTGTATTTGGAGAATAGATGTTTTATGAGAATGGATCTAGATTTAAATGATCTCATAAGCCAAATGTGTACCGAGTCCTTGCAGTCTGTGAAGATCAGATTCTGTTGTGGCTTTGCAGCTCCTGTGGGCAGTGTCTAGAGAATGGTTTGTGCCATTTTCAGAAGCCTTTGTGTATTCCTGGTAGCTGTTTCTCATGAAGCTAAATTGGTCCATACCAGCAAGACTTGAGATAAAAATATCAGATCCCTCACTAACTTATTTTGTGTGTTAATGCACTGTGTTATTTCTGTATTTCTGCAGTGTCTTTAGTGTGGAAATGCAGCTGTCATTTGTTATTTACTGGGACAGAAAGAATTACCTGCAGAGATTACAAAATAAAGAATGAAGATCCTTTTCTTATCAGGTGAAGATTGCAGTGAGTAGTGGGACCAGAAGAATTTAGGTGAAGTGGTGAGTGAAAGCAGTGCTGCTGATTCTCTTGGAATGTAGCACTTTAAATGGATTAGAACTAAAAATACCTCTGTCAGATCTGGCATGAGATCCGGAAGTGTCTCTGCATTTACATACTCAGTGTAAATCTAAAAAGATTTCCTCACTTGAGCTAGAGGGTGGCATTTTCAAAACTGCTGGAAAAAGTTAGAAATTGATGGAATATTTTTTTCCATTATAGCAAACATTTTTGGCCCATACTTACTGTAACTGTTAGAATTCATCTGATGATGTATTTCTGCTGATGTTGAAGAGGTATTGGTCTTCATTTGTTGCTTCTTCAGATTTCTACAGGTTGAGGAAGACCTAAGTTCATGCTGTACTGGTGTATTTGATTAGCTGTGTGTGCTGCAGGGAAGGTCTTTTGACTTGTTTCTGCTTTCGTTTAATTCAGATGTTTATAGAGGTCATAAATTAAAGGCTTCAGAAAAAGAAAAGTGTCTTCACCAGGTGAAGATTTTGAACTCCACTAGGTGGCACCAATTTATTGTTCTGTTAATAAAGTTGCTTTCTCTGGAAAAACCTTCAAGGGCAGTTTGTGAATTATGGTTGGTGGCTTTTACTTTCAAAACAGGAAGCATAAAGGAGGTGCTGGTCAGTAATACTCATCTGTTTATCTTGTGTATACATACCCGTGGGCTTTTTGAAGTGCAGAAATGAATGGGTGTTTTGGATAATATAGACAAATCATAAGCTAATTATTAAAATATTTCTGCAGTTATTTCTTTTGACATTATCTTCCCAGTTCTAGCTTTTTTTTAACCTGTTTGCTTAAACATTCCCTGCTGAGCTGGGGTGGATTATGATCAGACAAGTACTAGATGTGGTTAGCATCAAACTTAGGTGATAGTGCTGAAGGGCATTGAATATGACACGAGCATATTTGATTCCAGCACTAAGGGTAGAAATGGCCGTGACAGATACTTTTCTTTAAGTTGATACACAGGGAGTTCTCAACATAGATTCTCTGTGTTGTGCTAAGCCAAGCTGGGTGAGCACTGTACAAAGATGACAGCCTAATCAGAGGAGCTGGACTGGTGTGTTCCCTCAGCATCCTTGAGAATGTTATTCTGAGAAGGACATTTGGAATTGTCTTTGACTGGGTTAACACTCAACTGTTTTTACCTTCCTGAAAAGAAATTTCCTTTTGCAGCTGGTAGAATGTATAGCTGGGACAGAGAATTTTGCATAAGGTGTAGGTATTGTACTGATTACAGTTGTGGCAGGGTAGAAAATGAGCAAGTTAGCTCACTATAGCTTGAGCAGGCAGTCACTTTATATCCCTTGTCTTTCTTCTTCTTTTTTTTTTCCCCCCTTTTTTTTTTTTTCCTGCATTGTCTGTGCTATCAAATACTGCCTTTGATGGCATTGTAAATGCATGAGTCTCATGTGGACCTTGGTTTCAAGCCAGTAGGGGAGATTTTTCAGATGCTGTATGAGAATAAATTTTGAATAAGGCTTTGTTCTACCAAACAGTACCTTATTTCTTTGTCTAATCTTGTTTTCCATCAAGCTAAGGGGGAGCTATAAGCAATGTTGCAGTTTTGCCATTGTTGATTTTAAAAAGCCCACCAGTTGTGGATTCAATCTGGTGCCATGCCAGAGAAATGCAGCTTCTCTTAGGATTTTTGCCTGACCTGAAGAGCTCTTGTGCTTGGAGAGAACATACAGGTCCATCTCCAGTTTCCTCACTCCATGAAGGGAAGGCTAAGAAATGCCATTACCTCTTTCTTCCTGGCCAGTGATCTGTGAGGAAGTGGTTTCCCATTTTTGCTGTTTTCAGTACCCACTTTCTGTCTGGTCTCTGCTTGAAGGGATCAAGTCTTCCAGGAGAACCTGGAGTTTCAGAGTACATGAGTGTGAATATCCAGCCCCTTATCAGTGAATATCCAACCATTTAGCAGTACTGTAGATGTTGAATGGTTTGTACCATGAGGGTTCTGATCCTTCATGGTTCAGTTTGGAGCTGTCTGTAGAACTTCCATCAGTTGTCCACTGGACCCAGGCCCTTGCTGTGTGTTGGGATGGGGCAAAGCACTTTCCCAGCAGCTGATGGCTTTGTCTCCTCCCAGCTGGTTTTCCACAGTACTGAAAAAAAAAAACCCCAACAAAACCCAGTTTTCAGGATCTTGCATCTTAGTTCAGTGCCAGCCATCTCTTTTCTTGAAGTTACTCATGGGGCAGGGCAAGGGCAGGTTGAAAACCAAATGGCAAAGCTGGTAACTCTTCAGAACCTGTAAGGAGATGCTTGCATGGGCAGAGGTTTAACCAGAGGAGACACTGCAGTGGAACTGAAATACATTCTTGTTTAGCTGGCAATCTGCCTGCAGGCATTTGTGGTTTAGGTACTGTGGAACAGTTTGATTTATGTGCTGATGTTCTTTGTCTGGTTTAGGGTTTGTTGTGGTGGATTTTTTCTCTTAAGCTGTAGATTCACTGGTTAGTCTGGCTCATAATGCATAATTAAAGTTATCTTCCACTGAAGTACCCTGCAGTCTGCACAGGCTTCTGCCAGTGAAAGTGACAGTGTTTTGAAAAAATATTTTTTTTCCCCCCTTGATGCTATCAATTTTTAAATACATTTGTATGCTTTGAGAATTTAACCCTTTGAGGGAGCAGTTGGTGATATGTTATGGCTTTGAATTTTATGCTTGTCCCAGTGGTGCAGTTTTCATTTTTAGTGGATCTCTGGTTTAAGGACACAAGGATTTTCCTTTGAATTAAAATGGCACATGGGTAAATGCTGTAAAAATGCAGTGTTTTCAGACAGTATGTGAAAGGTATGAGCTGATAAAATGTTAATTGTTAGGATCCTATATAGGCACACGTGGCCAAAGATTTTGCAGAATTTGTGGGAAGTTGTTGTGTTTCTGGGCTGTAATCAGTAGATTTTCTAGTGAAATTTTCCTCTGCCATTTTTTCCCCTCTTCTTCACAATTTCTGCCTTGTTTGCTGCATATTGTTTAGCAATTGGAAGTTTTGATATTGCCATTCTAGGTATGGCTGGATACATGGGTTGTTAATAACTCTCATGCCAAGGGGCTGATGCTGGGGAATAGTCCCTGTCTGCTCTCTGAGCCTGCTGGGGACTGGATCCCTGCTGTTCTTTGGACACAGCACAAACCTCATTGTAAATTAGCCTAAAAAAAGGGAATTTACTGAAGCGTATCTGGGTCTGTTTGATTTGTTCTGTTGGGATAATCAATCAGGAGTGACAAGAGAGGTGGGTAGGGACATGGGCAGGGCAGGGGGTGAGCAGGCAGACCGTGAGTACAAGGTCTGTTCTCCAGAACAGAAGGTGGAATAGTAATTTATTATCTGACATTCTTTGAAAACATATGGAAAATACCGTGCTTATACATTTCCAAGGGAAATAATTTGGGAAGCAGTCTTTGCATATGCCCTTCCCCCCTTGTTTGCATACTTGGGAAAAGTGGAACAGTTCAGTCCTTCGTTGTTACTGAAAACAAAGTGGAATGGTGGTGAGCTGAGTCCTGAGGGTGAGCTGGAGAGCATGTATGAAAAGTCTGCAGAAAATCCAACATGAACCTGTTTAATAGATTGGAAAAATATGAATAAAACAGGAATGGCTGAGAACTGCAGTGAATTCTGGGAGTTATGCATAATTTTCATAGTTCAGTGTGCTTTTTTTTTAACATGATGTAAGAAGCTCTGTACTGGAGCCATTGTGCCCATTTACAGTAATTCCACATTTCTGTACTGCATCGTGGTTTGGTTTTACTTGTTTGTGGCATTTTTCAAGGTGACTGTTAATTTAGCCTTCATTCGTGTGTTACTTTCATGTTGTCACAAAAGTAAAATACAGTTTTGAAAGTTTACTACTTTTTGTTTCCTTTAGTCAGTGTAAATGACTGGTAATTTTCATCTCTACAAATGAAAAGCAACTGCTACTGGATTTAAGATACTGGTTTAGCACTGTGGTCTGCAGGTGATTGCAGCACAACTCAAGTGGGACTTGAGGGATGGATTCTGTGCATTTCCTTGTTGGTGTAAGCATCAGAGGAAGCCAAGTGTCTGGGCTTTGTAGTATGTTCATCAGCCCCACCCAGAAAATGATTTTACTAAAAAAAATTATTCTGATTAAAACCTGCAAATCATCCCCTATATTTATCTGGTCATTAACTTTTTTTTTAATTGTTTATTGTGGTAATTGCAGCTCATTATCTCTGTTCTGATGAAGTAATGGAGTAGGATGTCCCAGGAGGCACTGGCTGATAACAAAATCACCTTCCAAGTTCTGATTCAGAAACAGTCCTCCTGTGTGCTTTCTATAATGAGCTTACACAACAAAGATGTATTGTCCTTTACACAAACAATTGTTAGCTTGTACTATTTTGGAACTCTCTGATTGGACAGAATTTTAATTGTCTTTTTTTTTTTTTAATATTGGCTTTTCTTCAATAGATACAAAAGGGAAATCATTAAACTTCTTATTTAATTATTTGTGCATTAGTGATATCATGCTGCCATTACATTGTTTGTTAGAGACAATATTTGAAAGTCCAGTCAAAGCAATAGAAAGAAGACATGTCCGTGGCATGATGCTTTCCCCAGTTCTGCAGGCAGGGCTGTGTTTACACACTTAGCAGCCTGGTTTGACTTCACTGGTGCAAGACCTGGAAGGCACCTGGAGCCAGGTGAATCAGGGATGTCTCTTGGTGTAGCTACAGGGAGCACAGTTCCCAGCAGCTGAGTATCATGTCTACAGCTCTTGTTTCTGTAGAGCCAATTTTGTCCTTAATTGTAATGGGAGGCATTTTTCAAATACTTAGTTAGCAAGCTTTGATTTTTTTATTTTATTTTTTTAATTCATTTTTCTGTAACAGATCTTAACTAGGCAAAATCTGCCTCCAGCTGAGATTCTCTGAGTCTGCTAACTTATGCACCAGATATTTTCCCCCTTATTTTATGGCAGCCTAATTGCATATGCATTAACATCTGTGGACACATTCTTCTGTTTAAGCTAGGGGTCAAGATTGCTTCCATATTTTGATCTTATTTTTCTCTCTCTCTGTGCAGACACCTGTCCTTGTTCCTAGGGAGTTGAAGTGTCAATGGTCAGCAAGTCTTCAGCAGGAGCAGAGTGGTCTCAGCTGACAGTACCACTGACCTGGGTTGCTTGGGTTTACTTTCTTGTTTAAATTTCTCCTTAACTGCTGTATTAAGTAATGGTATATTGAGAAAATCCATCTTTTTTGTCCAGTGTAGCAGTTTAGATACAGGAGAGGCCAGAGCTTTGGCATGATCCTGGATGACCTGGGTATATATTGTCTTTGGGCTGCAGTGATACTCCAGTGGCTGTTACCCTGGGAGTCAGGAGAGCCCCTGATACAAACTCTGAATAGTACAGAATAGTTTCAGTTGGATGGTATTTGTGTTTAAGACCTTCAGACTTGCTGTTTATGGCAGAATTTAAGCCATTTTGTCCTTGGACATGAAGTCCCAGACATTGCTTTATTTAGCCTAGGGATTGTTGAAGAGGCTGTTGTACACACAGGTAAATTTAGGTTGTAGAAAAATTCTAGTCCTGAACTCTACTGCTCCTGAAATACTCCCTTTATGGTACTTCAGGGTCTTATTTGGCTGTTTTTACAGGTAATGTTTTTCTCTTCAGTTTAAACAGAATGTACAGCTCAGGGCAGCCCCATGTGAGTGATGGTGCCTGCTGGAAAGATACTTCAAAAACTCATGATGTGTCTTTTTAGGAATTCTCTCTCTAAAACCTGGCAAGCAATTCCATGCTGTTTATAAGTGTGGGCCTGGATTTATAATGTGGTGACTATTGGGGTCCTCAAATTCTGGTTTCAGATGCACCTCCTCAGCCCCCAAGACACCCTTCAGTCTCTTGTGTTACTGTAGCCTTGGTGTAAAAAAAAAAATCTAATTATATATTTCCCCCTTAAAAGGGTGAATGTATTTTTTTATGAGTTATCAATGATCTCATTCACATAGTTTGGAAATCTTCAGATAAGAGCAGCCTAGAAGCTCTTCATGTTACACTTCTCACATGGTGAGAGTGTCAGCGTGTGCCCAGATACATGGGAAATAATTGTATCTGGGATTGTTCTGTCAGTTAACTTTGGGATGTTCTGCTTCATGTCAGATGTTATTAGCTGTGCTGAGGCTTTTGTACACTGCTTCTTACTGCTTCTGCATGCATTGGTTAATCAATTTATTTAAAGGAAAATCACAATTCTGCACAGCATTAGAAAACTTAGTTACTATTTCTATGCGTATTTTGTGCTTCCTAATTATTTTGGTTATAACTTGACTGGCCCTAAGGATGATAGTATTTGCCAGACTGTCACGAAGCTGTTGGAATGGAATGGGTGAAAGAATGAAACCAATCTAACAGTGACAGCTCCTACTGCAGCCCAGAGGAAATAGCAGGGAATAATATGTTGAAGCTTAAGAAACTGAACATTATTGAATTGAAAGTGGTGATATGTGAACACATTAGTCAAAGGAAAAAAGTGAAAAACATGTAATAATTTAAGGAAAAAAAAAAAAAAGTTCCTGCTTACAGCTCTTCACTGGGTGGTCTTGGTGTGAAAGCAATATATCTGGAATTTTATTTACTGTTTAATAAAGAAAAGACAAAAAAAGCTGTTAAGACCTATTATTCTTCTCTAGGAGATGTGGCTGTGTACTTATTGATATGCTTAAAAGAGCAATCCTTTGTCTAGCAGCTGTGAAGTATTCAAAAAACCCAAGTGTCTTACTGCAGTGTTACTCAGTCCTAAGGCACCTTTCCCAAGCACCTTCAGTAAGTGTGCCAAGGATCTGATCCTGAGAGGTGCTGAGCATCATGTACTGCTGCTCTCCTTATTTTGCATCAGTGGTATTAAATAATCTACAGTGGCTGCTCTTGAAAGACAGGCTCTGCAAGATAACTTCTGAAAGGTGTGAAAATACATTACTGCCTCAGTCTGGCTTGATTTACTGTGATACAGAGCAATAACTTTATTTTGGTACATCTGAATTGCTGTGCCTAAGCATTCAGTTCACTTTTCCTGTATCTGGCAGCAACAAGCTCTGGGTGTCTTGTCTTGGAGGATTCAATTGTGGTTTTAAAAAAAAAATATAACTGGAAACAACCTGCAAAGAATGTCTTCAGGGTCAGTGTAGAAGCTGGATTCCATTCTGGCACTTGGTGCATTCTGGGCATCCATTCTGTATTCTGCAGAGTCTGATGTTGGAACACAAACATTGTTCCTATGGGCATTACGTATGTTGTTTTTCTCTGTCGTTTGCTATCTTTTTGCTCTTGTTTGCCATAGCTTCTCTGTGCCTCTGTCTATGAAAAGGCAGTTGGAAGCTGTATGTGGATTCATCACTGTGTTTGTCCACTGATCTAAAGCATATGTGACGAGGTGGAAGATATTAAGAAAGCTGTGTTGATACTAAATCATTCCTTTAGATGATAATTTGTCTTAATTTCACATTATTTTATATTTGCTATTCATATCCTGGCAGAAGCTCTGGATAACTGGCATCCAGACAAAGATTTGTGGATCTGTGAGCTCAGTCATTTCTCCCCAAAGATTAAGCTTGCACAGTGCAATTATTACCATTTTCATATTTGTTTCTCCAACTTCAGGTACTTCAAAACTCTTTGGAGATCTAATTACCCCTCAGGCTGGAAGCAAAACCTAGAACAGTTTGTTTTCCAGCATGTGAATTTCAGGGAAATGGATTGGTCCTCTGGAAAGCCACAGCAGGAGTTACTGAGTAACCTCCCCACTCTGGAACGTGAAGCCTATGGCCAGGTTTTGGGCTTGTCTGACTTGCAGTTGTGGAAGCTTTACTAAAGGAAGTATTGTCTTACATGTGCACAGATGATGTAAAATGAACATTAAAACACTGTTCAGTACAGATGCCCTCTTACAGAAGTGGCATTTCTTGTGCAAGCAAAACTATCGGATGCTGCCAAAGAGCAGAAGAACGGAAATAATGAGATGCCAGCAGCACAAGCTGTGCAGCAATCCATTCAGCTGCCTACCCACAAAGCACTTCCAGAAAAAGTTAGAGCCAAATCTGAACTTGGCAGCAGTTGGCCGATTTTCACTTTAAAAAAAAAATTATTTTAAATTATCAACTCCTATAGGAAACCTCTGACTAAATTTCCTTGTTTTAAGACTTGTCAAAACTGTGCACTGCAGATCATTTCCTTTTGATGTGAGCAGCTTGGAAACGAGGTTTTTAATTGTGGGTAAGGTTTTGTCAGTGCTGTGATTTTCCTAGCAGTGTGATGATAATGGATTTTTCCATGAGTGGCAAAGCCAGTCCTCATGTATCTTTATTGAACATCAGCCCAAATGGTGTCGTTGAAGGCATTAGGAAATACAGTTCTATTTAAATAACCGACAGAAGTTGATGGCTTTGCTCTAATTAATGTCGTGGGGAGGTGAGTGAGCCCCCGTGAGTGGGGAAACCCCTTCCAGTTGTGGTCTGGGAAGGAGCACTGCTGCATTCTGGTTTTAAATCTTCCAAGGAGGCTGCAGAGGTGTCTTGAGACCCCTCAGAGCCTTAGGTTCCTGTAACTGGAGGAACAGCTGACTCTCCCAGTTTTTCCCTGCTGAAAGGCACATTCCTGAGTGATTACACAGGGATGCAGGCTGATGTTACTTGGAACCATTATTTTCTCCTGTTTTCTCTGTTCCTTGCCTGGCTGCTGTATGCGCTCTCAAGGGAGTGAGTTGGAGACATAATCCTGGAAAGAGTTCCTTTGTTCCGAGGTGCTGGGGAGCTGTAGCCTTCCTTTGATGTACCAGAGAGAAATGTGTAAATTGTTGTTTTAAAGTGATGGGTGTAGAAACAAAGTAACCATTGACCTTTGAAAGGAGAAAGGATTCTCTTGTCGGAACAGAAGGGGTCTGTTTCCAGCGGGAGAATTCAAGTGTTTGGTATTCTGATTTATTTTTACTTGCTACAGATGATGCTCTGTGTGTCTATGTGGAATACTCATAGGGTTTTAATGTATTTAAAAAGCTTCTTACCATGCCACTTGAGTTGCTGGTTGTTGTTGTTTTTTTTTAATTTACCCCTTTTCGCCCTCCCATCCCCCCTTACTTCATTTAGCACTGTGCACAAGGTATTTTCTTTCTTTTATCATGGGTATAGTTGGGCATGGCATAGGAATACAATGTCAGTGTAATACCAAAAAAATGCTGTTGCCATGTTCTTTGAAGCTTCCATAGCTTAAGTGAAGGATTTGACTAGAAGCCTGTGCCTCATGATGCCACAGGATGAACAAGAGAGCTATTAGTGATTACATGACAATTCTCTTTACAGAAACAATGGAAATATTTAATACTTAACAATATGGAAAAATAAAAAAATTAGTGACAACTCTTGTCCCCAAATATGTTTGAGCTGTTTGACTTGTACTTGGTTCCCTTTTTTCCTAGAAAATAAATTATATAGATTCTCTTTTTTTTTTTTCTTTTTTTCACAAGGTATGTGTAACATTTTTAAAATAGAATATGATTTCTTTGTATATTAAATGCTTTGGTGTTGCAAAGAATATTGGAACTGAGTCGGTGGGTGTGTTGAATTAGTTCTTCTGCATTGATTACTGGCTAAGAGGCGTGAGGAGGTGTTTGTGCTTGTGGGATTTTTTTGTCACTTTTTTTTGTTGTTGTTGCTACAGATCTCTGGCACTGGTGTGTCTTTTTGTATCTTTGAAAGGAACATAGCTGCCAGAAATGATAAGAGGACCCTTGACACATGGTGTTGGGTACCTTCCTGCATTCTTTGTGCACGTGAGAGAAGCATTACATCAGTTGGCTTTCTTACTTTTAAAAAAGTCTGGGAAGCAGACTGGAAGGGACTTGAAGTCA
Organism: Florisuga fusca; assembly: GCA_038090715.1. Taxonomy (NCBI): domain Eukaryota; kingdom Metazoa; phylum Chordata; class Aves; order Apodiformes; family Trochilidae; genus Florisuga; species Florisuga fusca. Next base: position 15,984,461 of record JAAWXA010000020.1, read on the forward strand.
TATTGCCTGGTGCCAAAAAGTACTGTTTAAGTGATGGTTCTTTCTACTGCTAAAGTTGGATATAATCATAGAAAATTGCCGAGCCTTGAAAACAAGGCTGAGGTTTTTCTCTTAGTCGTGTTTTATCTTGTGGCAAAATGTTTTCTTGTGTCTGTTGGTTTTAGCAGTGCTAGCTCACAGCCCTTTGAATAGCTGCTTTAAATTTCTGTGTCACTAGTCACTAATACCTAGTGACTTTGATGCAAGTAGATTTTATTTTTATTGATGACCTCTCAGAAATGCAGCAAGATTTGGGTTTTGTGTGCTCATTCCCATGATGAAGGAAATGGCAGTGTCTGAACATCTTCAGATGTTGTCACCAGAGAGGGATGGTCAGATGCAATCTGTTCTTGAAGTGTGAAATGGTAAAGTTCAATATGGAGGAACTGAACGTGTTGAAGGAGAAGGACTGGAAATTTTTTAAAGGCAGACTTTGCACTTAAGAATCAAATAATCCCAAAGAAATCTGTCTTTAACATATAGCAAATACTTAAATAATGGATTTCCTATGGGCTGGTTCTGTTCATCTGAGAATGCAGGCAGAGTAAAGGGGCAACTGTTTGCTTTTCACTTTCAGATTTGTATTGGTGAGTCAGATCTGCTCAGCCTTTTGTTTCCTTGGGAACTGGATACCTCCCTAACATGATTCCCAGGTCTTCCCTCCGTGTCTTGTTCCCTTGCTCCTACAGACAACTGGTAATGGGAGTCTTAAAAATTCCCTGCAGTGTCACTGTGTGTCTGAGTGCTTGCTTGGGTGGAAGTTGCCATCTCTGCTCCTGTCCATTGGATAAGGTTATTTCATGACTTCAACCCTTTCTTTGGCTTTGTGAAATTTGCAAGGAGTGAAGTGATTCCATTTGGAAGATTAGTTTCTGTAACTGCATATTGCTTTTCATTAAAATTTCATGGGGCTTTTATTTAACATGCATTCTAGACTTGTTTATATAGGAGCTGTTGAAAGTAAAGTGGATTAGACCATTTAAGCCATGTATAAACCATTCCCTAGGGACTTCTGAAAGACTGTTCCCTACCATATGTCTGGTCATAATTTTTTTTCTGACTGTCTGTCCAGCTTTCCCCCCCTCCCTCTGATTGCTCACAAGGAACAGGATTTTTTCATTTTTTCATAAACATGGCATGTGCTCTAACTTTAACTTTGCCACAGCTAATGATAAACCAAGGAAGGATGATGAATGTGGAAGTGGTCTTACCTCATGACTGAGAGGAGCATCACAGCATTTCAGTAAGAAATCATGCAATTCTTCATCCCAGATCTGGACACAGGATGCCACTTAGCTGTCCTGTTCCACTGCCTAAATGCATGAATGCAGTTCAGTAATAACAGCAGCAGATACTATGTCCTCTTCCATAAGAAGGGCTCTGCTCTGTAATTTTTCAGGTGGAGATATCCAGTCTATGCCATAAGAAGGGCTCTGCTCTGTAATTTTTCAGGTGGAGATATCCAGTCTATGCAATCTGGCAATGATTTACTGTTGATCTGGACACTGAGAAAAGGGCCCTTGTACATCTGAGGTGCTTAGGTGCACTTTTAGCCCTGAACTGTCATCTTTTGTCTGATCCTGGGTAAGCAGGGAAATGGTAGAAATTCAGAAGCTTGCTACTTGTCTTCTGCAGATGCTTCCTTTTTAATGGAGCAAATGTTTAGGGAATGAGTTTAAGGGCTTGGCAGTGGAATTCAGACCTGGACCAGCAGGCAGTTACAGTGGCTTAAGGTTTCCTGGAGGCATAGAGTTCCCAGTTGGGAAATACTGCTGTACTGAGAGCTACCACGGGTATTGCAGGGCTACCTGGTAAAGGCTGAAGGAGAGCTGAGAATCTCCTTTTTGTCTGCCTTGTAGTCTGACCTGTCTGCTAACCATCTGAGCTTATGCTGCCATGTTTGGCTGCTGCCTGCCATCTGAGCGTGCTCTCTCCTCCCTTGGGAAGAAGCACAGATGATGTGCCCATGGAATACAAGTTCAGCTACTTTATTCCCACGTGATTTAATGACCAGTCACATCATGTGCTGATAACCATTCCATTTATAACACAGAACAATGCAGGCTGGGCTTGGGAGGGTGTAATTACTGTGGGATTCAGTTTTAGAAAACTGCTGCATCCATTCTGAACATCTTTAATTACAGACTCCAACATGTTGTGTCAGAGAACTGGGTAATTCATTTCTTATTAGAAATGTTCCCATTCCTAAGCAAATATTCATTATTAGGGAAGAGGAGAGAAAAAAGCTGTCAGATGCGAGATCCACTTTGGAATACTGCAGTGGGGACAGAGCACTTTATTGTCCTGGTGAGAATTCCTGATAGGAGCAAAGCCCAGCTCATTTCTGCATGCAGCATAATGATTGGGAAGGAGAATGTTTTCTCCTCCCAGCCTCTTGCATCAATGGGCTGTAAATAAATGTGCACTGGTTATTTTAATGGTCTATCCACCTATTTCTGATGGGGCATTTTGCTGTGAGGTTTTAAATAATTTCTTTCAGCTCCATTCTCATGCCCCTGGCTGCTGTGACTGTTTTAGCCTGAAAGCTCTTTTCAGGACTGTTCCAGTGGGTGTGGTTCCCTGGACAATACAACACTAATTTCAGGGACATTCCAGCCCTGGTGCATGGCTTAGCTTTTGGCCACATACGACCTTTCAGGACGTTCTCAATTAACTAATGGGAAGCTCAGGATCAAGTGTGGAGAGAGAAGTCCCTTTCCACAGCAGCTGTCTGAGGATCTTAGGCAGCATTCCCCAATTTGCCACTGACATTCACATGGAAATTTCTAATGTAGTCTTGCAGAGAGTAGCAGTTTGTATGAAAGACAAGATCTGTAGTGCTATAAAACCCCTTGTAAAATATCAGTTCTGAGATGGAGGGTGGGGGGAGGCAATAATTGGCAACCAGAGATGTTGGAGAAGTGCAGTGTGCAACTGCTGGTGTGGACTGATTTTGAGATTTATCTCGTGGAAGAGTTGTCAAGAGGTTTTAGCCATATTGATTCATATCACACACGATCTCCAGCACTAAAAACAACAGAATTAATTCTGGTCTCTGCTTTTATTCTGCTTTTCCTATATTTTTGTGACTTCAAAGGTATAGCAGGGCTCTTTGGAGGAGCTGAAGTAGTGCAAATAAAATGGTTACTTGTGTATGCTAATATGTTGTCAGTTCTGTCTCTGCTTGATTTTCAGCTTCTTTACTCTCTGAAAGGTGATAAAATAAGGCAAAACTGCAGAGGCATTTTTCATTCTAAACTTGCCTCCTCTTGGCTTTCCAAACGTATTTTTCCACCCTACCAAAGGACTCCTTCAGGGTCTCATGGTAGCCTGACATTCTCTTCTTTCCCATGAAATTAAGGGTTTCCATTTACTGCAGTGACCAGAGGACTTTTTTGGGCCTCCTCTGGGTGCTTTACTTGTGCTGCCATTGCTGTGGAATTAAAGTTACCAGGTGGAATTAAAGGAGTGGGGAGTTTTGCTTTGCCTGTTTGGTTTTTCTTTCCCCTAGATGCCAAACTCTTCTGGTTTTCATGGTGTGGAAGGGCCGGGTCAGCATTAGAGATGTGTGGACAGACTCTGCAATTATAGCTGTCACAACTTGCTGCTCAGCATCCTCAGGAAACAGTAATGGCCCTTGCTGTTGTTTTAAGAAGTTTTTTCCACTGGCATCTTCAGTGTGATGCAGCATTACTGCTGCATTGCTTTGTCATCTCCTGTCTGTTTCCTCCTCTTATTTTTATCTGTCCTTGTCTGTGTTGTCCTTCAGTTCACCAGAAACAAAACATCCTTTGTGGCTGTAAACTCAGTGTGCCAAATAGTTTGAATAACTGTAGCTCTCCAAGAGTGGATGTGAAACAGAAAAGCGACAGTAAATTCCTTTTAATGCCATCCTATAAAAACAAGAATTCCTGGTTCAATAATTGGGGCAGTAGCATGGTTGACCTCCTTGTTTGATGCAATCATTAGCTTGCTTGGCTTGGTTCAGTCTACTTACATTATGTATTTAACTCTGCAGCCAGTAATTTAGTGTTAATGATGCTGCATTCATTAACATCCCAATGAGACTGCTTTTCTTTTTCATGCTTTTCTTCATAGGGCAAATCATTCAGGTACCTGAGCCCGGCTCCACGCGCTTGCATGAAGCATGGGTGGGTTTTACTGCCTTTGTTGGGCTCTGTGAAGGGAAGGGCCCTGGAAGCAAATTGGTTTTCATGTCTGTGTCTGCAGTTTGCATTAATGCTTCTGATACACGCAGGTGAAAAAGTAATTGGATGTTACAGTGTTAAGAATGCTTTTTAGCATTAGCCTTAAGAAGATTCCATGAAAGTTTTTTTTTAATTATTATTTTCAGCCGTATTTCCTTTTCTCCTTAGAGATGAAAGAGCATAAATCATACACCAGAGTAAAGAAAGGGAAAAATAAGTTATCTGTGGATATTAAAAACAATTGGACTTGACTAAGCAGGTTGAATGTGGGGCCTCACAGCAGTTCTAAATCACAGGGGAGAGATCTTTAGAGAAAATCAGGCAGCAGCTTGGCTTTTGTAGCACACGTGGAGTTGGCCCAGGGTGTTCCCTTGCAGATCACAAGTGTAGTGTCTGTTCCATCTTACTGGTGTCTGCTCTGGGATGCAGGAAATTGCCAGGGGCACCCATAAAGCTCTGTTTTACCTCTGTATTGGGGCAGGGGTATGCAGTGAGTGGGCTCCAAGGTTTAGGTCAGTAATTTATGTATGTTGTGTATACTGCACACTGAGATAGGCAAGTGTGGCTTGGTTTTAGGATCAAAACCTGTTCTTTTCTCAGGGAAGCAGGGATCCTGCTGGCTTTGGACATCTTGCTGTGCCCCTGGCTAAGCACTGCTACCCAGACACCAGCTGGCTGAGCTGCCCAAGCTCTGCCATGCACACGGAGAGCAGGATTTATCTGCCTCCTCCTGGCTCTCCCTTGAGTGTCCCAGAGAGGTCCCTATGGAAATCCAGGCTAGCAGCTGTCCCCAGGGACCTCAGAGCAGTGAGTAAAGCACTGCCCATTGTCTGGAAGTCAGCTTCTGCCTCTGCCCCTGAGCTGAGCTGAGCTGGCAGGGCAGCCAATTACATCTGTTACTATTCCAGATCCTTCATTCTTTAGGATTTCTTTCAGAATGTGTCAGCCCAGATGCTTGCTGCCTCATCTGAGGAGCCACAGTGACTTCCATGTCAGAGCAGAATTTGCAATGTTCAGTCTGATTTTTGAAGGGCTGAGGAATGGGCATTAGGGTCACATCTGCTGCTTCCTGAGCTCAAGGAGGGAGGGAAGGAGCTTGTGTCATACATCTGGATGTTTTCCCTGTGGGTACAGGAATGAAGGCTTCAAAACCAAAAATACCTCTTGGAAATGATGAGTTAGTGCCCAAGTTCTAATTTCCTGATAGGAAGACTACCCCAGTCCTCCCAGGCAAATAAAAGGCATTTTGTTGGTTTGGGGGGTATCCAAAGGAGTGCTTGGACTCTCTCAGTGGTATCTAGAGAGCAGACAAAGGGTCTCACCTGCATTTATGATCACAGCAAAAAAATGAATAAGTGGATACAGCAGTGAATGTAGTGCTGTAGTTTCACCTGGTTGTTTTTTGGGTTTTGTTTTTGCTTTTAATTTTTTTGTTGTTGTTGGTTGGTAGCTTTTGTTGGTTTTTTATGGGTTTTTCTATTTTAAATTTTTTTTCTAATATTGCAAATGTAGGTATGTTTCCAGTTTCTGAAAAAAATCTGATGTTATCTGATGATAAGGCCACTGTGGAGAGTGTACTTGCTAATGACATGAAGTATGAAAATCACTGCTGCTTTGCTTCTGTGCCTTAGAAACTTGAGTTTGTGGATAGGCTTCTTAATGGATTGACCCAATCAGAACAGAACAGTTTATTTTAATTCCCTGATCTGCCTGGTCTTCTTGCTTCTTGCAGGCTGTACTAGCTGGTTTTCCCTGTGATTTTTGGGGAGGGGAGAGTCATCTGCCACATGTTTCTAGAATTTAATTGTGGAAGACAGAAATACACTGTGGCTCAAAATAAACCCATCCATGGCTCTTGACACTGGAAGAAAGCTTTCCAGACCCACTGTGGTCTTCATTACAGCAAAGAAAGCAGTTGTTAGTGGCAGGAGAAATGTATTCAGGAGATTGCTATTTCTGCAATGTCAGAGTTGTGCAGCTGTGTAGAGGGACTTGATAATATGCTAGCCAGGGCCCCCATCTGTTTCCAATAAAACATGTAGGGGAAAAAAATGCAAAAGTGTCAGGAAAGAGCAGTTGTGCAGTGCAGATTGGGAGGTAAGTGCTAGCAGTTGTCTGCTGCCAGGTTTCCCTCCCTCTCTCTCCAGATCTTCATAAGGAGAAGTGAGCATCGACATTTTCCTCTCCCTTTTGTTTTTTCTAACAATAGGTATTATTATTTATGCTCTGAATGCTGTCTGAAAAGTGAGCTGGAGGGAAGTGCATTGCATAGCTGTGGTCCTGGGCAGCCAAGCACTAATGGACCTCATCAGGCCCATGCAACACTCAGTGCTCAATCCTCTTACTTAATTTGCAAATAAATTATATAGGTTGGTTGTCTGCTGCTTCTTGGAATGCCAGGTCAGAAGATGCACTCTAGCAGGGTAGGTAGAAGTTTTACTGAAATGCTTTCTCCTCTACAGAAATGAAGGGGTGTAATGTAAGGCAGAAAATGATGAGATTATTTTAGGAAGAATTTGAAACTCAGTTTGCTTTGCTTTCGTTTGAAAGTCACAGACTACAGGAAGCAGTGTACCTGCTGTAACTTTTTTTCAGTTTTTCTAGCTTTGTAACACAAAATCCCTCATGTAACTGATTAATTGTAGTGAAACCAGTCACAGATGGGATGAGAGGCACTTGAGCCAAAGATTTTATGGATCCTCCTATCTTACCTAGAAATTTTTAAGCCATTCTGATGGGATTTGACATCTCAAACCTGTTGTTTTAAGTGGGTGCAAATGAATATTACTTTTCCATGATACTGAATTAGCTTTGGTGTCAGTCCTTCGTTCCACTTGAAGGCCTCTTGAGACAGTGGGAGAGGGAAAAATGGGAACAGAAGGTCCTTCTTTGTCCTTCCATAGCTATTAACCTTCTGTTGTCTTCCTGAGTCAAATGTCTGTCTGAGTTGCAGTGGGAAGTGTGCTTGTCCCTGTCTGCAGTGATACTGCCTGGGTGTGTGTCTGTAATGGTCAGAATATCTTTATATTTGGACTCCCAGGAGATGGATGCTTTCCAGTCTGTTCCCATCCTGGGCTTTGGTGGGATTGGGCTTGTTGGTTGGTTTGTTTGTTTGGGGTTTTTGCCATGCAAGGATTTGGTATAGGACCACGTTAGGATCTTGTGAACACAGGATAAAAGTTACAGGTGATGCTGTTACAAAACTTAATTTCTGTTGGAGCAAAAGATGGCAGGGTTGGAATGGATTGAGAAGTGAAAAGAATAAGGAATGGAATTGGTGGAACAGCCTGGAAGTTGGACAGGCTCCTTGAGAGATCAGAAAGACATTCTAGCACCTGTCCTCAGATTGCAGACAGTCCAAAGGAAATACTGGTGACATTGTCATTTTGCCATTTAGGTAAGAGAAGGAGGGTCCTGTGCAGTTCAGGAGCACTGAACTTGAGATGTAGAATCCCAAGTTTCATTAGATAAAGCATAACAGGCAGAACCTTCCCCACAGGAAGAGGTGACTTTGGGAACAAACAGAGTGCTTCAGAGGTGTTTCAGCAGGAGCAATCCAGGCCTTGTGCCAGATGGGAATTTACAGATGTAATTGACTGAAACCCTGATGTCCAGAGGTGAAAGCAGCTCCTGCTGATTGCCTGGCATTAACACTGAATGAAACCCAGGAGTCCACCCAAGGGACAACTGCATTTGCTGGAAGTGCTGTACAGCTTTACACCATGCAGATATTTAGGGAAATGGTTTGCTGACTTGACTTACAGTCTGTGTCACCCAAGTCTGATCCTGGTTTGCAAGGACTTGGGAGTATGGGGGTATAATTGTGAATGGGGTCACTTTGTAATACTGACAGCAGGGCAGTGCAGCTGCAGTGTCTGCATGTGAGGAATGGCTGGCTTGTAGGCACAAGGAAATTAGGTTTTAGGGAATTAGGGATGTGCTTGGGACAGCTGGCTGAGACACCAGCCACAAGGAAAAAAAAAAAGGCAGAAAAAAAGCTTCTGCATTTGGAAAGCAGAAGCAGCCATTTGTGAAACTGATATTAAGTGTTCTCTCAGATGAAGTGTTTGCTCCTTCTAATGACCAAGGGTATGTGCAGCTTTTTATTTGTTTTCCTCTCCAGGCAAATCTTCTTTTTTTCTTGCTATGCATTATTGGCACTGATGTTTTTATAATAGTTTTCTGCCAAGTTTCTGAAAACCTGTTCCTTATGCCTGGCACGTGGCAAAAATACATCACAGGAGAAACAAAACAGCAAATTGTGGTGCTAAGGTAGATGAGTTGAATTCTGATCTGTTGTCTTGGAAGACTGTCCATTCCATGCTCTAGAGGCAAGTGTTCTGTGGCTCTTTTTAGGAGCTTGCAACATCCTCTCAGTTGGAAAAGGACACTCATTGTGGTGCTAGGCTCTCATTTTAAAGCAGAAAAGTCCTGACACATTTAATTAGAGTTATTTGCAAGCTCTGAGGAGTGCATCACACAGCTGCAACAGTAAGCATGAGGGGTGAAAATTGTTATAAATTATAATAAATAATGTATAATAAAAATTATAATATTTATGAGCATGGTAAATATTTATTATCGTTCAAAAGGAACTGGTCCCTCCAGCACGAGTTACTGGGGTGCATCATGACAAATGATAATTGTTTTTTTTTATTTTTTTTTTTCCTTACCATCTAAGTAGCAGCATGAATGAATGGGGCTTGGGATGTTCATGTTTCTGAATTTGTTGCCACTAAACAACTCATCCCATCAAGGTTTATTTTCTGCAGCCAAATTCTGCTCTTTCTGTTTTCTGGCTCCTTTCTGGCCTCACCCCGGAGTCTTCCTCAGCCTCATTCTGCCTTCAGTTCCAGGGATGTTTGCTGTTCCTGTGCCGTGGGTTACACACTCCCTCTCGTGGTTTGCTCAGGATGGTGCTGGGTAGGACAGGGAACCCTTCTGGTTCTCCAGCAGTGCTGAAAGCACTCACCCAGCCCGCTGGTAGATGTTTCTTTGTGTGTTTTAAAGTGCAAAGCTATTAAGTAATTGCATTGAACATTTACTACTCATTCAAACAAATGAGTAGATTTATTTTTTTTTCTTTAATTCCTCCTTGGAAGGAAATTGCTTAAGTGATTTCTTTGGTTTATGGTAAAGTTATTTCCGGTGTCCAGAATAAAATGTTTTTTATATGCTGTATGTTTCTGAAAACTTTTCTGAAGGGATTGCTGTTTGTGCTCACTGAGGTTCATCTCAGTGATGAACCTCCCAGTTCATCTCACACATTGTAGAGGAGTGAAACAGATTCTCTGCAGAGATGTCAGCAATTGCTGCTTTGTCATGGAAATGTATGGTTATGATCATAGAGCTAAATCAGAACAATAAAAGGCTGGACTGTACTACACTTCCTTTGATTTTGGGTCAGATAGATTGGTTTCAGTGTTCAAAACCAACCAGCAAGCGGGTTGCAGCTCTGTGAGCTGAGCCTTAGTGTGCTGCTCTGCAAACGTGCTCTGTTACTTCAGGGTGAAATGTTCAAGCTGTAGTTAAGCAGTCTTTGCAGCCTTCTCCAAAGACTATGTTGGCTCTCAGTCATTCTTACAGAATTTATTTCATTAGTAAACTGAGAAGCCCCAGTGTGTGCAGAGAGTGACTGCAGAACTCTGAGATTTTTATCTTTTCCACTGATGCAATTATTTTACTTGTTCCCTATCAGATTTATTTGCTCTGCTGGATGCAGCATAGGTCCTATTAGGGCAGTTTGCTTATGGAATAAATTTCATCTGTCTGTGTCCTGTGGAACTGGGATTGTTGAGGGCTGCCTTGCTCCATTTTGGGTTCCAAAGCAGCAACCACAGAAATGCTCTGGCATCCTCCTTGGTCTCGTGTTGGTGGAGCCCAAACTTTGCTCTTCTGCTCCAGTGAAAGAGAGGTGAGGAGACTGAAGTGTAGGACCACGTTCAATCTTTATGGGCATGTAAAAGAAAAGAATAAAGCTCATGTGAGGGTAAGCTGAATTTTTTTAATCCCTTGTCATTGTGAAATAAAGATAATGGAATTTAGTGCTAACTGCTGGTGGTGTGGCTTCCAGAGCAGATTGGTAATGGGAATTATTGATCACCTCTGCCAACTTTATTGTATCCATTTAGTTTTTATGTAGTACATCATCCCTAAAGCTTATAGGGACACCCTGTTATATGCTTCAACTATATAGTCTCTGAAAGGCCATTTTACACTTTCCTGCTCAGCTGTCTTTTTGGCTGAAATGAATGCAAGTGTTGGATGGATAGAGACAGAGCTGTGTAATCAACGTTGTGATTATTTGTGTGTGTGTGTTTGCTGGTTTTGGGGTTTTTTTTTTGAACAAGAAAAAAAAAATGTCTAGATTTTGGAACCTGTAGACCTCTTAGCAAAAATGATGCCACAGATAGATACCACTGCTTGTTAGAATTAAGGAAATTAATACACTGGAGCTTTAGAAGACAGATAAATAAGCCCCAGCCATTAGCAAATAGAGGTCAGGTGGAGTCTGTCCTTGGCTACACCTTATCCCAGGGATTAACCTTGCCTACTTCTATTTTAAAAGCTGGTGCTGGCTATTGTTGGACACCACCTGACTCCCCCATATCATGATAGAGGACCAGAGGGCCACAATTTGAGACCAGGAGACTGTTGTGCTAAGGGCTCTTCAGACTGCAAACAAAACAGTCTCTGCCCTAAAGAATTTAGCTGCAATTCTGGTCTATGTAGTCCCCATCAAGAGCTGTGCCCTGTCATTAAACCTGAGTTGTCTTATTTGCTGTGGTGAATTCTTGCCAGGTTTCCAGGAGACTTCCTAGAACACAACAGATAAAGTATTTTCTCAGCTCCTGGCCACTTGGTTTCTGTTTATCCTGTCAGTCACAGCTGATGCTCTAAGACATGGGGAGATGGGAGGGCAGGCTGGTTCTGGAGCCTTTTTCTTTCTTCCTTGGGATCACCCCTTTCTGAGCTCCTTAGCTGTAAATGATGTCTAAATTTGAGTTTGTGTAAACTGTTCCTCTTCTATATGTTGTGGTGCCTGAAGGAGGAGGGCCACTGATTTATTGCCTGTAACTTGAAATTCCTCTGACAACTACACAGCTAAAATAGGAATGCAGCAGCAGAGAGGAGGCAGTAAACAAACTCTTCCCACTCTTGCCTGAGGGCATTTTTTATTCTCTTCAACTGTGCTGAAGAGTTTGTTCCATCACCAAAGGGATTTCATTGAGATACTCAGATAAGTGAGGCAGTCAGCTGCCAGCCCTGACCAGGCTGGTGAGTAGTGCAGGAATGAAGGAGCACACAGGGTGCAGGAATGAAGACAAGAACCTGCCACGCTCTGTATTGATGACTGAATCCCAGCAAAGAGGAAAATCAGCATGAATGATCTCAGGCAGAGAGCTGCTTGATTTCTGCAGAGCTGTTTGCTGACCGTGGAAGAATGGAATTAAATAATCATAAGTGGCAGGGCACTTCCTAATATTACTGTAAGCTGCATATCAACAACAGCTTATCTGTAGGAGGTGGCATCACACAGTCCTTTCCCTGTCCTCTGGCTGAGCAGAAAGGCACTGACGGGATGCCCAGATGGCCACTGCTGTCTCAGGAATCTCCCAGATGTGTGTTGGAGAGCTCTGGCCTCAGGTGGGGTGGTCAGCAGCCCCCCGTGTGCAGCATGCAGAGCTCCCTGCTGGTGCTGACCACAGCATGGGGGGAAGAGCATCCTCTCCTACACCAGCTGCACATCACCCCTGGACCACTGGCCTCTGGTTTGGTGTTTTGTTGGGGTTTTTTTGTTTTGTTTTGTCAGATGGTTCTCCTCTAAATGTTGCTTTGGTTGTGACTTTCTCTTTGCATTTCACCATTTCACACCGACAGTAAGCTGCTCTTTGCTTCCTCTCTGAATCTTCCTGTCCTGATATTCCTCAAAGGTATCCACAATCCCCTCCAATTCGACTGAGCAGTTGCCATGGTGATGGAGGAGGGACTGGAGCTGCAGACCAGCTGAGATCAATCCCAGCTGCCTGCCTCCTACTCCTGAGCAGTCAGGGGATTTTAATAAAGTGACCATGTACAGGAGGCATGTCTTTGTCTTGTTAAGCCTTTGTTGCATATTAAATCCTGAGGGCTTTCACCGTAATCTGCTGAACTCACAGGCTGTACAAATCCTACCCTTACTCAGACATGAAACCCAGTAGATAGTTTTTTCCTGGTCAGTTTTGTTTATTTCTGGAATTCAGCATGTGCCATGGAGTTTTATTAGGCAACTCTTGCTAGAAATGAACAAAATTCTAAGTAGAGTCTTTATGAAGTGAACCTAAGGTTTGACCTTTAAAATTATTTTTATCCATATTGTGTTTTATTTGCCAAAAGGTGATGCCTTTTCTCCTTAGCTTCACTTGCATGTTGCAGAAGAGTGTAATCCAGAGGAAAAGCAGTGGGAACATAAAACTGAAAGTTTGTGCTCTTGCTTCTAGACTTTAACTTTTAACTTGTAGTTCTTCCCACAAGCTTGCATAAATTCCATTTGTTTCTGGGTGTGAAAATGGTGTCAGCAGGCAGGGTGAGCTCTTCTGAAAACCTTGTGTCTATATCTGCATCTGAGTGGATGCTGAATTGTTCTCCATTCAGTTCTAGCTCCACATAATTGGGGCTGCCTTTAGATACATAAAATCTTGATGCATAATTCAGATTTGACAACGCTGCTGCCATAAGATAGCACAAGATAACCCCCAGGCCCCAGAAATTCACTTTATTCTTCTGCACTGAGGCACTAAGCCAAGAGATGCTGCTGGTATTGTCAGTCAGGCTTCTGTCAGCCTGGGCTGTCACAGGGTGGGTGCAGATGGGAGTCAGACAATTCAGACAGCTGGAAATACAACTTGTGTTGCCTGTTATTTAGTGCTCTGTACTTAGTTTTCTTCTCCCCTGTCTCGCCCTCAAACAGTAACTCAATATATTTGACTTCTTTTGAGACTATTTTTGAGAAATCTATGAGATGGCAAGGCGAGTGGTGTCAAACGTGTGGCAGAAGCAATGCTTTGTTTTGTGCTTGAAAGCAGTCAGTGTGTCTTGGATTTATGGTCTGTGTCCCTTTCAATAAAGGTTCAGGTAGATTTTCCTCAGATTGAAAAAAAAAAAAGTGGCTGATCACATAGGTGATGAGTGTTGTTGAGGAGATAAAGATGTCCTGTCAGAGGAGAGTGAAAAATTCTGCTGCTTCTCCTGCCTCTGCTTGAGATGGGCTGGCCTGAAACTGGAGGGTTTGCATCTTTTCCAAAACAAAGTGCAAAGATATGAAGTCTTCTTCTGGCAAGAGTCTCTCCAGACGTGTGGGGAGAGGGGCAGACTGCCTTGCTGTGAAGTCAGAGGGATTTAGGTCCTTTTTTAGTTCTGAGCTTCAATTCAGAACTTTGAGCGTCAGTGGCAAAGTGGTGGAAGGGTAGAGCAGTCTCAGTTTTACAAGGAGGCAAGGTTATGGAGGGGATGAACTCACATGTATCCCTGGGAGCCATTATGGATATAAGCCCATAGTAAATTTTCAGTACTGCAGATCTCTAGTGAAGTGTATTTAGTGTTCAAGAGGTTCCAGTTTCCTGGCCCCAGACAGATGCTCAGGAGCAGTGTGTGCATCAGCCCTCCTGTTCCTGATGGGAGTGACTGCAGTTCATTCACTCTGCTTCACTGGGGTCCTTTTGAATTGAGATATAGAAGCAATACCAGCAATTAACACACTTCCCTCTGCTTGAAGTGCCATGTTATTTACATGCCAGGTAAAGCCTGCTGTGATAGCCTCAGGCTTAGCCCAGCAGGAAGACATCCTCCCTGCCTGCTACCAAAATCATGCTTTAATTTGAGCTCATTTGGTTTTGTTGAAATGTAAAACTAATTATATTTGACTACAGATGAACAGGAAGTAGCATTAGCAGAGTTTTTCAAATCAATGGGGAGTTATTCAGCATCATTTGGGGGCTGGGGAACTTTGTAACCAGAGAAAAGATACGGGAGAGGGCAGAGCTATAAAAAGTGTTATTGTGTGATTATGAAGAGGCCTTTTAATGCAGTTATTATGTGATGCTAAAAAGGCCCTTATTGCTTGAAGTTGGAAGTGGAATACAAATAGGCTCACAGTGTCTATTAAATGAAGAGTGGAAAAAATAGTCTCCATTTTCATGAACTGCAAAGCAAAAATAACAATCAAGTAGTGATTAAAATCTGTGGCAGTGATGGGCTTGTTAGTTTGATCATATACTAACAATGTTTAGCAAGTAGAGGGCAATTGTTTGTCTAATTTAAAGCACAGTTCAATGTTAGGATGAAGGTTTTTATCCAGGTTATGGTGTCAGCAAATTGTTCTGCTGATAAAGGCTGGTTGAAATAATTAGGGTTGAATTCTCTTTGGTGTAAAATAAATATAGATGAGCCTGATGTGAATAATTCAGAGAAACATTGCTTCTCGGATAATTTGTGACTTCCAGAAGTGATCTCCAGTTTCCCTGGCTGGAGGCTGCTGGACAAACACAGCTCAGCTCTTTTGTGTCTGGTTTAATCACCAGGGGTGTGCCTCCCAGCCCTTTGTGAACTCAGTTTGTAGGAGAAAGCCTTAACATTGTTTGCAAACACTTTGAGAATGAAAACCAGGGCAGGTCCAGGCTCGAGCAGACCCACAGCCTATCCAGGCTGTTATCTTGGCTCCTACAGGGAATCCCCACCAGAAGAAAACACAAGAGGCTGAAAAAAGCTCTCAAAAGTGCAGAAGGGGTCCATTGGTATATTCATAGAGTGTGGTGTGGGGGGGAAAAGAAAGGAAAGAAAGAAAGAGGAGTTAATTTCTATGGATCTCAGCTCAAAGCCATTTTATCCCTGTTTGCTGGGAATGCTTGGCTGAGTGGAAAGGAAGCTGATGAGAGGTCTGAATGCACTTTGTTGGGCTTTTCTGGGTTTCCAGGGCAGTGCTGTAGGGGAATGAAATCCCAGTTTGATTGTGTTCCCAGGTGATACGAAGTACAGGGCTCAGAAGAGTGTTTTGGACAGGCTAAGAGAGGCTCCAGACTTTCATGTCCCCTTCTTCTGGAAGCCTCTTGGCTTTCAGCAAGGCATCCAGGCATACCTGCAAATGTTAGCCAGAACTAAACGCACAGTACTCACAGCTCTGGTTTCAATTGAGTCTTGGCTGGGTTATCTGTTTATTGCTGTGTCCCAGTCTTTTGAGATGGAATACAAGCATTTATCAGTCTAGCCTGTTAAAATCTGGTAAGAGTTAAACTGTGGCATGGACTTTGCACTATGATTATCCTTTGGAACCCCCCCTGGCTCCAATTAATTGCTTCCAGTTTGCTCAGGAAGAGAAATGCATGGCAGAATGGTTCTTGGCCAGAGAAATGTGCTCAGACACCTTTATCAGGAAATCCTACTACTTCTAGCCTTCTTTTAATGATGGCAGGCAGTGCTCCTTCAGGCCGTGGGTAGCTGTATATTTCATGTCAAACCTCCCAGTCCATATGTCTGTTTTGCAGGTCCTGTGAGGAATGTTGCCATTGGCACACACAAATAGGTTTTCATTTCAAGCAGTGTGTGTTTCTTAAAAACCCAGATGTGCTTGGCAGCTAAAACTAATGCCTCTGTGGTCTGGAGGTAAAATTAGCTTCTGGGAGAGAAGAGTTTTCATGCATTACAGCATGAAAACACAGAGGGTGACAGACAAAGCATTTGCAGTGAAGTTGCTGAGAAGCACTCTGGCTACATGGGTTAGAGGAATAGTTCAAATAAAATGCTTGTTTTCTGCAAGATAATGGCTGCAGGTCTGAAATAAAACCTCTTCATTTTGCTCTCTTTAAATTCATAGCTGACCTGGACTTGTTAGGCCACAGAGCTGCTCCAGGATTAAGCTTTAGCTGGAGGAAAGCCAGAATCCAATTACATTTTCTGCCTAATAGGTCATAATTTATGCTATGAAGAATGCAGTGATGTTGCTGGGGGAAAGGGTATTAGGCGTGCTTAGATATGCATTTTGGAAGGCTAATTGTAAATGAAGATCCATGTGGGGAGGGGTGCTTTCCCTTCTCACTTCTGTAAAACTGATGTAATTCATATCAGAGAATAAGTAGTCAGACTGGACTGGACACAACAGAGGGCTTATATCTGGTTAGCTTTCATCTTGGCTGTCTAACTTGCTTTGGTTTGATTGTTGTTTCTCCTCTTATTGTGCAAAACTGTTTTAATAAATTCAGCATCTTTGACTTTTTGCTTTCAGTTTCTGGGGACAGTTCCAAAATGCTGTGTTCCTTCTCGTTTGTCCATTAAATGTTAATCAGTTTCACTTTTATTAATAAATAAGGAGAAAATATGTTTGTTTGTTTGTTTCAGTAGTGAGACTCCAAATGTAGACTCTTGGAGAGCTGCTCAGAATGGTTCCTTAAGTTGGAAAGCTCATCTTTTAATTTAGATATCTAAATACAGATTCAAAAACTGAACTTTGGACTGCTGTTGTCAATGTTGGTCTTGCTTTCTATGTGTAAATGAGAAGGCTTTTATGGAGGCAGTCAGAGTTAGCAGTACCACAAACCTGAGATCTGGTTTGGAGGAACTCAAGAGGTGTAGATTTGAGCCATTTAAGATCTCTTTTTAATACATTTGCATTCATTCCATATATTGCTCATCTCGAGCAGAGAACTTTCCAGCATCCCAGAATATGACTCCAAATTCAAAATTCAGATGTTGGAAATACTTACAGAAGAACAACAAATTAAAAGAGCCTATAGGGGTAGGCTATTTAGTCCTTGCTGCACTGAATCTAATGAACCTTTAGCCCTTTATTACACTTGGCTCTTTGTACTTGCAGTTAGGTTTGAGATTGGATTACATTAAAGTAATACAGTTGAGAGAAATTAGTTTACCCAGAAATAAAATGGGCTGAATGCAGGAGCTGGAAGGACAACACAGAAAAGTACAAGGAAGGTGAGAGTACCCCCAGACAAGACACATGTCCATGCTTCCTTCTGTTTCAGTGTGGTAAAGGTCTCAAGGTAAATCAGCCCTTTCTGTCTCCTGCCATCTGGTTTTATAAAGGGCTGGAAGAATCTCAATGTTAATGAAGCCAAAACCACTCCCCCCTGTGCTCTTCCATTGGATGAGTGGAGGATCCAAGGGGATGGGAGAGCTGGCATTGTTTTCCTGCTCCTTTTGTCTGACCATCTCCTTGCACTTTTCTTTCCCAGCCTCTCTTCAGGTGGACATTGTTCCAAGCCAGGGGGAGATCAGCGTTGGAGAATCAAAGTTCTTCTTATGTCAAGGTGAGAGGTGGTTTGTGGCATCAGTTGCCTCCATCTGGGTTTCCTTGGAAGCTCAAGCAGTGTATTATCCCTGGGATAAAAGCCCCAGTGCTGGGTCTAGCTGTGAGTACTCTTGCTCTTTCTTTCTCAGATGCCCTCATGGTTTATAAGACTGAGCAGCAAAGGCAACATTTGCTGTTTACTGGTAACAGTAAATGCATTCTCCCTTGAGAGCTGGAAGCAGAAAGCAGCTCCAGAAACAGATTTTAAAATTAAAAACCAGGTTACTGAAGTGCTGTCTGTAAGCTTGAGTAATAGCCACACAGTGGCACCTTGTATCATTCCACAGCTCTGTGATCTTTTGAATTTAGAATTAAGCCTGATGTTTTTCCAAATTATTTCTCTAATCAACTGCTAACAGCTATAATGGGAGTGCTAAGTGACTTGGGAGTTGTTACCTCTGCAACTAAGGATTTTAATGCTGCTGAAAACCTGCATTTCTTGTGACACAATTTACTGCCCCAGGCTGTTCTCCTGCACAACGTGGTGCAGTGCTGACACAATCCCTCTGCCCCAAAGCAGTTCCTACAGATTTATGGCATTTTTCCAAATTTTAGCACCCACATGTCCTCTTCAGAGTTTTTCCAAAAGGCTGCTGGCCTGGTTTCTGATGGGAGGAATTAGTATGTTGAAACACTGACATGATAACATCCAGAAGCATGACAGAGCAAAGAGGTGCTCTAGGGAGCTCTGGGAGCAGGATGCACTGAGAGGACCCTGCTCCCTCAGGAGGATGCTGACTGGGACAAATAACAAGGCTGGCTGATCCCAGAGTGCTTCACTGAAGGGTAATTTGTTAATGCCAATGTATTTAAAAATAAAATACTCTGAGCAAGTGACATTGTGATAGTATTTACATTCAGAAACCCCTGGGATCAATTAAGGCCCCTTGTCCTAAATAGCAGAGCCACACTGGGAAATGCAGAGATGGGTGCTGCAAGAAGGAGACAGCCTGGAAGCACTTCTGATTTACAGTCTGAAAATTCTGATTTACACTGCATGCAGCAGGAGCTTTAAGCAGGAGGCCAGTGCCAGAACTGCTGCTAAGGCATTGTCAGCATTTTGGTATGCAGAGTAGCCCGGGCTGCAAATACAGGTATTTATTGAAAGCGTGATGGAAGTGAAGCAGGAAAAGATTTTTGTTGCTCTGTGTAGTGGAGGAACTGGGACATGGGACCCCAGGATACAGAGAGGATACATGGGCTAAAATGAGTGTAGCCCTTTAGATGATAAAGCCAACCTAATGCCATTTTTGCAGGGCAGCAGCTGCTCATTCTCAGTGCTGTGAGAATTTTCTTTGCTTGCTGCTCAGGCAGCAGAAGCCCTTCCCCTGGGTCAGCCTTCTGCACAATGTTACTGCTCATGTTTATTCCCTGTGTGCAGGTTTGTTGGGAACTGACTTCAGTTTGCTGTTTCCTTGTTCTTGTCTCCAGTGGCAGGAGAAGCCAAATACAAAGACATTTCCTGGTTTTCTCCTAATGGGGAGAAGCTGACACCCAACCAGCAGCGCATCTCCGTGGTGAGGAATGATGACTTCTCCTCCACCCTCACCATCTACAACGCCAACATTGATGATGCTGGCATCTACAGATGTGTGGTCAGCAGTGTGGAGGAGGGAGACTCCGAGGCCACCGTCAATGTGAAAATTTTCCGTAAGAGACCGACTCCGAGGCTATTTTCTGGGCTGCCTTGCACATGTATGAGGCAAGATTAGGGAGGCAACAATTTTACCTTCCTAAAAACAGGCTGGTTTTCAAGGGCAAGAAGGAGGGTGGAAAAAAGGGGGTGTTAGGAATATGCAGCTGTTTTCTTTCCCTGCAAAACGAAGAAAAGTGGGAACTGGGGCCTTGGCCCATCAGGGCACTAAGCAGCAAGTCCAGTGCTTAAATTCTTCTGAAAACAGGGGAGCAGGGTCAGATAAATAGTCATCATCACAAATGCCTGGGGGAGGAGTAAGCAGAGGGAGCAACTTCTGTAGATGGCAGACATGCTGTAAGGCTGATGTTCAGCAAAGAGGATCACACATTCAGAAGGGTTTTAATAAGCTATCAGGATGTTGTCCAGCAGAGCCATAATAGCAGCTCTTCCCCTTTTTGCTGGGAAGCTGTTCCAGATTCATGTTTTCCCCTTGCAGTGTAGACAAACCCTGAGTTAGGTAGAATACTGGTGTGGCTCCCTGATCCACCTGGGAGGCTTGGCTGGATAGTAAGGTGCCTGTGTTGCAGTGCAGCAAGTCAGACACAGCTTTATACTCCCCTTGGGAACACAAGACTTTAGAGAACATGTCCTCTGGGGTTTTTTTTGGTTTTCACTGTCCTGAGTCAGAAGCATAGCTTGAGGTGTGCTGAGAAAGCTGCAGTGACTTTCTCCTTCCCTTGTTTTCAGAAAAGCTGATGTTCAAGAATGCTCCCACTCCTCAGGAATTCAAGGAAGGTGATGATGCTGTGATTGTGTGTGATGTGGTCAGCTCACTGCCTCCTACCATCATCTGGAAGCACAAAGGCAGGGATGTTATCCTAAAAAAAGATGGTAAGGCACAAGAAGTGTCTTGGTGCTTGCCCATTCAGGTATCAAAGGTCCATCTCCCATTAGGGCTCCGGTCAGGCTCATACAAGGGGGGTTCAGGAGAACAAAATGGATGTAGGCATGAGGGTGCAAAGAAGGAATTTGTACCCAACACTAGGACTTAGGATGTGAATGCAGTACTTGAAGGTTTTCCTGTGCTGCATTCCATAGAAATGGCCACCAAGCTTTGACACTGGAATAAGCCAAGAAATGCCACTGGACAGAAAAGCTGCATGTGACACACTCCCTTCATCCTAAGGAAAAGTGGTGAAAAGCTCCTTGCAAGAATCTCTCCCTTTCTTTCAAACTGCTGCAGACTGTCATGCCCAGAGGGCCATTTTACTGGCAGGGAGGTCTCCAGAGGCCCAGTCCAGCTGAGCACACACGGCTCAGCTGGGTTTCCCATGCCGCTAGTTCCAGACACAAGGGAACTGTTGTAAGATTTGAACTCTGCCACCCTTGGGCAAGAGAGGCAACTTTCAAACTGCTTATTGTCTGATACTAGTTAAATGTGGTTTTGTGTGTACATTTATCTGTTTCTCTGTGTGTGTAAAGCACAAGAGCAGTTTTCCTGCTACCCACCTCTGGTTTCTTTCTTGGCAATGTCAGATGGGGTTACAGCAGCATCTCCATTAAGTGATGGGAAGGGGAATTTTGTTACTCTCAGCCTTGTCTCCACCCAGGAAGGGCAGAGAGGAGAAAAAACCTGTAGTGAGCTTTCCTGAAGATCCTTGGATGAACCTTCCTTTTGTCTTTTCTAGTTCGATTTATAGTCCTGTCCAACAACTACCTGCAGATTCGGGGAATCAAGAAAACAGATGAGGGGACGTACCGCTGTGAGGGCCGGATCCTGGCTCGTGGGGAGATCAACTTCAAAGATATTCAGGTCATCGTAAATGGTGAGCAGCTTAGAGTAAGGCTGGCAGAGGGGCAGGGTATGTAGCACCTGAACATAACCTAATGTTATGTTAGAGTCCCACTCGCAATTTACCATCAGCTTGCTGATCTTTCTCTGTGCGCCAAATAAAAATGTCTGTGACATTGACTGGTAACCAGATGTTTATGGGCAAAGATCATGTGAAGAGAAACCTTAAGTGTCTCATGACTTAAGAATGAGGTAGTGGTCTTGTTGGGACTCCCAAGTGCTTTTCCACAACGCTATTTCTCTGTGCATCTCCCCACCTGCTGCTCTCCCATCCCTGTGCTGATTGCTCTGGAGACCTCACACATCAAACCTGTTGATTGAAACCTGCAGGTGATGGGATAAGGGTTTGAATTACTGGAAACAACTGTCTGTGTTGCAGAGATTGACAGTGAGCTTTCCAGGGCTCACTCTTGCTTACAGTTTCTGTGCTTTCTAACTAGAATGTGGATTGCTTCTCTTCTAGTACCTCCATCTGTGCGTGCCAGGCAGACGTCTCTGAATGCCACTGCCAACCTCAGCCAGTCTGTCACCTTAGCATGTGATGCTGATGGCTTTCCTGAGCCAACTGTGACGTGGACAAAGTAAGATGCTTTGTGAAATACCCTGATTGTGTGTGAGTATGGATGTTTTCACCAGGCTGGAGGGAAAGCAACATTTTAACTGGAATAGGAGTAATTGGTTCTTCTCGCATGAACAAGAATGGCCTCCTGGAGGGGTTAAGCTTCTCCTGTGGGTTACCCCAGTAGGCAGCTAAGTACCACTCAGCCACTCACTGCATACACCCCAAGTGGGATGGGGAAGAGAATTAGAAGGGTGAAATCCAAAAAATCATTGGTTGAGGTAAAGACAGTTGAATAGATAAAGCAAAATCTGTGCATGCAAGCAAAGCAAAATAGGGAATTCATTCAGTGCTTCCCACTGGCAGGCAGGTCAGCTGTCCCAGCTGTATTTCCTCCCAAGCCACCATCACTGCTGTTTATAGCTCTTCCATACAAGCCATGATGTATGCCGGGAGGTGAAATATTCAGCTGCCAGGAGAGGGATTAGGAATAGATCAAAATGTAAGATTTGTAAGAAAAGGTGGTGGTCCCTCTCAGCCTGAGGAGTGTCAGTGTACTAATGTAGTTCTAGCATTAACAATAAGCCTAAAACAAAGAGCCTTTGATTGCTTCTCCTTCCTAACAGAGTGTGCTTTGTGCTCTGCAGGGATGGAGAGCCAATAGAACAGGCTGATGATGATGAAAAATACAGTTTTAACTACGATGGCTCTGAGCTCATCATCAAGAAGGTGGATAAGAATGATGAAGCAGAATACATCTGCATTGCTGAGAACAAGGCTGGCGAGCAGGATGCCACCATTCATCTCAAAGTCTTTGGTAAAAATCCTCTTACTATCCTCCCCTTTTCCATCCAGATGGCTCTTGGTAGCTCACTAGTGCACCATGGAAGTCACCTGCTTACCCCAGCTGGTGCCTGATGTGGCTCATCCAGAGCTGCTGCTTTCCCATGCAGTGCTGTGCACCTCTGCCATCATGCCAGGCAAAAGAGATTCTGTCTGAAAAAGGTGCCATCTCCATACTGCTTCCTCTGAGAAAAGCAGCTCAGTCCTGCATTGGGGATGACGTGGGATTCACATGCTACTTGAAATACCTTCCAGACCCAGAGGACTGAATCCTGATCCAACCAATGCTGCTACAAACAGGGCTTTAGCACTCCAGTGGGACTTGCTTATAACCTGGACAGGGAGGTGAACACTACCCCACCATGATCTGAATGATCTCAAGCTTGCAGGAATGAATCAGCAGCTTTCCTACCTTCCATGTATCTGAGTATGTTAAAGAATAGAATTCTACCTGAACCATCCCTCTGCAGCCACTTAACAAAGCTGCTGATTTAAAATTAATTTGGGGCAGAGAAAGTAGACAGTGAGGTGGAAGACTCTTCTTCTAGTTCTTTCTTACAAGGCTCAGGTGTAAGGATGTGTAGGAAAGGTCTCCTCACAAATGCCACTGCTCCCTTCCTGATGTGGCAGTCAACTTGTTCCGATTCAGAAGCCTTTTCCCCCTAATGCTCCTTGTTTCAAATGTTGCTATTGACAGACAAGCTTCATGCTGACCACCAGCTGAATGAAGGCTCCTTTTTCTTTTCAGCAAAACCCAAAATCACCTATGTGGAGAATAAAACAGCCATGGAGCTGGAGGATCAGATTACACTGACCTGTGAAGCATCTGGGGACCCAATTCCTTCCATCACTTGGAGAACTTCCACTCGGAACATCAGCAATGAAGATAAGGTATAACCATTCCCACAAACATGGGCTCATTTGCTAAGATCAGTGTAGCTTGTGTCTGCTTGGCTCTGCTGATTCACAGTGCATGACAGCTGTATGCAGATGCACATGGAAATCCTGGTGATTCCTGTCTCTGTAATGAGAACAAGTGCTGGCCTGGGCACACTCTCCTAAGGGGTCACCTCCAGAGCAGCAGTAGTGCCAGAGATGTCCTGTTGTACAAAGAGCAATCTCAGTTTGTAACAACTGAGACTTTTCTGGTCCTGCTGGTATCACTTGGAGTTGAATTCACTTCAAAAGCAAGGGGGCTCTGGACCCTTTCACAGGAGTTTCCAAAGGGACCTACAGTGGCAGGAAGCTTGTGAAAGGGTTTTCCTTTCTGTTTCCTAGATGAGAGGAAAGAATGAGCATCCTAATTCCCATGTCATCTATTCTGTCATGATGGTAACGATAGGATCTGGGAGGGTGGAGTGTTGTGGGTCATTATCTCTTAAAGATGCAGTGGACCAAAATGAACCTGTTCATTTATTTTTTCCCTTTCTCTATTGTATTCTAATACTGCATGTACTTGAAGCACAAAAGCCTGGCTGCCTTTGTGTTCACCTGTTTTGTTGATCACATCAATACCATTTTGTTCTTTAAAAGGCAAAAATAATTAGCAGTTTTTCTTTTAAAAAAGAGTGCTATTTTTTTAATTGGCTACAATTCCCCTTAACTAGACAAGACTAGGATGTACATATTTTGTAACAGTTGCATAAGGTGATAAGGAGCACAGTTTAGAGCCAAAGAAAGCCTGGACAAAAGCTGGAGTGATGAGCTGTTGCTTATTAATGATGTGCTAAGAACAGGATGCTTCAAGGCTCAGCTGACTTGGACAAACCAGGGGTTCTGACTCACTTATAAAATAGCAGCTGACAGACTCTGAAGGTCTTAAAGTGTCAGAGGTGTCCTCTGTCAGTCATTCTGCAC
Organism: Florisuga fusca; assembly: GCA_038090715.1. Classification (NCBI taxonomy): domain Eukaryota; kingdom Metazoa; phylum Chordata; class Aves; order Apodiformes; family Trochilidae; genus Florisuga; species Florisuga fusca. The sequence continues at coordinate 16,008,791 of JAAWXA010000020.1, forward strand.
TGTAATCCTCTAAATGAGTTTTTTCATTGCCTCCCTGGTGTCAGCCTCTTCCCTATGTTGTTAACATTTGACTTATTAATGAGGGTGCCAAATTTTTCCTGCCTGAATTCTTTCTTAACATCTTTTGGATTCGAACTGGTGTAAATTCCTGTGATATTTAGAGATTTCAATTGCCTTCCAAAGCTCTGGTTACAGCATGACTCTTTGGACAGGATAAGGTTCTTTATGGTCTTGTCTCTGTCTAGGAGAGCACTGGGAGGAGCTCAGTGTTCTGGTGCTTCTAGCACTAGAGTTTGGATCACAGCCATGGAAAAAAGAGCTTTGTCAGGGAGCAGAATACAGAAACTGAACTGACACTAAATAAAGCAGAGGTTGATAGGCAAGCCCCTTTGCAGAGTCCCACGTGTCCAGCCCAATTAAAGTAAGAAGATGTCAGTGGCAAAACTGCTAACCATTTTTGAGACTCTCATATATTCTGATTGATTCTGCTGATTTGGTGATCAGTATTAAGGAAACTGTTACTACTGTCATAGTTTCATATCTAGATGGGAGGAAAATTAAAGGTTTGAGATGCTACCATGTGTCTCATGTACTGGTTCAAGTCCTGAGGGCAAAGGTTTTTTTAAGCTTTTTCTTTTTTAATCATATGCCATGCCCTGTGTAGGCAGGATATTTTTGGCTGTGTTTTAGTTGGTTTTTTTACTTTTTCCCATTCTCTATCTTGGCTGTAAGTTTAGATGAATGGTACAGATGTACAGAAAATCCTGAGGTCAAAATAGCTCTGATATTCTGTTACATTTACAACCATTTCCCATCTCTGAGATAGCACAGGAAAATGATGGCAAGACCTGTTGATATCCTAGCATGCAGAGCAAAAGAATCTCCCCCTCTGGTTATGCCTACATAACATGGCAGCCCTTGGATAAACAATCTTTTGCTTGGAAGAGGGTCTGCAAAGGTAAGTGGTGGTGACTCTGCTGTGGCAAAATCAGATGATTGGCAGCTGTATACCAACACATGAGCAGACCAAACTTCCAAATACTGGCATGCTGGGAGCTTCCTTTTGCTTGCATCCTTCTGCCCTACAGAGAGTGCAAGTAAAATTAAAAAAAAGAAGCTTAAATTTGGTTTACTTTGCAAATGTAGATAGATTCTTAGCAGAAACTTTTGCCATGTCACTGAGGTTCCTGTCTGTCACCACTGCAGAAAACAGCAAGAACTCTCAGGACTGGGAAGTCACCCACGTGATGGGAAGGAGCTCTTGCTTCCCACTCTGTCCCATCCATGGGGCTGAGGAGAGCTGCCTGGGTGTCATTTTCTCTTGGTGAGGGGGAGGACAGAGGATGCACTTCTGTCTTGTTCTTTCCCCCACGGGTGCCCTTCACAGAGAAAGAGCAAACTCTAGGACTGTGGAAACAGCTTTTTTTCCTCTTTCATCTTCATTTATGTTGACAGGTACTGAACACCAGGAGATTAGAAGTGTCCTGCTTGTGGTGGTTGATTTTTGGATTTTGATTTTATTTTATTTTTTTTAATTTTGATTTGTTTTCTTTTTTGTTGTTTGTTTTTTTTCTAACAGCCTTCTCTGCTGAGAAGAGACATAGAAACTCAGTGAATAGCATTGAAAGGGAACTTGCATGGGTGTAATCAAGGCAGTTTCCTGGCTTGCTCAGCTACAGAGAATGGCTGGTACATCCAAAAGGGATTATGATGAATTATTATGGTTGCCAGGATATTTATTTATAGAAATCATCAGATGATATGAGTGTCTTAGTCCATGCAAGTGTTGGTGAGCTTCTCTTCAGGTGCTTCATCTCAGGCCTCTGGTTAAAATCATTTGCTACATTCACTAGAAGCACTGTGGAAACAATGCTGTGGTTTTTAATTCTCATTTCCTAAGCTTTCATCTCCATTTCTGTAATGTCACTTCTGTGTATGCTGTTACACCTGCACATCAGCAGTGCTTGTGCCTCACATTCAATAATGCCATCATGGCTGTGATATTAGCAGGTGATTTTTGACTCCTGAACTGAAATGGATCAAGTTGCAATTGAAATAGAGACCAGAAGAAAAAGATTTGTAAGATAAATTATAGGGGGAAAATGGAACCCAGCAACTTTGGTCTTTCTGAACCAGAGTGAATGGTGTCCATGCTGTTGTCAGCATTCTCTGAATGGGAAATTTGTCTTTATTGGTGAGGTTTGTGCATGTTTCACTGATGTCTGTAGTTTGGTTGTCCCAGGCCCAGGAAAGGTTGGGTGTGCACATCCACAATGAGCTGGAAATGATAAACTGGAGGGACAAGGTTCTGCCCTGCTGCCTCCTGGCCAGGGGGCTTACACAGTTCCAGTGCTCTGCAGCTCAGGGGCTCCTGCTCCTGGCACAGTGTGCATGTCAACACGTGTACAGATGCATGATTACATTAACAATTAGTGTTAATGTCAATCAGTGTGTGGGGGTGGCTAACAAACCAGTGTCAGAAAACCAGTCCTGGCAATTTAGTGACCTAGGCCATCAGTCACTTCCCCAGCATGCTGGGGACAGGCTTCTAGAATCAGTGAGATGTGTCAAGGGAAAGAGTCACTCAATTTTTAAACCAGAAGCAGTCTCCTGGTGTCACAAGCCTTTGCTTAATCATTTTAAGACCAATTTATAGGATATTAAATTTTGAAGGTAAATCTAATTAGGAGCTATGCTGGGAAATGGAAATTGTGCTCACCCCACACACGTGAGATGCAGAACTCGGAGCCTGCATGTGCCCAGAATGCAATGTGGTGCATACACTGATACCTAAAAGCAACCTTTGATAAACTCTTACTGCTTTTTTTCTGTTGTTGTTGTGTTCTATATCTGTTCTCTCCAGGCTTCGTGGACCCGGCCCGAGAAACAAGAGGTATAAGATTACCAGAACTCTAGCAAACTCCTTAGACTCTTCTTTTGGTTTTGTTTTTTTAAGCATTACAGATTAACAAATCTCTAGTCCAGTAACCACGCCAACTAAACCAGCATTAATAATACAAACAAAGTAAATATCAATACATAAAAGAAACAGCTTATAGAGTTAGAAGTTGCTTGGCATGTAGTAATGCATTTTTGGATGAGCAAACTAGCTGTGTTGGGGGTGAGTAGTTCTGGTTGTCACTTGAAAAAGAAAAACAAAAGCAAATCTAGAATCTGACATACACTACTTTCACCGTTTCCTGCTCTGCTACCAGTGTGAATCAGATCTCTCTTCTAGGCTTTTAAGAATTAGCAGCAGTGTAAAATCTGGGAAAGTATTTTTTTCCAGACATAGCCTCTTCTGCTCCAGCCAACTCATCTGTTTGCTCATGGTATTCGTTAAGTTTGACTTTCTCTTAGAGGACAACTGCATCATGTTCTATTTCAAAATCAATGCAGATAAATATTGCAGAAGTTGTATTTCTCCAGAAAATGCTCCAAATCGCTCAATTTTTGTTTGTCTTTGATTTGCAAGGGTCAAAGAGGGGCTGTGGGATAATGCAGTAATTCAGTTTGGTCCAAATGTGTTTTTTTGCTGCTTCATTTCATATTCAGTGCTGGATTTTAATAATAACAACAATAACAACCTACCTGTACCTTCACCTAATTTGTAGCGTTCTTGCTTCAAAATGGACCAGAAAGTATGTTTCCAAGCAAATCATAGGGGTCTTGGAGAGAACAGAATGAGCCATCAGAACTAGGCGGCTTGCTTTATTATTTTTAGGATCGGCTTTGTGGAGGCTCTGGGTATCCTGAATTCTCTTTTGTTTTTAAGCCATCTTAAACCATAGGGACTGGTGTGGCCTCAACAAAGGGAACCTCTGACTTAAAAAAAATTTGCCTGTGTTTCATATGGGGCTGAGAATATCCTGCCCATTCTTACTTCAAAATAATCTGTTGGAATTAGTGAACTGTGGCAAGTGAAGGCACTGGATGTTGAGGCCAGTTTGTGTTGAAGAATTTGAGATCTGTGTGGTTACATCTCTTCAGGCCTCATGTTAATTCCTATTACAGTTGTTTCTGTTCCCCTTTCCCACCCTCACTGTTTTCCCTGTGCTCTCTGTCTCAAGCTTTTTATTAATATGAGTACTAATATTATTAAGCTTGCTGCCTCTAAATTTCTTTCTGTGTCTTAAAATATCCAAGTGGGGTGCTGTTAGAATGTTTTTAAGCTGCTTGTTGCAGCTTGTGTAGACCCAGTTTTCTAGTAGCTACTATGGGGTCTTTTAGCAGTGTATTCCAGTGGCAGGGAGTTGAGTTTTCAGGGAGCTGAATAAATACTTGGCATTAAATGTGTGGTTACATTTTCATATCTGGGTGTGAAATCTTGCTTTCCTTGTGCTGGAGGCACAATTGCAGTTGACTGCTTCTTTTTCCTCAAGCCCATGGTGAGCTCTGCTTACTGTGCACAGTCCATAATGTCTCAGTTCACCATTGTGGTCCTGGGTACACCAGGTCATTGTTGAAAATCATAGAAAGCCCAAATCCACGTTATCACCAACAAACGCTAAAAACTCAGAGGCAAAATTACATCTCAGTTACACTGTAAAGTGGTGATGCCTTTCTGGCAACTGGGAATTAGTGCAACCTTACAAACAGTAGGAGCTGCAGATGAGTTCTGGTTAGAGCAGTACAAGCACAGGGCTTGGAGACACCACACCTTTACTGGAATTTGTAGCTGTGGTCAGAATTTCTGGGTGCTGTTTTGTAATGATGTCCAAGGTGTGGAAAGCAGGGGAGGAGAAGGATGTGACTGTGTTAAGGCATGGATACTTGTTTGTGAAAAGACTGTAAAATCTCAAAGGTAGAAAGAATAGGGGGTGGATGCATTTCCTACTTGTCTCTCCTCTTGCCCTTTGGCGTGGAAGTATTGAAATCCAGGGCAGCTTTGTACTAAGGGACTGTGCCACACTGCAGTGGCAGAATTTGGAGAAAAACACCTCCACGTATCTCAGGATGAGTTGTAGTAATTGTTCATACACAGAACCATCCTGCCCTTTTCTGCAGAGGAGGAGGTATTACCTGTGTCCCTCAGGTTGTCTCCCCATTACTATGAAGCATTTTGTTACACAAAATCCTGGAAACCAGAGGCCAAGGTAGCAGGGTTACAAATATGTACATCTGGCTCACATGTTTCTATCTGACTTATGTCTCAATAGCCAGGAGTCATTTGCATCTGACTGTCTGAAGTATAAATAAAGAAAACTAGCAGTGTGCTTTCTTGGGTAGATATTTTTCTCTTCCTTGGAGTATTTTTCCTGATCTCCCTTTTTATTTACTTGTGCCTTTTGCATTAAGAAACAGAGCTTCATCTTTAGAACCAGCTACATAACTTGTAAAGTTGTCATTTTACCATGACTGCCAAACACTCTTCTGTTCATACTAGATCTTGACAAAGTGAGTAAAAGGCAGGTGACACTGGGTGTAGAACTACCTTCACTGTAATGATCAGGAGCTGATAATTTGTAATATTCATGCTCTTGCCTGATGATGGGGTCAGTTATTATCTGTGTCCTTGTCCTGTGGCTTCCAAGGAAAGCAATGCTCTTGGAGTATTAATTGCATTGAGTGTGGCAGGCTGCAGCAGCAGGCACACCTCATTTTTTCACTTGTACTTGTGACACTTGGGAAACTAGATGAGAGTTGATGCTTTGGAACTTCCAAGCTGAAGCACAAGCTCCAAAAACTTGCACAAGCACCAAGGTGGAGGGAGGAGTCCATGGATTTATGTGCTTCATTTGTTAGGAGAGCACTAGGGCTTTGGTCAGATATTGAGGGGGGAAAAAAAAAACCCAAAAAGTATGGGGGATGGGATCACTGTGTGGCTGCCAGATCTTGGAGCAGATGGTAGCCTGGATTTTACATTCCTCTTCTCTCTGTCAAAGGCATTCCTACACTTTCTTGCACGTGGGAACCATTTCTAAGCTGTCATATAATGGATGCAAACTGCTCTAGAATTTTCTTGAAGTGTCACAGTTCCTGGAAATAGGGTTGTCTCTAGAAGGGTCACAGTTTTCTTGCTCTCTTCAGTGCCGTCTTCAAATGAACTTTTGTTTGAGTTGAATTTTGCCTGATTCAGCTCTGAGGTCAGGATCTTATCAATGCCTTTTCAAGGACACTGGAATAAAATGTGCTTCAGTCAGAGAAGAGAAAGGTCTGAATTCTCTAAGCAGAATCACATTAGCTGTTGGGGAGGTTTTCTACAAGCTCATGCTGGCAAAACTTTACAGTTCTCATTCTGGGAAGAAGCTTGATATTGTCCAGCTGTCCTCAGACATGTAGTAGCATCTGATACTTTGATCCTTCATTTCATTTTTTTCCTTTCTCTTGAGTGCTTTGAATGACTGCAGGTGGCCCTGCACGGCAAGGAATATTCTTGTTGCTTTTGGAAATGCCTCTCTGTGCCTCTGGTTTCACCTGGCCTCAGGTGATCACTTGAGAAGTACTGAGCATTGGAGGGGTGGGGTGAGGTAGGCTGGCATTGTTGCTTTAGTCTGCACCACAGGGGCAGAGCTCAGCCTTTAACTCTCCTTTCCTTTCCTGCCAGACCCTGGATGGACGCATCATAGTACGGAGCCATGCCCGGGTGTCATCCCTGACTCTCAAGGAAATTCAGTACACAGATGCTGGAGAATATGTGTGTACAGCCAGCAACACCATCGGGCAGGACTCACAAGCCATGTACCTTGAAGTGCAGTGTAAGAAGTGGAGGATGGGGTGGGGAGGGTGTTCGTGCATTTAGAGGGGGAGACAGTTTTCATTTCCTTTTCCTCCGATTGAGGCACCAATGGCTTGGGAAATGTGTGCTGTTTAGGTAGAGGGCATGAGAAGCCACTCAGCCCGATGGCATTTTGCTGGAGAAATGTTGCTGTGTTTGCAAACATGCAAATGTTTGCTCTAGCTGTCTCCAGCTGGGATCCCGTTTGCACCTTGGGAAGATTGTGAGCCATGAATCTGCCACAGTCCCATTTGTTGGGTGCATCAGAATCTTTCCTCAGGAGAGTTTCCTGGTGTGCACTTTCCTAGATGCACAGCATGCCATCTGCTCCTCCTCCCACACTGCAAGGAGCAGCTGAAGTTTCCTCCTTACACTCTTCAGTAATACACACCACTCATCTCCCCAGGGGAGGAGACAGTTCCCAGTTCCTATATGAGATTCCCTTCCTCACGTGAACCTGGACCCCACCCAAGGGATCCTTAAAGTGGGGCTGACCGGGCTACCCTAAGAGATTTTCTGGCTCAAATTGCTTTCACAAATGTGTCTTGTCTTTCAGATGCCCCCAAGCTTCAGGGCCCTGTGGCTGTCTATACCTGGGAAGGGAATCAGGTGAACATCACCTGTGAGGTGTTTGCTTACCCCAGTGCTGTCATCTCCTGGTTCCGAGATGGACAGCTGCTTCCCAGCTCAAACTACAGCAACATCAAGATCTACAACACTCCATCAGCAAGCTACTTGGAGGTGAGGAAAAGCAAGGAGGGGAGAAGGCATATGCAGCCAGAAGGGCTCCAGTGCTATCAAATAATTTACATTCCTGATGTTGAAGGAGTTAAGTCTTTCGTCAGGGCATCCTGATGGTAGGCAGGAAGTGGTGTGGTGCTTCTGGCACATAAATGCCAAGAAAATCAGGTAATAGAAGACACCACCCCCTCCTTCCCTTTGGCTTTCTGCAGTTGTTCCCTCTCTGGAAAGCCCTCAGCGTGTTAGCAATTGTAATTTATTGGGGCTTCTCCCCCCTGTAAAATGCCAAGTGCATTCACAGAGCGAAAAAGGTTTTCTGATCCAAGTCTGAGCCTTCATTCCTTCCACAGGTGACACCAGACTCTGAAAATGACTTTGGGAACTATAACTGCACTGCTGTGAACCGCATCGGCCAGGAGTCCTCAGAGTTCATCCTTGTGCAGGCAGGTGAGCATCTTGGGCAGAGAGCTGAGGAAATGCAGCCCCTGAGCTGAGGTGACAGTGTTCTTTTCTAGTTTGTGTTGGTGGGTCAGCAGGAGAGCTGCCTCTGCTTTCAGAGAGACTGTTCACAGATTTTTGCATTGGGATGGGTTGTAGATAACACAATCCTCAGTATCTCTGTTTCTGTCCTCAGTTTCTCCTTAAAAGGGCTCTGATTTTTTTTATTTCTGGCAACCACTGCATATGTGCATATGCATGTACACATGCTTCTCAATCTCTGCAAAATATCCCTAAAAGTGCAGGTAATGCAAGACAGAAATCTTGGAGCACTCTGTACCAACCAAAGTGACCTGGTGTCTGACAGCATGACAGACGGGGGTGGCCTCTCCTGTCCTCTCAGGACTGGCATGCAGAAGGATTTAGGAATGGTCAAGCTATGTACTGGAGCATCCAATGGAAGAGACAGTAGAGACAGGATAGCATCCAGGATGCTCTTGCTACTCTGCTCCACTTGTCCCTTTTTGAAGAAGGATTGTAAGTCTCTAGTTCTTAGAGGAGAGGCAAGATGCAGGTCTCTTCATTGCCATTATTAAAAGCCCTCTTAAGAGCCATTCTCCTCCTCTCTCTAAAGCTGTGACAAGGCTGCATTCTCTGTTTTCTTTACCACTAGAGCTTGTTTCTTCTGTATCACTGGTTGTTTTCCCTTCTTCCCCCAGATACTCCATCTGCTCCTTCCATTGACAGAGTGGAGCCCTACTCCAGTACTGCCCAGGTGGAGTTTGATGAGCCTGAAGCGACCGGGGGGGTGCCCATCCTCAAGTACAAAGCAGAATGGAGGGCACTGGGCGAGGGGGAATGGCATTCGAGGTTGTATGATGCAAAAGAAGGTAGGATGATAAAAAAAGATATTGCCACCCCTGCCAGCATCTCAAAAGACTTGTTTTCTCCTAGGGTAAAGGCAGAAGCCCCAGACAAGTTCTTTAAACAGTCGCTTTGCAGTGACACCTTGAATTTTCAGCTGCAAATGGGGGCCCTCACTGTGCCAATAGGAATTTAGGAATGGGAGGACTATATCAGGTCTTAATCTTCCACTGTCAGTCCTGTCTGGAACTGAAAATCTGCTTTTAGGTCCCCCTGGAGTGATGTGATCACAGCTAGACTCTTTTTTTTTTTTTTTTTTTTTTTTTTCCCCCCCCTCATTTCTCCCTTTGTGTTTGTGCAGGAGAAAATTGAGCTTATTTCTTCATATCATGATGACCCCACAGCAGGTTTTTTCCATCTCTTGTCTGGCTACATTATAGATTATTAAACGAGAGGTGGGTTTCTCTCCTGCTGAGGGATTTGCTTTCAGTTGGGTTGTCCCTCCCCACAAATGAGCAGGTTTAGGTGATATATCTGCTACAGTCAGAGCCCCACGTGGCAGTGGTCTTAAATAGCATTATTCAAGGAGCTGCTTGGCACAGAGCAAAGGATGATCCCTCTTCCTCTGTGTATGTGAGGCTGGACCCAGAGGAGGGCTCTGTTACATGGGGTGAGCATGGGCAAAGTGTATGAAAGAAACATGGCCTTTCCTGGTGACTGAAAGCCTCAGCCTTCCTTTGTTTTGCCTCCCTTGTTTCTGCAACAGCAAACGTGGAGGGCATGGTCACTATCACTGGCTTGAAACCTGAAACAACCTACTCTGTGAGGCTGTCTGCAGTTAATGGCAAGGGTGTGGGTGAGATCAGCCTGCCAGCAGATTTCAAGACACAACCAGTTCGTAAGTAAAACTGAGACCTCCCTCTGCTTCTCTTTCCTTGCATCTTTCCAGGGAATCTGTGCCATGCATGGATAACACCTTCTCTTGCAGACCTTGCTTCACTCTTTGGTTTTGTTGTGCTTTTTGATTGTAGTGAGTTTCATTACTAATTAAACATCTTCCTTGAAGCTAGAAGAGGAACTATTTTATTTGCAGTAGTTTCTGCCCTGGGTTACCAGTGGAAACTTTGTATTGTCAAAGAAAAGGGGCTGTGCAATGGAGAGTTTTGATAAGAAAAAGCAGAGAGTTCAGAAGGACATGGGTCATAGAGAATGTCATGTCATTGTTGCAAGGACAGGGGGTTTTTTTGTTGGTTTTTTTTTTGCAAATCAGAAGTTGAGAGGTTCAGCGTAGGAGTGTGCAGGAACTGTGGAAATTTTTTATGCAAATCACTGCTTTTAAATCCTCATGCAGGACATAAAGTGATCTCTGCAGCCTTCTGTCTGCTTTACATGAGTCATCTTACTCCTATGGCAGGATACTCTGCTGTGGTCTTAACACTTTCCCTCCTGTTTCAGCCAGGAACATAGAGACAAGAATTAAAAAACAGAATGCTATTGAAAACAGGAAGGAGAGAAAAAAAAAAAACAAACCACTAAAACTCTATAGTGGGTAGTGGAGATGTGAGAAAGTTGCAGAGGAGAGGTGGTCCTCGTACACATCCTCATCCAAGCATTAGGATCTCTACTGAGCTGCCCAGAACCCCTGGAGCTGTTGTTTCCCATTCCCCTTGCATTTAGATCTACAGCCTCTTCTTCCCAGCATTGCACCCACACTTGTGTTCCTCTGAAACCACTATGCAGGACCTTCCAAATTCAGAGCTAGCCATGTTTCCAGTCCCTGTGTCTGCATGCTTTGAGGCCCTGTGAGCTCTGCATGGTCTTGTCTGCCAACTTCTGCCTCACCAGATTTGCTGAGCAGGATGGGCCCTGGCACATGTGCCTTGTTGCCTGAACTCCCAGGATCTGTGCAGTTACCTGCTCCTCACAACTGATGCCCATAGCTCCTGGAACCCACCTCACTCCCTAGGGTTGCATTTGGGACAGCTTTGATTTTTCCAGCTCCATGTTCTCTATCTCCTCACCTCTTCTACATTTTATTTTTCTTGTCTATCTCTGTCTTTTCTTTTTGTCTGTGTTCCATCCATGGAAAAACTGCAGGCATCCCTCCCTCACGTAAGTGCCTCTCTGCATTTCTTTCACTCTCTTTACATTCCCAGAGTGTTCCTCTAACACACATAACATTAGCTTTTAATCTAGGACCTTTTTCCTCTCTGGGTCTTAAGAAATGAAGTAACTGGTACTGTCCATTCCCTAACAAGACTGACACTAGAATGGGCATCCTACTATGGGTAGTTCTGCTCCTTTTAGAACAGAATTGGGGGTTAACATCTTTGTCTTTATTGTAAAGCATGCAATTCCAATGTTAGTGACTGTCTAATAATAGCTTGTTGATTAGAGAGTGGAGTAGTGGAAGGCTTCATGTTTATGAATCAATTAAAAATTTTCAGATTTTAATGAAATACAGATAATTCTGGGGGGGGGAAGAAAAGAACAAAACCAAAATGAGTTTTAGCTAAATTTCAGATCTGGTTTAGATCAACCAAGAGCCAATCAAAAACTTCATGTTTTGCATATCTTAACAATCAAAAACTTCAAGAAAAAAAAATCACTTTTTTTGCCTCTTCTCACTAATACTTTTTACCATCAGTAGTCTCTGAACAGTCTTCCAGCACTTTTGTAGATTGTATGCTCAACCTCATACTAAATTAAGAAATGCATGTTTCCCCCTTCCCAATGTAAAATGAGTTAGAGAGATCTGATGGGTGTGTTTTCTAGCTGAGTTCTGTGACACATGATATGCTGTATAGCTTTCTGCCTTTCAGATCAGAGTTAATCATTGGCAGCATTCAGTGAGCATTATTCTGTTTTATTAAAGTGTGGGTCCTTGTGGTGAACTGTTATTGTTCCCAAGATTGCATGGGCAAGCTTTATGAAGCTGCTGCTGCTGCATTCTTTGGGGTTTTGAAGCTGAAGTAAAAAAAAGGAAAGAGGTTTGTTTTGATTTGTTTTGTTCTTACTCTAATTACAGGATTTAAATCCTGCTTGTGCAATATTTCTTTAAAGACTGTATTATATGAAACATGTTTCCAGAACAGATGTTCACTTTATTGCCTAAAATGGGTTGGAGCCTGTTAATTTCAGTAGAAAAAATATAGCCCTTATATGAAGTTAATTGTCATTAGTGTTATAATTATCAGGCAAATTATTTGGTAGGACCTTCTGAATTGGACATAGCCAATGATACACAAGGGAAATAAGGGCTTAGGTTTTCAGTGTCTGTACAGATCAGTGCCACAGGAAAAGGGAAAAGATTCAATTCAGAAGAGAGGTAAAAGAACATTAAAAGCTTTTTTTCAGCCCCAGCGACAGATCTGTCTGCAAAGCCTCATGTTCATCACCTGGGGACAGGTACGTGGCTTTGAAGAACATTAAACACACTTGGAATAGAGTTTTTTGTTGTTTATTTTTAATGTAGCAATTGACTATCAATCAGTTTGTACTCCCTAGCTCTGCTCCCTTGTAGCATAAGTTCCATTTCTTTTTTCCTCCTTTGTGGGCTACAATTTTTTTTATTTACTAATAAAAGTCTGCTCATGCTCCTTCAAGAACATTTCTACCTTGTAGTTGTGATCCTTCTGAGCATTCAGTGTCCTAATACTTTCTGTTGTCTCTGAGGTGCTCAAAGCCCATTTCAGATGCTGAACTGGATTGCAGTGATACTGAAGAGATCATTGTCACAACAGAATTGCCTTTTTTTAATCTCTGCCACGGAATGTTACCTGTTTGTGGGCAGAGGCAGGAAAAAGTTGGGTGTCTAATCGGCGTTTTTTAATGCCTGCTGGGCAGATATGTCTGCAGGGACTTTTTGTGGGGCTATTTTTTTCCTCAAAAAGGAGTTTTCCTATCTTAGAGGCACATAAAGGCCCAAGTAATTAGTGAAACTTAGACTAGCAGAGATGAGAATTGTGGGGCTGGAGGGGTATCTGTCTAACTTGGCCAGGGTTTGTATTTTCACCCCAACAATTTGCTGGTTTTTGGTACTTCCTTTTCCTTGTAAACCTGAAGACAGACAAAGGCTGCAGGCAGACCTTGGGAACAGTTTCCTTTTGAGTCTCAGGTGTTTTTTGCTGTAGTGCAGGTGGGGCCCAAATGTGTGTTGAGCCACAAGAGTGTGTGTGTGATGTGTTGGGTTTTGATATCAAAATATCTTAGTGTTTGTTTGGGGTTTTTTTACATTAAAATAATCCCCAAATCCTTACCATGTCCTGAGCTGGCAATAGGATAGTTAGCAATGGACTTTACCAAAACAGTGGTCTATTTTGCTGGCCTTAAATGTCCTTGGCTTGGACTGCTGGGGACACTGGTGAAGAGCAATGTGTGTGCTGAGGGATCCTGTGTTAGGAGAAAGTTGCTTTAAAGGAAGAACACAGAGGATCCCCAATTGCAGGTCTGGCACAGTGTACTTACTTGGCTTGTCCTATGGCCAGAGAGGCCTGACCTGATCAAATCTGACCAATTCATTTTCCAGTTTTCCAATTTTCTGTCTTTTGGCAGTACTCACCTTCTTTTTTCTTTCTTTAGCAAGTACTGCTGCACCCACCTCCTGGTTAGCAGAGAGTGAGTATGGGAGCAGGGGCTGCTGTCTCTGTTCACTTTGCATGCCTCTCCTCACTGAGTGTGCTGCAGTCTGCCTAACATCCTTGGGTGTTTTCCTACTTTTCTATGGATGTATCCTTTTTTTCCCCTGAGTAAAAAATGAATCTTCAGGTAGAGAAACTACAGATAAGTTTGATTTTCGGGACAGAAGAGCCACAGATGGAGAAAGATGTGGCGTGAAACTCTGCCCATGTGACAGCTGGTTGTTGTCCCTGGCCATTGCCTTTTAGATTTCTGATCAGTGTCTGTGCCATTTTTGGGGGGATGTCTTACAGGATAAGCACAGCTTTTGTGGTGTCAAACTAAATGACCTGAAATCAACTTAGTGCAGCAATTGAAGGGTTTAGTTTCTCAGTGAAACAGAAAGATGTCCAAGTGATCAGAAGGGGAATGGCTTATGCTTCCCTAAGCCTGTTACTAGGACACCTTCTGGAGATGTGGAAGAAAACTCATTTCTTTATATCCTGCTCCATCATTTTTAAATCTGCATAATCAGATTAGACTGCAAAAGGCTCGAGGGTCATTCTGCTCCTCCTGGACATCAACAGCACATCAACCATGGCAGTAAAAGGAATCCATAGAATATCTCAAGTTGGAAGGGACCCATAAAGATTGAGTCCAACTTCTCTGCTCCTGGCAAGATTACCTAAAATTAAATCATATTACTAAGAGCATTGCCTGGATACTCCTTGAACGTGCTTTGTGCTGGGACTGTTTCCCTGGGGAACCTGCTCCAGTGATCAACCCCCCCTCTTAGTAAAATACCCTTTCCTAATGTCCAGTCTGAACCTGTTCTGATTCATTCCATTTCCATTTGTCTCAGTAATCTTTTTTCCTTGCCTGCTGTAGTTGGGCAAAAAGCTCCCAGAAACTTCACTGCTCAATGGGCTAGCAACATCTGAGCCTAGGCTGCCAAAAGTAGGCAAAAATGCTTTAGCTTACTCTGAAGCTTCATTCAGAGCTTCAAAATTCAGAGCTTCAGACCCCATCAGCAGACCTCCTTCTCTTCTTCCTATCACCTCTGCCTCTTTTAGCGTGGTTGCACAGAATGCTTCACCTTTACACATCCTGTCTATCCTTCATGTTTCCATAGCAACTCAGCCTCTTGCTGAATCCGAAAGCTCAGAGCCACCAAGTGAGTAGATGGGAACTGCTCCCCCTTGGACAGCAGTGCTGTTTGTTGTGCTGTAGCCCTTCTATCAAGAGAATGGAAGTGTTGTGCTGCATTATTTTGATTCCTGCTAACCAAGAATCTGGCATCAGTATGTTGTGTGAGCATGCAGCTATTGAGAACCCAGCATGGTACAACACTTCCTCCTCTTTCTGTCATCCTACCAAGCATGCAGTAAAAAATGGAAATACAAGATTTAGAAGAAACATGGAGGGGGAGAAAAATTGAAACGATCATTTCCAGAAGGAATGTTTTCCTTTTTACATTTTTCCATTGGGGATTTTAGTGTTAGAGCTGCCTTTGCAGGGCTATGGACTAAACAATCTTGTTACCCTGCCTTGCTCTATTTTCTGTGAATTTATAGAGGTAGAGTTGGTACTGCAACAGTAGATGTTGGATGTTGAAAGAAGATTCAAATGAGGAGATGGAATATCCTACAGGACAGAGGAGGGTGGGTAGAGGGAACATTGCCCCATCTTACCACTGGTGCCCTCCCTGCCTGTGTTAAGAGATCTAAGGCTTCCCAGAGAGTTGGTGTCTGAAATGGGAACTCCTTTTTCCAGATTCCCAAAGTTCTTGCTTAGTACCTTGATGGTTAGATAGCCATTCCCACTGAGACTGAGGGAAGGAAGCAGATGCTTCTGTGCTGAACCTGAGTAATCTAATGGAAAATAGCAGAAACTTGCATTAGTTGATTTGTACATAAAAGAACCATTTTGAAATACCTGTTGTAGGCTAACTGTTAAGAGTTCAGTGAGACACCTTCCTGGTACTGAGTGGATGCATGAAAAGTGTTCTTCTCATTCCTACTTGTAGGAAATTTATAGCCAATATGAAAGCCAAGCAAATATTTGCAACATAGTCCTGGAAGACAAAGAAAAATGGTGCATATATGTTTTGAACAACTAATCATTTCTACAGTCAACTGCTTTTCTTTGGTTTGCAGTAGTTGAATGTGTGTTTTTCTGTGAATATGGTCTTTACCTGCAGTGGATTAGAAATGGTTCATCATTTCTAAATAGAAAATACTAAAAGCATGAGGTATGTGATTATTTGGGGGGTTGCAGTAGTGGGGGAGCTTAGAAGGGCTGGTCTAGAGCTGTCAAAGGAATTGAAAAAAACCCTGTTACTGCATTTGTGCCTTGGATATTACATAGTCTCACACATTGCATGAAATGTCCTGTATCTGCCAGTGACCACAATGTACACTTCTCTTCCTGCACTATTTTTCATGTGTTCAATATGCCAGAACGGGTGCCTCGTTCCATCTCTGTAATAAATTTCCAGTGCAGACCACTTCATGACTCTCATTATAGACAGAAAAACCCTTTGTACAGGGGAACTCCTCAGGGTAATTCCTTGTACATGGTGCCATTCCTTGAGTCTTCAGGGTGATGGTGTTGGGAGGAGCTTGTGCAGTCTCAGGGATAACTGCAGCTCTTTGGTCAAAAGCTCTGTCCTTGGAACATTCACATCACAGGTTTTTCTTTTTTTCACTTCTTAGTGTTGTTGATACTTAGGAAGACATTTGTTTCTGCAGAGGACAGAATACATCAGTTTGAAATGCACAGATTTGTCTTCACTCAACTGCCTGTGCTTCGATTTTGATCATTTCACCTCTGCTGCTGGGGCTGTTTCTGAATAACAATGTATTCCCTTTTTCTTTCCAACAGTCTCCTATCCAACAGTTTTGTGGATTCGTTCAGCTGCCCAAGTTCTGGCACACCCTCTACATTAATTTTTGTTTCTTCTTTTACTTGTTATTAATAAGCAGTGGTGCAGCTGTGCCTAACCCTCACCAGGTCATAATTCAGTGCTTTCTGTGGTTTAATATTCTTATATTTCCAGGTTATTTTACTGTCTCCCCAGTGTTTCTGATATATACTGGCTAATTTAATTTTTTTTTTTTTCTGTTTTATTTAGTCTGTAATTCTGTTATTGGTTTTTTTCCCTTGCCCATTGTTTACATCAGTTTTTTAATTTTTTTGTATTTTCCATGTGACCTCCTCCACTTTCCTTTCAACCAATCATGTGCGTGCGTATCATGTGACTTTGTCATGTGGCTTGCATGGTGCTGATGATGTCGTCCACGCTGGTGAACAGAAGGTAAAATACTTTGTTCTGATTGGTTGCCTAGATTTGGGGTAAGGATTCCCCTCTGGTCGGTGACCAGGGATCTCCAAATTCCATCACTCCAAAATCCTTCCACGAGACTTTTGGAGGAGTCGCTCACCACTCGTTGCATGTGAAGAACTCCAGTCCTCTACACCGAGTCTGAAAAAACTTGGAGGGGGAGAAAAAAAAACACAAACCCAAAACCCAGCAAGACAAAAATCACCTGGCTCAGTCATTTGCTTCTTTCGGTATCAGAATCCAACAGTCAGTGTCCCAGTAAGGTTCTCAAACTCTGTCATTAACACCAATGGCAAAAATCCTTTTGCCTTTCAGGGTACCAACTTCAGGTGGTGCTGCTAGGTGATGGCAGATGGTGGGTAAGATGCTCAGAAAATGTGAACACAGTAACTCTTGTTGCCTCAGCAACATTTTGACCCTATACAGTGTACATTTATATAGCCCTATACACACAAATATTCACACTGAATATATTTAGTAGTCTTCCAAAAGGATCCGAAATTCCCTATCTCTGAAATTCAATTATTGATAATACATCACATTATGATTTAAGAAAGATATATGTCTGTCAAGAGAAAAACTTAAACATATCTAGGGTGAGAATAATGTTTTTCTAACACGCTGGGGGCTAGACTGCACAATTTGCATCTAGAAGTCCTGTTGCACCTCATTCTTCTCCATCAGTGTCTCAGAACCCAGCAATGGATTTAATCTGAACTCTCTTATTAGCAAGGGTTACAGTAGCTGGTGTTCTCTGGGAAATCAAGAAGCAAATGATTGACCCTTGCAGCTTCCAGAGACGCAATCAGTCTCCAAGCAGAGTGTGTGATTATGAAAACAATTTCTGCAACACTGATTTTCTTACAACTTCCATTAATACTCTGTGCATAATCTAAAGATGAGGAGGGAGGGAAGCTCATGCTTTTCTGGTTCCTCAGCTAAAAAAGTAAAAGCCAGTAAGTACCTGGCTTTTTTAAATCAATGAATTCTGAAATTACCTTACTGTCTTGGAGTGGCACCAGGAAAGGATTTAGGCTGGGGTCTGCCACAAAACCAGAACTAACACCAGTAACCTTCCCACATGACTGCATGCTTGAAAGCAGCCCCTGTTCTCCTGGTCTCTTCCCTCTCTGATTGAATTCCAGGAGGATTGGAGACTTGGTTGTCTTGTTTTTGCATGTTCTTCTGGTTTTGTTCCTTATTTTTGATTGTTGATGTTTGCTTCTCCTGTGTGCATTCTGAAGACTCCCTGCCTATTCTTTCTCACCCCTGTATATTTGCCATTCATGGAGACTGTCCATAGGTATGGTTGATGTTTTGTTTGAGTTGTGACACCATAGGTGACAATCCAGTCCTATTTACATGATGGTCAAAGATTGCAGAAATCAGCTGCTTCCTTGTTCCTGCATTGCAGGAATCCCCACGTGTTGCTGGTTGTATTCTCCAAGGGTGCTGGACCTTTCCTTGGTGCAGGATTGAAGCTCCTAGCCTGGTAACCAGTCTGAGCTGTTCTTCAAGGGTGGGCAGGAGGAACACACTTGGAGATGTGGAAGTGTCTCTGTGATCTAAGGATCCCTCATTTTATGGATGGGATAGGCAGATTTCTGCAATATCTCCAGACTGCTCTGTGTAAATGGGAGAACCCCAGGCATGTAACACATCTTGGTAACACACTTTTGCTTTTCAGCCCCTGCCCTGTAGGGAGGATGCATGTTCTGTGAGCATGAGTTTCTTCTCTAACCTTCTGATGACAACTTTTTCTCTTCAGCTACTGACACTTTGACTCATAGGGATGCTGATTCTGCTGGACTAAACTTTTCCCACTGATTTTTTTTTTTTTTTTTTTAAACTACACACTAACTCATTTTTCATTTTACAGCCCTGTGTCTGGATTACATCTGCCTGCTTAAGATGAATTAAATGTCGTGTATTTATGAGAGAAAACTAAAGTATTTGTCACCAGGGATTGCACTCTATACTTGCTGGGTTTCAGCTATTACCAGTGGTCTGTGGTTTGTATTCTCCTATTGGAAGAGAATGTTTCTCAGAGCAGAAATGCAATTAAATTATTAGGGAAGGAAGGAATTGGGAGCTAGGAACCAGACAGTTCAAAGTGAAGCAAAGTTTGAGCAGAGAGGTTAATTAATGACTGGGATGGCTGTGTGTAAGGTACAACAGCACCTCTGACATCTAAAATCCATCAAGAATGAGCATCTTTCCAAAGAATGTTCTTTCCTGTTTTAATCTTGGTGTTTGATCTATGGAAAAAAATCAAGTGTGTTAGATAGGAGGCCAAATTCTGTAAGTATAGTGTTCCCTTATCACTTTAAAATCTGTTTACTTATTACTAACCATCTCCCTGAGTTGAGGACAGGAAAGAATACCAAGGAGATGCTGACCTTGTACTCTCCAGTTAACAGTGAAGCCATTCATCAGGTCTGCCCCAAAGACAGCAACAGTTCAGCATTAGGCTCATAAATGTCTCAGCAGAGTCAAGTGGCTCAATGTCCAGCAAAATACATATCCATCAATGCACTGCCCCAAGCTCTTACTGAGAGCTTGTTTCTTGTGTGAAAAAATGCTAGAACAAAACGTTTGTTTCCAATTTCATGTAATTATTGGTGAAAAGCTGATACAATTATTGTAGTAATAGGTCCTTCAACTCAAACTAACTCAGTAGTTAGAGCCAGTAACATCTGAGGTGATATTTTTGTTTTAGGACTGAGGAAAGAAAAAAATTAGGTAACTGCTTGGTTGATCTGGTATTTTCAGCATGCCTTGGTGAGGCACTGCTCATCTATAATATGCTTGGCCATGTTTAATTTTCAGTCTTGCAGTGCATTGTATGCATTGGGAATGCTTTCAGCATTCATAATTGCAGGAGAAACATAGGCTGGGAAGGGCTTTTCAGATATGCAGCCTCAGTATGTTGGCAGTAAAAATAGAAATCCACCCTTTTGTCTGTACAGTGGATGGTAAATGTGATCATCAGTTAAACACAACATTTTCCTGTCTTTCCTTAAGACATGAATGACCCCTGCATGAACCAGGAGAACTCCAGAGGAGTGCAGAGCACCTCTTGTAACAGAAACAGAAAAAACTTACTCCTTGTGCCATCTGCTTCCAAATTCATTAAAGGCCCATGCCAGGGCAGCTCCATGGGCACCTTGAGAGCATTACCTCTGTGTTTTTAATGTCACTGAGAAACCTGCCACAGAGTGGAATACAAATCCTGAGTGTCCAGCTTGTGTCACGACAGTCTTGGAATGGGGGCACAGGCAGATTTGGAAAACTGGGAAATGACAAAGCAGCATTCCCTCTTTGCACCTTTAAGAGAAGGTCCTGTGTTGCAAAACACAAAGATATCTGTGTCACATCAAAGAGCTCTGGGGATCCATGGGCTGTAATTACCTTCTTGAAACAGTTGGTACCTCAGCTCCTGCAGGAAAATTGAATTAACCTTAAATTACTGTTCCAGATTAGATCTTACAGTTTTCTCATTAACTTTTCACAAAAACCCCACAAACCTATGCTTGAATTCTTTATTTGGAGGGGGAGGGGGAGAGGGAAAGGGAAGGGTTTCAAGTTACTTCTGAAGATCAGTTTTGGAAGATATTGAAAGATTACTCTTCCTCTGATTCATCAGAAATCCATATGCTTTCCATTGGCAGCTGAATACAAATCCAGACAGAACAGAGAATGGCTTGGGGTTGAGAAAGAACTTTCTGTGAAGTCCTGTGACTGAAGCTTTCTTTCAAAGCTGATCTTAATACAACTACTGGCTTATAATTTCCTTTAACTTTTAGTATAATGTAACAGAATTAAGTCTTTTTAAAAAGTTTTATTCTAGGCAGCAGGCTGAGCTTTTAAGAAGTCACAAATGTTACTTCTGTGTCCTGGTTTTGTTCTCATGTGTTTACATTCGGGTTCTTAAGTCAGAATTTTGCTGGTGTTCTCTTTGGGATACGTTCAGAATTGGATCATCTTTTTATTGTATTTCACAGCACTTTGGTGTATCTGAGAACGAGTGTTCCAGAAACCCAGTGCCCAAACCACGAGTGGCACTGCAAGTACAGACAGAGTTGCTTTGGCTGGACCATAGGTCCCTTAGTTGATTTTGGTTTTTTCCACAAAACCAAATAAATAATTAATAATTCTTCTTGCACAGTAAATTCACCAGGCTGTCAAAGCACTTTACAAACAGTTGATCCCTGGGGTAATGTGAATGCAGAAGGAGAAAGCATCTCTAGAGCAACTTGCTCCAGTATGTGTGAAGGTGGGGTGGGGAGGGTGAGAAGGGCTGTTAATATGTAATAACATCATTTGACTTTTGTTAGGAGAAGTATTACAGTAAGGGTACCAAGAAAAAAGGTACTTTTGCTGGGATTGGGGATTGTCCTTTGCAGCTTGTGGGCAGGTTATGGAGGAACTGCCTGGAAAACACAGTTGGAAAGACAGGGATGTGAAAGGTGGTGGTTGTGAACCAGTGTGCCCTGCAGAGGCAAACAACATTTCAGTTTTCTGAGGATCTCAGGGGTGCAAAATGGCAAATGATATCTTTTTGTTTTAAAAATGGTTATTACAGAAGAGTGAAGGGTCTGATTCTCCCCAGTTTGTATTAATTGCAGTTAGCTACATCAGTGCAAGCTACTGAAAGATGTGCTGTTCTCATTCAGCACTGGTTTTTTTCAACACACATTAAAGTGAGCACACCCCTGAGTCTCTGGTCCTGCAAATATAAAGCCCAAACAACATTCAAAGTGCAAACACAGGTCAGTATCACAAGCATAATGTTCCTTTTCAGTGATGCTGTTTACATCCACATGTCACAGGAGCAGCCAGCCTGTTTCTCACATACTCCTGTCTTCCCATTGTGTTTTACAACAAGAAGAGCCAGGAACTCCTCCTTGCACTGGGATGGTTTTGGGGAAGGGTGGGATCTTTTTTGCTTTCTGGCACACACAAAAATGGTCACGTCTGTTGGTGAAAACAAACTACTAAATGCAACAAATACTTAAGTCTTGCAAATATTTGTACCCTAGACACAGTGTCTTCTGTGTCTCGGTCAGAATGAGGCTGGTACCCTAGCAGATGAATATAATGAAGAATTTTTTTTTATTTTTATGAGTAATTTTTCCCTAATGAATTTTTGTTACAATTAAATATAAATCCTCCATTGTTCCAGGGGAACCCAGTGCACCCAAACTGGAAGGTCAGATGGGAGAAGATGGAAACTCCATAAAAGTGAATGTTATCAAGCAGGATGATGGTGGCTCCCCAATTAGACATTATCTGATCAAATACAAAGCTGTAAGTATGACTGACACTCGAGCCTCATTTCTAATGAGCCTGTTCAGTACTTGGGCTTCTCTGTGGAGGCAGACTGCACACTGTTACTGCTGCCCACTTTCTCTGTCTTAATACATCTGAGGGCAGGTCAGCTCTACCAGTTTAAGCTGAAATATGGAAGCTTTCCAGCTCTTAAGAAAGCAAATCTGACAAGTGTGGTGCTGAACTATTCCATACTGGCCATTAGTAATCTTTGCTTTATATGCTGCAAAAGAGCAAACCTTAGAGTGAAGTCTCAGAGCAGACTTCACACTGCAGTCTAGAAATTCCAAGAATACTCATTACCACGACAGTTTTGTGCATTTTATGTTCCTTAGAGCTTCTTAGGGTAGGGAGAGTCTTTGGAATGTCAAAAGGACAGTCTAGCATTACAGAACCATTCCAGCAGAGACAGAAAAATCTGTTAGCATGTTCCAGTCCCAGAAAACTGCCTAAGAGTTACTCAAGGTACCCTGGCAGTGCTTTTCTTCAAGTTCACCTGGGTGAAATGTACCTCTGGATTCTGGAGTAGAAACTATCAAAGTTACTAGTTGTAGGCACCTTTTAGAATCTCTTAAACATGCAGAATAGAGTGGTACTGGTAAGCTAGGACAGACCCTTTTTAAGAGTTAGATAAATATCTGTCTTGGATGATGAGAATTTGACGTGAAAGAACACTTCTTAAAGTGCTTTGCAAAGCAGAGACATACCTGTGTTGCAGCTTTTCCCCTCTAAGGTGGAAGTTGTCTAGGAATGTGGCAAAGGTGAGAGGAGTTGAGGGATTTTGTTCAGGTGTGGTAACAGTGCAAAAAAAGGGGATTCAGAGGAGGAAAGAGGCTGCTTCAGTGTCTTTTATGCTTTCCAGGTAGAGCCAAGGCCACGTGGTGTTTTGCACCCCTGAATGACTATGCTTGTCTAGAAACCTCCCCACTTTCTGTTAGTTAACATCAGTGTCCCCAAAGCTGGTTACTAATGCTGTTTGCATCCCTTCCTGTCCTCTTGCTGGCCTGCAGAAGCATTCCTCAGAATGGAAACCAGAGATCAGACTTCCCTCTGGCAGTGACCACGTCATGCTCAAGTCCCTGGACTGGAACGCGGAGTACGAGGTTTATGTGATAGCTGAGAACCAACAAGGGAAGTCCAAACCAGCTCACTATGCTTTCAGAACCTCTCCTCAGCCCACTGTCATTCCAGGTACAGCAGTCATAAGCTTTACCATTGATTTCTGCTTCCAATTAATGCGACAGTGCTGCATCCTTTAATGTGCCTGAGTAACCCTGACGACTTGCTTGCTTAAAGCCATGATCACAGTTGGTTGCCCATCCAAAGCTTAGTTTTTGCCATGTACATATCTGTACTGCAGTCCCTGTTACAGTATGTACAGCATTAGCAATGCTACGTGACAACTCCTTGTCTGACTCTTTACAGGGGGTTGACAGATGAGAAGAGCAGTGGGTATGAAGCACTTTCTGAAACCAGAAAGCAGGGATTCCCATTTCAAACTAAAGCAAAAGAGACCATTTGGATCTCTGGGATGATGGTTTCCACAATGTTAGATTTATTGCCCTCCCAAATCTGCTCTGAGCTTGCTTACTGCTTGCTTGTCCATCCAGCTCAGGCTTTGGAGAAATAAAGGCATAAGGAGCTGCTAGCAGTTGGAAAGGGAGGGGTATAAAATCTTCCTTGGAAGGTTTTTCATTAAATGAAATGGAGGTCAAGTTACAGCAATTTTAAAATGGCACTGATTTAATGCTGAGTAGGGCATTAGGGCAAAGTGAGTAAATAGCATTAGAGTGCTGCTGGAAACTCTCATGTCAGGCAGAGACTGCCTGAGGGCTAAATGAGAGGCTAGGAACTGAGCAGTTCCCTGGGAGGTGTTGAGAGAACAGTTACTGTTTCTTTTCTCTACAGGTAATAGTAGTGCACATAAAAAAACAAAAAAAAAAAACCCAAACAAACAACCCTAAAACAAACAACAAAAAAACCCAAACAAAAATCTAACACAACAACTGAGAATTCAGTCCTTGCTCTGCCCCCACTGCACCCACTCCTTTCCTTTCTGAAGGAAACAGCCAGGACCTTGTGCAGTTTGCAGGCTGAAACTCCACTTGATGAAGTCAGATAATGGTGTTAAGCATACAAATGAGTGACCTAGTTGGTTGGGTCCTGAAAAGTGTGTGCAGTAGGGAGGAAGAAAATAAGGAGAAAGAGGCAAATGGGGCAAAAATGTTAATGGGATGTGTATATGAACAAGACTGTGGTTTTGGGTGGAAGGACCCTCAGTAACTCATTAAGCCACTTACTCTCTGATTCTCATTGTCAACAGCTCTAATACTTACTACCCTCACATATTTGAAGGACATCTGTGACTGATGTGGCAGGAAAAAGTGAGGATAATTTGGTAATGAGTGCCTTAAGGTCAGTTCAGAGCTGGGAAGTGAAATGTGACAGGCTGGAAGCAGGAGAAAGTGGCTCCTTTGCACTGTGGTGTATCTCCCCAGGGAAGGTTACAAGTCCTGTTCCATCTTTCTGTTCTTCCACACTCCTTAGTGTGCAGCTGTTGTTGCCTTCCTGTGCTGATGCTCTCTTTTAGCCTTTGGTACGTGTCCAAGGGGACAGTGAAGCTGCCTGGGACAGGTGTGTCATCAAACCTTCAGGAAGCTGTTGTCTTTGGAATACACAGTGTTCCCACTGTAGTCCCTGGCAATGGGAAGAAGAATGAGCCCAGGTGCCACTGAGCCTGAAAGATCCAACAGCAACTTGGGCAGATGCCCTCTAAAAATGGGGGGAAATTGCCCAATTCCTTATCAGAGGTGTAATTTTTTTGGTCTCTTTGCTCACTCAGTGTGCTGTGAAGCATAGGAGGATTTGGGACTGTCACTCAGACTTGGAACTGTTGGAAGCACTCTGGAAAGCACTCGATGTGGAGTGCAAATTTGCTGCAGGATTGACCCACTAGGTGGATGCAGTTGGTTCTCAGGAGGAACACTGGTTCACTGGCACACAGAGCACTGTGCAATGAAATGGGTACTGCTGTCTATGCTGGATTTATCACTCTGTTTCTCTAGTTGCTTTTGTTTGTTTGTTTCCATTTTGTGGAGGACTTTGGATTCTATTAGGCTTTCTGAGGTGTTTCCAGACCTTTTGGTTTCCTGAGCTGATACCCAAACTAATAATGTCGGGAAAAATATTTCTGGAGCTCAGGCTAGGTTTTACTGACATGTTGTCCAGAGGCCTCTCTCTCTTGAATTGTGGTAAAGAAGAGGGTGCTGTGTACTTCCCTTTAGCCTCTCTTGTAATTTTCTTGACATTTAACTTTTACACCTCCTCCCCACAAAATTAGTTACGTAGGAGAAGTCAGAGCCAAATCCTTTAACGTGGCATTGCTCTGCTTGTAGTAATAGGTAGGAATTCCCTGCAGACAAAATGTATATTTATTATGTAGTCTTTTGTTACCATCATCAGTACAGTGTCCTTAAAGTGGCTGGAAGGATAAGGGTATTCTTTTCAGTAATAATAATAATTGCACGAAAGAAGTTTACAGGCAGCTGGAAGGCTGAATTGAGAAGTCAGTCCTGAATTCTCGAGTCCTCTTGCTTCTCTAGGGTTTTAATCACCTGGACCTGGGTACAAGTGGCTTTGGGGGAAGGACTTGGACAGTCAGGTGGATTGCCTGCTGCACAAAAGCTGCTTTTTTTTTTTTTTTAATATGTAAAAGGCATTGTTGTCCTTTCAAATAGCAGATAACCATTTTCTTGTGTTTCTCACTGAGCCTTCTGTTCCATCATTTTTAATCTCATTTGCTTGCTGACCCCATGTACCCTGACTTGGACCCTGCTCTGCAGCTTTGGACATTGCTGAGCTTCTGAACCGACCCTTTTGTCGGTGTGAATGTGCTGATGCTGCTCTTCTTTAACCTTTAACCATTTTAATTTATGAAATTAAATAAACCTTTGAATCTTATGTTTTCTATATTTATGACCTAATTTTTTTTATCTATTTTTCTCTTTCTCTCTTTCTTTCTTTTTTCTTCCTCTTCCTTTCTTCTCTCCCCTCTCCCTCCTTCCCCTTTATCCCTTTCCTGTGTCTGTCATACATGTCACCTTGGATCTCACGGGGAAACATCCACGCTTGCCACATACACCAAATTTGTTTTTAAACAACCATATTTTCCCCACCTGGGAACCATTGTCTGGCACCTGCAGCGACCTTGGGAAGTCCATCAACGTCGTCCTCCTTTGTTTCATTGCTTCTTTCTTCAGTGACTCTGCTTTTGCTCTGTTAGAAACTTAAAATAAAGCAATATTTGCTTGAAAAGGCCTGGGTCCCACCAAGGCATGAAAGCAGATAATGTTGCTTCAGAGGATCCTGTCAGAAAAACAAAAACCAACCCCCCCCCTCAAACAAACAAAACCCAACAGCAACAAAAACAAGCAAACAGCCCCCCACAGAACATTAAAAAACAGTGTAATTTGAAAGAGTCAATATTTTGTAACAAGGAAAGAAGGCTTAAGCCAAGTTTTTTCTCATTAGATTTTTTTTTTTGTTACTTGTAATGAATGTGCCCTTTTTAATGAATGTAAAGAAAGAATTTTTTTGTTGTGTTTTTCATCAAAGGGAGGTACAATATTGAAAGCTTTTTGAGATACTGCTTTTTACTGATTTCTCTGCACATCTGGTGCTGATCACCACTGTATTGTGCAAAAGTTTGCAAAGCTCCTTCCACAAATCTAAACCCACAGACTGTAAAAAAGAGAAAGAAGATTTGTCAGAGAGAATCCTGCTGGTTGCCCAAATCTCTGTGGGCTTTTTGCATGTGGATTCCAATTTGTGGCCATTAGAAGGTTTTCCTGACACAGTGGTCTGAATATAAACATCTTGTGGGAATTACACTGAGGAGATGTCTGTCTGTCTTCTTTATGTGGTTGGATTTGTCCCTGGGGTGCAGTTGGGTATCTCATGACCTGTAGTGGGTCTGGGGCACAATGCAACCCGTGAGCAGATAAATTTGCAATGGATGCTTGTCTAACATTTTCTGGTTTTCCACTCCTGTATTACCAACTTCATAGGGGGATCCCTTTGCTTGCCATTTAACAGGAAATATTAGCTTGGATCAAGTTACCATCTAACATTATTATTATTACTGATACTTAATAATGTTTATGGTTAACTGTGCATGTGAGAGTACCAGAGAGGATTAATCCATGGTGTAAATTGGTGCAATATAATGCATCTTTGTTAGCAAGTTCTGTGTATTGCATTTTGTTGAACAAATTTCAGTTGACTTTCTCTTTTCTCTACTTCAAAAAAAAAAAAAAAAGAAAAAAACCCACACCAAAAAAACCTCCAAACAACAACAACAAAAAAATCCCTGTGCTCCTCATGAATTGTCTTTGTGTTGGGAAATCCATTTGGCTGGGGTGTTCTTCTAAAAATGGGTGTGTCCCCCTCCAGGTCTCTCTTTGTGAGAGGACCTGAGGCTGCCAAGGGTGAAGCTGTTGACAGAGCTGATGAACTGTCTGCACAGAATGTCTCAAACACTGCAGTTGTCTGGAATGGGCTTTTTCTTTCTAACAAAATCCTAATAGGGACAGACAAAAACCCCTGCTATCAGTCTTGTTTAACTACACTTCTTATGCTCTGCACAAAAGTCTCTGCTGTGTTTATTGAGATCTTGTTCATGCTGATTGGTGAACCACATCTCTATCTAAATTCTAAATGAACACTTTGTGCAGGTGTTGCATGTGGATTTCTTAAACAAACAAGCAAAACCCAACAAACTCACCTCTAGTTTTTTAGACCATAGAAAATTTTTGTTAGAGCTTTTGAGTTTGTGTCTTAATGTCATAGTAGTAAAGCAAAAGTAATCACAATACTAAAACGTTGCTTGCCCTTCCCCTCTAGCTTAATTTATTAAGTCTGTCTGTAGAGCTGATAGCAGCTTGAATTGGGGGTTTTGCTGAGATACATTTCACCCAGCTTGTAGGTTATTAAAGTTATCTTGCCTAAACTATAACTTTATATAGTGTTGTGTGGAGAGAGAGCAGCACCTCTGGGGCTGTTCTTCCTGTCCAGGGATGCCTTGAGGCAGTGGGGATGCTTTCTAACCCGAGGGCATCCTCTCTGTCCTGACCAGGCAAAGCCCAGACAGGTAGATGAGAGCTCATTCACATGGCTGAAGTCACTTGAAATGAATCCCATGCTCAACAGCAACAAGAATCCAGTTACCATGGAAAATACAGAGAAACAGCTTCTGTCCCTGTGTTTGTGAAATAAGGAGCATAACCAATGTTTTTACTGTCATTTTGTGCAGATTCATTACATGTCAGATACTACATACACCTGAACAAGGTCCCAGTCCTTATTCTCCATGTAAATAAGATTTTAAAATGTTTGCAGGAGAGCCAGTTCTCTCTTCTTTACTCAGAGATGTCAGTCTTTAGAGATTCTTCACTCAGATTTTCAGCACACACACAGAACCTTGCAAGCACATCTTCTGCATACCTACAGCACAGCTGGAATCTCAGCTCTCAAAAAAGGTGTTTCCTTGTGTGTGTGATGAATTGCAGAGCCTCGTAGGGTCTCACGTGGCCCTTGGGATCCCAGTAGCTATGCTCCCAGTTCCTTCTTGAGACTCTAACGTGCTCATATTTCCCTTTTCATCCTTGGAAGGGTGTCAGTCATAGGACAATAACAGAGCTTGAAGCCAGGAGCCACAGAATTTGTTACAATCCAAAATGAGTTCCCTAGGACTTTAGGAAAATATCCATTGTCCTCTCATCTTGGAAGAAATGCTCCACAGACTGCTGTGTGTTTCTGCTACCTGGTAGCTAAGCTGAAAGCAAGCAGAAATTGTCCAACCTAAATCTGTGTGGAAGCAGAAGCTGTGGGCACTGGGAACAGAGGTTGCTGGTGTGTTGCTTTTCTCCACTACAAATTGTGCAGAGAGAATGAGGTCTGTAAAGCATGGCACCCTTTTTTGAAGGATAATTTATTTAAGTATTTGCAAGTTAAACTGTTAGCATCCAATAAGAACAAGTAGTTTTTCCTGGGTTTGAGGATTTTTCTTTTTTAATGCATGCAATGAATTTTTAATTTTACTTTTTTTTGTTTTGTTCTCTCTTCTGCCAAATATTGTAGTACCTTTGAAATGCCTGGAATTGGATCTGCTTCTTTCCCTCTCTTTTTGTCTCTTTATCTGCCTGTGCCTGAACTTTGCCTGCACATTCTAGCTGAGACCACACTAGGAAGACACAGCTGAGGGATTCTGCTCTCTCTGATGGAGCAGATGTCTGTACAGAGCTGCAGGAAGTAAAGTTGATGGGTCATCTTATTGTACACTGTAAAATAAGGGCAAGTAGAATGGTCAGTCTTACAGAAAGTTCGTTTTCCATTCAAAAAAACATAATTTGTAATTAATAAATTCTTCACTTTATAATTAAGAACGCAAGGGGTTTTTTTTTTAACATTTTGTGGTTCCTTATTTAATCTGTGGAAGTATTATTACTCCTAATTCTAAGAACAGCAAAAGGGAATTGATGGGGAGCTTCTCATCAGGTTGAATGTGCTCCAGATGAGGGCAGAAATGGCCACCTTCTAATTACAGCAGCACTCACTGGTGATACACAGGTACTCCTCAAACACAGCATTAGCAGCTGATGCTCAACAGCCTAACCATTTATTTAGACACATCTTTTGTACAATGAATTGTTTTAGACCCCACCAAACTCATTAGAGATACCAAGTGAAAAAAGTATTAGTTTGATGAAATACAACATAAAACTATCTATAGGATGGATTGAATAGTTCTGAAAGTATCTGTAGATCAATTTAGTTTAATCAAATGTGCCAGTCCCTGAAACTGAATGATACACTGCATGCTTTCTGCATTTTATGGCAACAGCAAAATTCATTTACCGTTTATATGCAGAAAAAAGAAATTCAACCTCCAAGTTCGTGGGCTCTGCAAGGATTCTTATATTATTCTTAGTTATTGCTAGGCCCTGAAAGACTTGCAGTATCAATTCATGAAACAAATGAGAATTTAGAAGCCATTTAGAACCTTCTGATAAAATATAGGGCTTTCTTGCTAGCCTGGGAAAAAAACCATTGCAGTTACCTTGGCCTAGTTACAATGTCTGAAGCAGAGAATCTGAGAATAGCACAAAACCAAGGGCATTCCTCTGCAGATTTGCCCTTATTCTCCTGTACTCTTCTTCCCAGCAGACTTTCCTGTCATAGCTGCTCGTGCTCCCTGGGGCAGAGGGGCAAAGCAGGGAAGGTAATGGTTTGGAAAGGGGCGGATGTGCACAAGAGTCACTATAAATTAGTAGTAGACTGCCTGGTACCCACTGCACAAGGCTCTAAAAACCACTAAGCACCACTGTTCTGAAAGATACAATTTCTGCTGTGACAGCTGTAAAATAACACAACTTGGGATGAACTATTCTGAATAAAACAAGGGGAACAAAAAGTGGTTTGTGTTCAGGGTATGATAGTAAGAGGCTGAGAAGCTGCAGTTGGCAACATTCAAGGCTGTCCCTGTTGGTTTTGTGATGATCAAAGGCTTTGACAGGCTTAGCTGATGTGTTTATGCACTCCCTGTTTCTAAGAAAGTCCCCAGTGTTTTGCAAGCAGGTAGAAAAGTTAAAGGCACTTCCTGTGAAGTTAGTCCTGTGTGCATGGCAACCCCATGCATTTCCTAGGGCTCCATCACCACCTCTCACCTGCTGTCCTTTTGTCTACTGGAAAAGGCAAGGTATTTTTTTTCCTATTCTGTAGCTGAGGAAACGTGGTGGAGATTGGGTGTGGTGGAGCAGGCAGCTGCTGTGACCAGGGCAGTGTCACCAGAGTGACAATGTGCTTATCTTCACCACCTGCTTCCCTAGAAGGCTGCTGAAATGGTTGTCTGTACTTAAGCCAAAATACTCCCAGAGCATCCACTGATGACCTCAGCTATCTGGATAAGACAAGAGAAGTTTACAACCCCCCAGTTCTCCATAGCTGGGTCTTACCTGAGCAACATGAACTGTTTTCATTCCCCCTTCTCTTTTCACCAGCTAAGGGGTGAATCAGTGCTGAGGCTCCACAGGTATTGTCCACTATTCTGTGTCCCACCAGGACAAGTCACCTTGTAGAGTCTGGGTTTCACTTAGACCTCTCCTTGTGCCAGGCTTGCAGTGCCAGAGTCATTCTGGACCCTGGACATAGCCTTCATCCAGAGGAGGTGGTGGAAGGAAGTGGGAGCCCTTCAGAGTACCACCTGGGGGGCTGTGTTAGGGTGGAAAAGGTTCCTGGAGTCTGCTATCCAGGCTGAGCCCAGGCAGAGATGGGAAAAGCCCCCTTAGGGGGCTGTCCTTTCAGGGAGATTGTCCTGCATGTCTGTAGGATAAAGAACTGGTTATAGCACACGGGTGCTAGAGAGTAGTTGTACTTTTTTTGGGGTTTTATCATGTTTGCAACCAAATAGCCAAATTTGAGCCGTAACTATCTCCAAGTCATTTTTTAACTCTAATGCTTTATTTTCTTCTCTTTTTGCTCTCTAAAGCCAGCACTAGCCCTACGTCAGGCCTTGGGACTGCTGCCATTGTAGGCATTCTCATTGTTATCTTTGTGCTGCTCCTGGTGGCTGTGGATGTCACCTGCTACTTCCTGAACAAGTGTGGGCTGCTGATGTGCATTGCTGTCAACTTGTGTGGCAAATCTGGCCCCGGAGCCAAGGGCAAAGACATGGAGGAGGGCAAGGCTGCCTTCTCGTGAGTACTGCCACCACTTCCATTGCTTTTTCTGTCTCTGTACCCTCAGCAGCTCGGGAAAAGAAACCGTTTGGGGGTTTCTGGGTTCCTCACCTCTGGTGAGAGGGTGGAGCATCACGGGGGGGTCCTGTGCTGGGTGTAATAACTGGGAGGGGGGTGACTGAAGAAGCACTCAGCTGTTTGCAGTGTGTCTTTGCAGGGGAACATCTGGTGTGAATGGGCACCAATCCCCCTGCAATTCCTTTCTTACAGGAAAGATGAGTCCAAGGAGCCGATCGTGGAGGTGCGGACCGAAGAGGAGCGAACCCCCAACCACGATGGGGGGAAGCACACAGAGCCCAATGAGACCACCCCCCTGACAGAGCCAGAGTATGTTGGCATTAGGCAGTCTGAGGAGAGGTTCAGTACATTGCCCTCACTCAGTTCCCATAGTCCCTGACCTCTCATGCCCATGACTTACGAAGAGAAGAAGAAAGGCAACATCTCCCCTCTCTATTTGTGACCTACCTGTGAGGAAATAATTCACTTTAGGAAGCTGCTGAAATGATTGTTAATTTGGGGGTCAGGTTTGGTCTTGCTGGCATCAGCAGGATTCCTTTCCTTCAGAAGTGATCACAGGGGTGAGGTGGTCAGGCTCTCTCCATACTGCTCACCTCCTATGACTTGGTCAGCAGTGGGTCCCACTGGTGAAATGGCTCTGCTGGAGGTCTCTGTGAGGAGGAAGGAGGCATCTCCACAACCAGCACTGAAATCCAGATGTGCAGCATTGAGGAATAGCTGAGATTTGCATTGTCTTGATTTTCTTGGCTAGAATTTTTAACCCAGGAAGCCTGAGATGATGTTCTTCAGCACGCTGGCTTCTCATGGAATAAACCATTTGTTTTTCTGGCCTCACATTCACGTAGTTGTTAAGGCAACCAGTGCTGCATCGTGGCTGCTAAAGCAGAGTTAACACTGTCAGGCACTGTGCTAAAGCAAACCTGATCCCAGATGACCCAGCAGGATGGAATTTGGTCCAAAGGGCAGAAAGCTGCAGTGAGAGGGCAGTCAAAGCTGCACATATGTATGTGCACGTACATCCATAGATGCATTACATGTGTGTGTGAAAAAGATTTCCATTCTGTGTGGGATGATGAAGGCCTTGTGTCTGCAGGCCAAAAGACATGGCCGAGGTGAGGGACTGGATTCAGGGATTCTGCACTGGAACTTGTATAGTGTAGTGCCAGATGGCACAGGGCTGCAAGCTCAGGGAACTGGTAGGAAGCTTTCTTTGAGGTTAGGTGGAAGAGACTGAGAGTTAGGCTAAAAAGAGAAGGGTCTCTGCAAGCTGGCAAGGTTGTGTTTGCCTAAGGCTTGAACCCAGAATCTCTGTGAGCAAGCCATTCCTGAAGGACATGTCCTCTTTGCTTTTCTTCTCTTCCTGGTTACTCTTCAGTCATCCCAGCCACCCCGTACGACTTCTGCATGTGCTCCTCTTGAGTCCCTCTCCATGTCCTGTGTGTGTTGTAACCTCCTGCCACGCTGCTGCTGCTGCTGCACCACCCATCTGCCTTCTCACCCAGCCTCTGCTTCCCTTTTCCCTTGCTGCCATTTATGGGCTTCATTGTCTCTATTTCTCTTCTGCTCCTGTCCTCTTTGCAGGCACCCCGCCGACACCGCAGCCACTGTTGAGGACATGCTGCCCTCTGTCACCACGGGCACCACTAACTCTGACACTATCACTGAAACCTTTGCCACTGCTCAGAACAGCCCCACCAGTGAGACCACAACGCTGACCTCCAGCATTGCCCCACCAGCCACGGCCATTCCTGACTCCAGCTCCGTGGCTCCTGGCCAGGCTACTCCAGCCAAAGGGGCGGCTGCCTCGGTCTCTTCACCACCATCCTCCTCCTCCTCCACCCCCAAAGTGGCTCCCCTTGTTGATCTCAGTGATACCCCGAGCTCTACTCCAGCTGCTAATTTGAATTCCAGTGTCCTCTCCAGCCAAGGAGCAGTGCTCAGCCCCAGTGCTGTCGCTAACGTGGCCGAGACCTCCAAAGTGGCAGCTGGGAACAAGCCAGCTGGCCCGAGCCCTGCAAACCTCACTAGCCCTCCAGCTCCATCAGAGCCCAAGCAGGAGCTCTCAAGCACCAAGAGCCCTGAAAAAGAAGCTGTGCAGCCCAGCACAGTGAAGAGTCCAACAGAGACGACCAAGAACCCCAGCAATGTGAAGAGTGAGGCTGCTTCAGGCAGCACCACAAACCCCTCCCAGAACGAGGACTTTAAAATGGACGAAGGGACTTTCAAGACACCAGACATTGATCTTGCAAAGGATGTTTTTGCAGCTCTTGGCACGACTACTCCTGCCAGTGTGACTGGTGGGCAAGCTCCTGAGCTTCCTCCTTCCACTGCAGACAGCTCTGTACCTGCTGCACCTGCAAAGACCGAGTACGGCTGCCTTTAATCTTCTGGTGGTTGTGTGCTGTGTCTCCTGTGCACTAGTGCTTGTGCTGTGTTCTTGTTGGGTGTTCTCTTAACTAATCTCATTGTTTCCTTAGCCAATTAACTCGCTTGTGAACCAACTATACAGGGCTTGGCTTTAAAGGTCCAGGAGGAAGGCAGGAATAGGCTGTGCAGGGGAAGCAGAGAACAGAAAAACCCAGGAACGCAGTAGAAATGTGTTATTCCCTAGAGCTTTATGCAGCTTTCTCTCTCATAGGGTGTTCCTCTATGAAAGAGATCAGAAATAGCTCAGGTGGATGCAAAGCAAGTGCTGTGCCCCGAGGTGCTGAGTTCCTGCAGCTCAATGAGCACAGCCACCCAAATTCCATTTCCTATCAGATCATGCAGCCCTTCAGAGCCTCCTTCAGTGTCAGGCAGGGCAGAAAGCAGTGCCCTGGGAAAGTGTAGAAGCATGGTACCTCTGGATTTGTCTCTAAAGTGGCAAAAAGATAAGGCAGTGTGATACTGTAAGAGAGAGGGAGAGCACTCACAGCACCGTTGGGTCAGGATAACTTATTTCTTCTGCCTCTAAACTATGTCATTTTGGTGATTCTTCTTCAGGAAAATCCCCGTAGAAGACAAATCTGAAGTGCAAGCAACGGAAACTAAGACACCTCCAGCAGAAGTCAAAACGGTCCCCAACGAAGCCACACAAACAAATGAAAATGAGAGCAAAGCATGATCAGCGACAGAGGGAAACAAATGACAGAACAACTTCACCGAAGCATTTAAAACACGAAACACATCTCATTCCTCTAGTGTCTGTTGCCTTTTTTTAAAAAACAAACAAAACCGAAAATAGCTAAATGGGGGGAGGGGGGGATCGTTCTTTGTTTTGTTTTGGGTTTTTTGGTTGGTTGGTTGTTTTTGTTTTTTTTTTAATATTTCTGGGAAGGTTCTATTTGTTGTGCACTTGCTTTGAAAAGAAAAACATTTTAAAAACAGGGTTAAACCCATAACCAAATCAGGGCTTGGCTGACCCCGTGTATATTCCAATAAGCAAAATTGCACCTGCCATTTGCAACATGGTTGGGAAGCTCAAAATCAACTAGTCCTAGGAAAAAAAAAAAAAAAAAAGACCAAAAAAAAAATACCCTGTTCTTTCCTTTGTTAGTATAGCAAATATAACCACTGCACTACTTGGTGTGCAGCTGGTACTTAATGAACAAAGTCCACAATTTATTTTTATACTTTTCAGTCGAGTTTGAAATATGTAAAGCCTCATAAATAAGTTATAATTTCTGTTCACCTTGTATTTGTTCAGTATGCAAAGTGTCTTGAGCTCTTTGTGACTGAATTCTGTTTTCCACATTAGACATTTATTTGGGTTTTATTATTATCCTTTTTTAGGAAGAATGCCAAAATTGCAGCTTCGGGGGGATATATTTCAATTTGCAGTATTCAGACTCTACATTTCTTTAAATTTTATGTTAATTTTTGCCAACTTTTGTTTTTTTCCAGTGTTTACAATTGACAAATATTTTTTTTAACTTTTGTTGTTTAAATGTATATGTAAAATAGCTGCCTTTTTTTTTTTTTTTAAAGTAAATACAGTCTGTAGACACTAGCTTAGCAGCATGCTTGCTTTGCAAAGGGAGACATTTTAAAACACAGATGTTTACAGTAGTTGTTTCCCCTTTTAACTTTTCTTAATTATTATTATTGTTATTATTATTATTATTTCTTACTGGAGTAAGAAGAAAAGTAATGCTGGATTTTGGTTTGGGTTTCTTGGGGGCGGGTGGGGGGTATTCAGCACACTTGTCACCAGTTAAGGTATTTATCCAGCAATCCACATAAACACACAACCTGGAATGAGAGTTGCTGGTGACAGTCCTACAGTAAATTTACTAAAGAATCTAAGTCCCTTGCTGGACCTGGGCCTGACTGCATAAGAGAAATATCATCTCTGCTTTTTTTTTTTAGGACGTTCTCCCCTTTCCTTCGTGGAACCCTCCCAGAGCTTTGAGAAGCAGAAGGGAGATGGTACAGTTAGGGCTGGTCTGGTCTCATCTCAGATGTTTGACTGCATCAGCTGCTCCTTAGCACGTCACTAAATACCATTTCCTTTGGCCCTAGGAAGCTGATCTGAAAGCAGACTTTTTGCTGGCTCCATTAGCAGCTGGACTAGATGATTGTTGTAGGTCCCTTCCAGAGAAAATCTTCTAGCACATCGTGTCTGTTGAGTCATCCGTGTGTGTTCTGCAGAACCAAAACGTGAAATCCAGAGCAAGTGCTTGGAAATCAGTGCCAAGACTCCCACTGATGTCACTTGTCCTGGCATGGTGTCTTGAGCTGTTGGAAAAGGGGGCTGATGTGGTACACGAATCATCATTCTGGAGGAGGGGGTATCACTGGGAGTTAGGGAGGAACACTGAGATTTCAGGGTGAAGAGAAAGGAAGGCAAAGGCTTATAGGGGAAGACCAGCCCATTGTATAGAGATGTTCCTTCTGTTGGGGTTTTGGGTTTTTTTTCCTTGTTGTTTGTTTTGTTTGGGTTTTTTTTTTTTCCTTTTGTTTTCTTTTTTATTCTACTTTAGATCTGCAAGCTTGTGCACTGTGGGTGCGTGACTATTCTAGTGTGAAATGTGTTTTTTGTCATAGTATTGAAATAAATAAAGCTTCAACATAGTTTGGATGTGGAAGGTGTAGCGATAGTTCAGATTTGAAAAAAAAGAAATATTCAGGAAAAAAAAAAAAAAAGAGAGAGAGAGAGAACAACTCTTGCAAGGAACAGAAGCCTTTAAATGAAAAATCAGACCGAGCTGATTGGCATCCATTCCGTTGCACTAAGATGATGAACAGAATGATGGGGGAAGGTAGACTGCAGTTTGGCTCGGGTAAATTGAGCCACTTTTATTGGTGTATTCTTCTAAGTAAGCAGTCTTTTACAGTGGCATCATGTAATTTCAAACTGTGAAAAATAATGGTCTTGTCATTTGCTAAGTGTGGGGTTTTTTGCTTTTTTTTAGCTCCTGGGATGCAAATGGAGGATGACTGGATATGCAGGCATAGATACTCATGTAATACCCATGTTGAGCAGGATATCAGGGCAGGATGGGTCCTTGCTTCAAAGCCTTGTGTCAAATTCAGGCCATCACAGCAGTGGGGGTATAACTATGGGGAGATTTAGCCCATGGTCCCAAGGATTTTTTTGTTTCCTAAGGAATCGATCCATAAAATGCATCACAAAAAGCTACTGTGGTCATATTGGAGAGAGCCTTTGTGGCAGCAGAGGACAGGCAAGGTGTACATCCACTGCTGTGAATGACCACGTCAATTTGTTCCTTATTTCTGCCACATTTTGCACTGCTTTTGTCACCTGTGTGTTACCCCCTCCTAAGCTATAACCCACGGAGAGCTGAGCAGCTGCTAGAGAGACAAATTCTAGAAACGTGTCCAGTGACACTGGTCAGCACCTGCTGAATGAAAATTGTGGTGACCATCACCTGGAGTGTCATTTCTGTCACAAAAGGTAACCAGCTCAAAGCCTGATCCAGCCCCCACCCTTCTGCCTGCCCGGGGTTTGTGTTCTGATCCATTCCAAGGCAGAAGTGAACCCTGAGACTGCCTGAACACTGGGAAGTGTCCATCCAACTCCTTTTTAATGCCCTCATGACACCTCCCAATACTTGTAGATTACTCCTGGAGGGTTGTTTTATACCCACCCTTCATGGAGAGTAGTTTGGGTTTTATTTAGTAGTACTCCATTTCCAGGATAGCTTTAGGCTTCACTGCTCTTATTTCAGCCTTTGAAGAGGGACCAGCCTGATGCTGTTTCTGCTGTATATGTTTATATATGTATCCATGCCATACATATATATCTATATGGCAATGCAGACTGCTGAGCTTCTAGTTGTGGAGTGATTCCATTTCATGCTGCACCATACGTAAAGATGATGAGGTTATAGTGCATCCAGTTGTTCAGCTTTTAAGAGTGGAGTTTTATTTTCACACTTTTCTATGGAGCCTTCAGACCCCAGATTTTCACACTAGGCTGTTTTGATAGTTGTTCTCAGACCCTCCATTGACATCCTTACCCAGCATTCCCTACTTTTGGGGGCCTTCTATCTTGTTAAAAAAACAAAAAAACAAAAAATCTTTTTACCAAGTGAAACATCGATTCCACCTTTATTCCCATTCTCACTGGTGTAAATACTGATACTAACTGAGGATTTTGACTTTGCATTCTGTCAGAATACTGTGTTCAAATAAAAACTTAAAAAAAAAAAAAAAAAAAAAAAAAAAAAAAAAGAGGGGTTCTCAGGGTTATTTGCACATGAGCTCAATGCAGAGTGAGCACACATGCCCAGAGCATGAGTTAGGCATCTGTCTGAGGCTCAGGGCTGTAGGAAAGTAGGAAATGCAGCTGTCTGCAGAGGGATGTGCTGCATGGCTCAAGTGAGTACAGCTCAACAGTGGCACTGGGCTACTGTGGTGCTTTTCTGAACTCTGGATGTGCAAAAAGAAGAGTGCCTGCCAGCACTGGATAATTAGAACAAAAAAAAAAAAAAAAATTCCATTAATTTCCAGTCAGGAAACTTAAATTGATAAGTCACTGTTTCTGTTTCAAGGTAAGTCTCCGAGTTTCCCTTTTTCTCTGTTGCTGGCTTTGGCAGCTGCTTCCCTGAATCACCCCACTGGATGGACTCTGTTCCCTGGTGTTGGGCTTGTTTCCTGCTGTAGCATCTTAATAAGCCCTGAGAAGCTCAGGTGGTCCTTCCTCTTAGAGATCAATAGAGGGGCCTGGAGCACTTGTCCTGATTTATTGTTGCTGCAGAGCACGTGCCCGTGTGGGAAGAGTCATGAGTTTTCCTTTCCTGGAGTTATGGTCAGTGACAGACCGAAAGCGTTTTTAGTAGATCTTTGTATTTCTTCAGCTGCTCATCAGTCTTCAGACCTACCTTTCCTGGTACTTTTAATTTGTCTCCTGCCTTGCTGAGGCCATGGCACCCAGCTCTCAGTGCCAGCTGCTCTGTGTATCTGCTTTCTCTGCAGGCTGTGCTGAAGGGTAAGTCTGAGCGGGTTAGGAGGGGGCTAAGGGGGGTGGCTGGAAATCTGCTGCAAAGTTTCTTCTCTCTCTTGCCTCTCCCAGCTGTTCTAGTGAGCTGGCTTGTCATTAGATATGACTATATGAACACACGTGCTTTCCAGGCATCCTTTTAAGTGCTTCTGTACTGAACTCTGTGTAAATATTTAGAGACCTGGATGCTGCTTCAGTAAAGGTGGCTCTGCCCTCTGCACATCACCAATTAAACTCTTGGGTGTTGCAAACTGAGCCTCCCAGAGCTCCAGGCAAGGAGCAGGCACCACAGGCACACTGACTGCAAGGGATGAGCAGATCTTGCAGCTGAGCTGAGAACTTCATTTGCTGTAATGAAATCTCTGCCTGCCTGCTAAATTAATTCCAACTCTTTCTTTTCCACAGCTGCAATATTAGTTTCTTCTTGCTCACAGAGGCTCTTCATGCTTCTCTGGCTCCCTGGTTGCAGCTTGCAGTCACCTCCCTGCTGGGGGCCATGGCACATCAGGAGCCCTGCAGCCACACATCTGCTGGTTCAGCTGTAAGTTTGTGACAAGAGTACGTGAACAGCATCGCGAGGGAGCAGCAGTTTTCCATGCAGTGCTAGCAAATCACCCTTTTTCTTCTGTAGCCCTCCTGCAGAGCCTGATGAGCAGGAGAAAGAAAGAATGGACGTGATGGCAGGTTGAGGTGTAACCTCTGGGTTGGAGAGAGAAGGGGAAGCTGAATGAGGAGAGCAGAAGATGTTTGGATGCAGGTGACTGGGAGCAGAGGCAGGACCTGCCCATAGAGATGCTGACATTCAGAGAGAGAAGGGAATCGTGTCAGTTTTGTGGAAAAGGGATCAAAAGGGATCTTCTGGCAGTTCCTGTGGCAAAGGGGCTGGAGAGGACAGGAGATCTTTGCTGTTTGTGGAATTGGGCAGTTCAGCACCTTGCTGGCACAGTTAGCCCAGGAGAGCATTCCGTCCCTCTCCAGGCAGTGGTGTGGGACACTGGAGAGCAGGAGGGGAACACAGGGGAGGTTTGTAACTTCCCAGTGGGATCCCTCATCTCATGCCCAGCAAACACCAGCCTGGACGGACTTCAGAGCTATCCCAGCCCTCAGACATTGCTGCTTTCAGGTCACCTCTCCTCTGTCCCATGCCTTTCTCTCCTGACCAGGTTACGATGTGTGGAATTACCCCATCCCGGAGCGCAGCAGGGACCCGGGGATGCTTTGCCTTCTTTCGGTGGCTTCCACCAAGTGTCACCTCCAATCCCCTGCCTCTGAGAAGGGGGTCCTAGAGCCCCTCCTGAGGGTGGTGACAAGGACCCCTCCTGCTGCTGGGGCCAGGTACGGGTGTGTGGATGTCGCGATAGAGACGCGATCCGCCCGGAGAGCCGCGAAATGGCCGCGGCCCCNTGGCCGCGGCCCCGCGCCCGCCGCTTCCGCGCGGTCCCCACGGCAACGGCAGCGACGCCGCGGAGCTTCCGGAGGATCCTGGTCTCGGTCCCGGTCCGGTTCGGCCATGCTGGGAGAGCAGGAGCGAGAGGAGGACTTCCAGCGGTTCCTCCGCCGGGTGGACGATATCAGTGAGTGGGCCGGCGGTTCCGTGGGTCCGGGGTGGTACCGGGCTGGGGGGAGGCGGCGGGTGTCGGTGGCCGTCGGACATCTCCGTTTTCTTCGGCAGGGCACTAAGGGGCTGAAAGAAAAAGGGGTGGGTAAAAGGATGGGAGAAAAGGGACAGAAAAGAGGGAAAATTCTGCCTCCTCTCAGCCGTCCCGGTTCCGGGTTTGGTTTCGGTGACAGCTCAGGTGCCGTCGGGCTCTGTGGGTGCCAAGAGTTGGTTCCTAAACCCGGGAATTTCTGTAGTGCAGAAGCTCTGGTGAGTGAGATGAAGTTGGTTAAATGTTTCCATGCTGGCCTCCAAAAGTGTACATCACACCTGAACCCTTGGTCCCTCCAGGATCAGTCAGATCTCTGTATATTTCTTTTCATTTTTCATCCCCTTTTTAGCCAATTTAGTGCAAGGCTTGAACTCCACAGACCCCTCTGTCAGGGAAAAATCAATTGCTGACACAGAGAAATGGCTCCATGATCAGGAAACTGCCAAGGAGGAGGACAGCAAGGTCACAGTGAACAGAACAGTCATCAACACTCAGCCTTCTGTAAGGATTTTATTTTACTTTGAAGTCCAAGTTGTATGCACTTGGGGTCTTTTGAATAACACTAATTCACATTCCTTGCCCAGGAAAAAAAATTTTGCACAATACTTACAAGTCCATTCTGACTGTGACTTTATTTTTTTTTCACAAATTGTTTTCCTGGGAAGTACTTGATGTTCTGTTGTCCCTGTTGTAAGATTGCTAATAACACAGAACGCTTTTGTTAGGTTTATGTGAGCTCTGAGGTGCCATAACTTGGAGCTTTACCTGCGCTTCAAGAACTTGAGCAAAACTCTCTGAGGACACAAAATCCCTTTGTTAATTTCCTCAGGCTTTGATTCCTGCACTAAGGGTTTGCATTTCAGTGACTTGCCTTGGTGAAGACACAAATGGAAGCTTTTTGGTTCTTTAAAAACTTATTAAAATTGTCCTTGAAGTCAGTTTCATATTCCCAGTGCTTCGACACTCTGTAGCTTTGAGTAACTTCACCAAGTGTTCTGTGCTGCTGTGGGTTTGGCTACAATGCCTGTATGTCATCATACATCATACATCCATGTGCTGTGTTTCTTGTTTTAGGACCCGGGAAAGGTGGAGGCAATGCATGCAGGTAGGAGAGTGCTCTCTCTGGTAATTAGTGTCTCTTCAATCTGTTTTAGCAGAGGTGGAGTAAGTATTGCTGTTATTTCATGCAAGACCTAATTCCACTCCTGGCAGAGCCAAAGCTAATTTTGTACTGACTTTAATCAAAATTTAGTCAGACCTAGGAGCACACTCAGGGATCTTACCAGTTGTTCATAGGCAGTAAGCTTCTTGGTGTGTGTGCAAATCCTGAGTGGTAGCTTGGTCTGAATGTATAAAAGCTTGTCATTCATGTTCCAGTTTCACTGTTAAAATGACCCCTAAATATTTTCTTTGGGAAATGACTCACAAATAATGTAGAAATAACTTTTTTCTAATTTGTAGATTGATTTTAATGAAGCTTGTAATGAAGCTTGCATTTTTTTTCTTTTGTTTCTTTTTCTTTTTTTTTTTTTTTCCCTAAACCACCATCACCTCTCCTGGTCAAAGATGGCTTTCTGGCAGTTTTGGAAACTGATGCAAAAGAACGAGTTGAACAAAGGAAGAGAAATGAACAATTAGCAAATGGTAATTGCCAAAGGCTTTTCTGGCTAGTGCCTTCAAGAACTACTTCACAGGAGCTGGGCTGATTTAAGAGGCTATTTTATTTGTTACTGCCATTCTTACACACACTGAGTCAGCACTGTGGTTGTCTGAGATCAATGTCTGCAGCACTGTTCAGCTGGTTGTGTATTTCACAAAGTTGTTGCAAGTTTGAGTAATATAGAGCTGGGCTGGGCAAAGACTCAATACTCAGTTTTCCCCCTGAAAGAGGAATTGGGGGGGGTCCTGTGCACTGAATAGCTCACAAGTCCCTCACAAATAATGGCTTATGGAGACAGCTGCAGTGGAGTTGGGCTGGAATTCTGATGGTTAGTCCAACAGGAGAATATGGCCTCTGTTTCCTCAGTCACCATTCAAGGGGATCAAAAACCCAAACGTTCTGTTGACTGCATGTCTGTTGTTTTCCAGCTCTGAAAGAGAAGGGAAATGATTCCTTCAGGAAAGGGGACTATCTCGTGGCCATTCAGAAATACACTGAGGGTCTGGAAAAACTGAAAGATAAGCAGGAACTTTACACCAACAGAGCACAGGTCAGCCTGTGGAAATCAGCTACCACTATTTTTTAGTGTTACTTTGCCTGGATAGAACCCAAAAAGGATTGTTCTACTATCCAAGTGAATTTCACTTGAAGTAATGTATGTTGCATTACAGAGAGGCTTAAAAAAGACAGCAAACAATCTTTCCTGGCTGTCCTTCACTACCAGCAGCCCATGAGAAACCAGCAAATTTTTACTGTGGCTGTAAGTGAACAGCAAGACAGTGCAACTGGAGGTTTGCACTCTCTGCTTGCCTTGTATAACTCATAGGTGTGTATTGAATGTT
This sequence comes from Florisuga fusca, assembly GCA_038090715.1. Classification (NCBI taxonomy): domain Eukaryota; kingdom Metazoa; phylum Chordata; class Aves; order Apodiformes; family Trochilidae; genus Florisuga; species Florisuga fusca. The sequence goes on from JAAWXA010000020.1 coordinate 16,052,250, forward strand.
GTTTTATTAAAGTTATTCCAAATTACCAACTCCAAGGAGGTGGAAGACAATTTAAGAACAAGCTGGTAGTTATCCTGCTAAATCAAGGGCTAATAAGTCTTTTTTTTTTTTTTTTTTTAATTAGCTAATGTTGGTACAGTTGTTAGTGGAAATCGTTTGAACTATTTTAATTCTTCTGTCTGGACTCTTTTTATTTCAGGCCTACCTGAAGATACACCAGTATGAAAAAGCCATTAGTGACTGTGAATTGGCATTAAAGGTAATTCCAGTCTTTTATGAGCAGATCAAGTGCTCCTGGAGGATGGGTTTGTGTGTAATTGATGACAGGGAGAAAACTTCCATGTGGCAATGAGAGAATGCAGTGGTCCTGCAGAGTTTCCTCTGTCCTGATCCAGCACAAACAGTCCGAAGAAGTTAATATTTCAGTGCTGCCTTTGTGCAGAAGATTTTCTAGCTCTTAAGAGCTTTTGATGTAAAGGTTTGTTAGAAGTGATCTTAAGCTATTAACTGCATGCACCATATCTTGCTCCTTTTTCTAAAAAGGGGAAAAGGACTCTCTAAGTTCACAAAGATCAGATCTGATGGGAAAGGTGAAGCTTCTATGAGAAGCCAAAGACCCAGCTGTTACATCACTGATGCCCATAACTACAAAGCAATTAGCAGGTTATTTATAATATTGTTGGCATAATTTCAAGAAATCAATATATTGAACATAACAACTTTCTCTGTTAGTTAAATGTTTCCTCTTTTTTTATTATTTTTTGTGCACAGCCAATGAAAGTCAGTTCTTGTTTTGTCCCTGGCAGAACTAATCAAAATACACATGGAAATTCCATTGCTATAAAAGTTCATGAAGTATAGACATGTTGGTGCAGGACTTGACATTAGTTAACTACATGAGAGTCTGCTTGTATTGCCTGAAATGCAGTTTTCTAGGAAGACACTAACACTGCCTACTTTCCACCTTTAAGCAGACCAATATTCTTTTCTCTGGGAAGGAAAGCCAATACCAGGAGATAATTATTCTGCATTTCAGATGACTGTAGTAGATGGTATAAATACCCTCTTCTGTGCTGGCAGTTATTTTGGGCAGCTATAATTGTTAATCAGAAGGCTGGAAAAAATATTAAAGGCTTAAAATTTCTAAAGACATAATTCATTATTCCCTTTTTGACACAGTGCAATGGAAAAAGTATTAAAGCCCATTTTCTAATGGGGAAAGCTCACCTGGCACTTAAGCACTACAGTGAGGTAAGTTGATTAAATCTTGTGTCCCAAGGACCATGATTTGCTCTACTTTGCATGATGTTTTGGGTGAGGGAGAAATTTATGACCTGAAGAACTGCACAAATGAAAGTTTGCTGAGCCTTAAGACTTGAGAGAATGGGCTTTGTAAAGACTCATAATTCCAAAATTAAGTCACCCATCTTAGCAAAATAGCCTGTATCTTTTACTTTGGTGCACACAAAGTGTAGGAGGACACCTCTGTGAAGGTGAGTCAATGTGTACACTTATCAGCCTCAAAAGAATTAGGGAATTTTCTATTCGTATGTTTTAAACATGGTTTATCTAGTGGGAACTTGTCACTGCTTGGCTGTCAGGCACCAAGACAACAAGTTTTACTCTTGTTCTTGGCAGCTTGAGCTGTGAAGGTTTTTTCCTGTTGCAAGTGTGATGATCAGTTTAATTCAGAGCATATCTCAGGGATGCACAAATAGGAGATAAAGATGCCCATGTGATGGTTACAGTTCCTGTGGTTTTAATACTGTACCTGATTTTCTGGTGTGGTTTGGGGTTTTTTTCCACTTGTGCCTTTGCATTCCTACTAGTACATTGCTAGGGTTGCACTTGAAATTTTCCTTTTAATTTGAAATAGCAGACTGATGTAGGGACTGAGAGTAATATGCAGCTTACACATTTAGTTACAGAAGTTTTGACTTGTGTGTCTCCAAGATTTTGTTTTTCACACTTACTAAGCAGTGTGTCCCAAGATCTTTTGAGCTTAAACAGGATGACTCTGACTAAGACAGAAGTTTTTATCACCTTCCCATTTTTATCTTAAAATCAGAGCCTATTTCTTTTCTCTGTTAAGTCCAGGCAGTGTTATGAGAAGATGTTACAAACTGATCCCCAAAAGAAAAGCCTATTTGAAGGTAAGAAGTACAAATTTAAACATTGCCATTCCTTGTTTTCTGATCAAGATAAAACTTAATCCACAGCACTGGTTTGCTCTTCAGAACTTTTGATGGAGTCTCTTCATTCATCTTTTGTTTCTCTTTCTTCTTTAAGCTCTGTTCCACTCACCAGATGTGGGTTCTTCTCTACAGCTCTATGTGGAAGGTCATTGAGTCAGCTTCATATTTTACTTGAAACTTGACCATATCAAACCATCTAACTTGGTTGTGCCATGCTCTGTTTGGTTTTTTTATTTCCAAGACTGTATGAATGAGGTAAACTCGGAAGAAAAAAGAATGAAAGATGAAGAGAATGCAATGAAGGAAGTTCAGGCTGGAAGTCTGGCTGCTCTGTCCATAAAAGAGCTGCTGGAGGAACTGGAGAGACCTGACCAGAATATCCTCTTCTATACAGCAGGGATCAAGCTTTTGGCAGGAGCTGTGAAAAACTGTAAGTATTTGATGGAAAGCTTGTTGCTCTTAGCAGTTGTAGTCCAAGTAGATGAATACAAGTGGAGTATTTTTTAAAGGAACAGAAAAATATTCCTGTAGTTAAAACATAAAATCAGTGATGTTTGGTATTTCAAAATTTACAGCCAGTAGATATTTACATAATTTATTTTAGAACTAGTCCAGTGCTGTAGCTGAGCACATGAATCTTACGGATTTGTATCTCTTTAGGGCTGTTTGATTTGTTTAGAAATATTTGTACCTCTCTGTGAAAGCATATTGATTTGAAAAACAGTCTCTTGTCTCAGTCTTCCTAAAAAACCTTTAACTTGAAGTCAATTATTCTTTGCAGCACGAGGTGATCTTCAGCTTCAGAGCTGCTTTTACAGCATTCCTGGAATTTTTCCTCTCTTTCAGCTGAGTTCTCTACCCAAAGCTGTTGATTCAGTGACCTTTTCTTTTAACACCATGTTATGGAAGAGCAGGAGTCTGTCTCTGCAACAATGCATCAGCCAGGTGGCTCATAAGGCTGATTTGTTTGTCTCTGTTTTTCAGGCACTGAGCAAACTTTATTTAGGACAAACAATGGATTCAGTATCCTCAGAGACAACGAGACTGTAAGACGGTAAGAGCTCTCAAATGAAAACAGTAAGGTGTTACAGCATGGGGAAATGAAAATATTGTTTTCAAGAAATACAATCACTTCTTGAAAAGCAGCTGAAAAGATCAAAAGATAGAGTAATAACAGATTTTAATATCTGAATGGACTGGCAGCACAAACAGTGCTTTCTTAGCTGCAGTGAACAGAACCAAGGAACTTTTCCTTCTGTCTCCTATTTCTGTTCAGCTGTCCTGTCATGCTGAGAGGTAATTTCCACATCCATATTTGCAAAAGATTTTTACACCCTGGCTACTCCTGACTTATCTCAGTGCAGAACTGAAGTACCAGGTGTACTGTGCTGTGTCAGGCTCCTGGGCTCTGTGTGTGTCAAGGTTAGAGCAGAGCTGGTAGGTCATCTGGTCTCACAGGAGGTCATCTGGAAAACAATTCTGACAGCCCTAAAAAAGTTTAACCAGGTTAATCAGCTGGGTTAAGAGCTTATGAGCTTAAGTGTTCATCTGGGAGATCCTCATCTCTGGGGTACTTTGCTGATTTCCTTAGCCAAAGAGCTAATTGTTTGACCTATCTTTGCTCTTTTTACAAGCAAACATTTCTGATTTAGGGGTTTCTGTGCAGAGAGAAAAACCAGTGCTGAAGTGGATCTGTCTGTTTCTCTTCTCTTCCTTTGGCAAGCTGTCTGCACAGGAAATGGTAAAACTTTGTCATCAGCATTAATCATTGTTAGTGTCTGGTTAATGTGGTACTTACTGTGTCTCAAGCTGCTGTTTGGCATGAACATCACTTTCCCAGGGCACTGGGGTCTAGGCCTTGTAAAATAAGTTTTAAGGGTCAAGTGCAAGTGTTGGAGATGAAATTTCTAGTCTATTTCTGTGAGCCTTTTAAATCTGCTGAAGGGATGGAAAGTCAAGTCTCTGTGATTATTTAAGAGAATATCACTTGCATTGTTTTGTCTTCTTTTTAAGCAGTTATACCAGCAAAAACCCCAGACTCTTATAGAAGGGCCATTATATATTATAGAAAGTTATATATTATAGAAAGGCCATTATATATTATAGAAAGCAGGATGTCTTTGGCATTCAGCAGCCATTGGGCCATTGGGCTCATAGCCCTTTCCTCTGTTTCCAGGGAGTCCAAATCTGTATGAGAAATGGTCTGGGGTGGTGGCAGGCAGTAAAGAGAGGCAAAGTGCCACACAAGGCAAATACAGAGTCCTTGGGGTCAGCATCTCTGCTCTCTGGTGTCTTGTGGGCTCTGAAGAAGCACTTGGTGCCTGGGAAGCTGGTGTGTTGCTGGTGAGAGCAGAACTTCAAACAGCAGAGTATCTGGTGAGGCAATGGAGCTGAGAGGCTGGTGGGTGTTTTGCCTTTCCACCTCTCTGTAGGAGTGTTATGCAAGATGAACACATCAGAGCTAATGAGCACATTAAAGGGTGAAATAAAGACATTAAACCTGTTAAATCAGCACCTTGGAGAAAAGATCACAGGAGTAATAGGGGTGCCATTGTGTGTGACATTGCTCTTGAATTTTTCTTTTTTTTTCAGAAGAAAATCAGCGTCTTCTGTTGACTCACTCTGCTGTGAATGCACAGCTAGCAGAACTGCTTTCTTCTGGGATACCAGAGATCCAAAAGGAGACTTTGGCACTGATTTCTCTTTACTCAGGCAATGAGAATGGGAGGAGACTATTGGTCAGGCACCAGGACCTAACCAAGTAATAAACACTGCTATACCTCAGAAAAATCTCCTTATTGTCTGGGTTCCCAAATGTCCTGAATGTTCCACTAGCACCAAGGTGACAGGCTCTCTGAAAGGAACAAGTGACACTGAGACTTCTGTCCTTGAGGGACAAGCCTAGCTGAACAAAAGTAAAAGATAAGTGTGTGGGGAAAGTGAGAGATTCAAGTGCCAAATTATTGTTGTACTGGCTGTTAGGCAAGAGAGGATGTTTGGATGCCCTGCTATATCTAGCTTGGGCAAAACCTCACTGCACACAAACCAGTTTAAGATCATAAATTCTATTTGATCTTTAAGAATTTAACCAAAGGTGACATAATTTTGTTTTCTTTTGGCTTTTTTTTTTTTTTTCAATAACAGATGGCTGCAGATTTTGATGATGTTTGTCAACAGCCCTGATGCCAGGGCTGACAGTGCCATGAACATACTGACTGATTTAACTGAAGTGGAAAGGTAACTTACAGTTCTTCATTCATTTTTGTAAAGTTGTACTTTGAAATGTACCATGTGAACTGGTGAGAGAGGCTCTTGGCCTTTTTTGCTGTGAGTGTACATTGCTGACTGATGTTTACCTTGTCTTCATGTTGCTGTTGTGTTGCCTTCACCTGTGATTTTTGTCTCAAACTTTAAGTGACCAAATGTGGCTTTCTTTATCCCTTGACAGGTTCAAAACCCAGTGTCGTGTCACACTCTCCACTGATGTTTTACCTTTATTCTCCCAGTTGCTGGTAGGAAAGATCTCAGTTTCTGTCTATTTACTTTTGTGTAACTGTCTTAGGACTGTTCTTTCCAGTTTTATATCCCATTGCTCCTAGACAGAACCCCTCTGTGGTAGAACTGCAGTACTTAATGTGTCTCTGGTTCTGTAAAAAATGCAGTTTTGTCATACACTTTCCTCAGAAATGTTCTCAGTCTCTGTTACTGCTTGGTCTCTACACATTCCTGTTGTCATGTTCAGTGAAATCTCTGGACATGGCTGCAGATTCCCAGTGGTAACCTGTCAGGCCAGGATTTTATCCTCAGCTTTGTGTTATGCTCTTTTTAATGTGACTTTAATCCACTGTCACCAACTGTTTTTGTCATGGATAGTGCCTTTTTCTGCTTCTTTATAATCTGAGAGATGAGAGTGAAGAGATGACATGAGGTCACGAGGTAATGATGTGTAGTGGTTCAGATTCCTTTCCTGCTTATTGTTTATTTAAACTACAAACTAACATACTTAGTCCAGAAACCTGTCCCCAGGAAGAGGGAAGATGATAGGCAAGATCTGTTCTGTTGCAGAATGGCAGATAGAACTGGAAAGGAAAATACTTCAACTTCTCCAAACAAGTAACAAGACAATGCAGTGATGACAACATTTTTATATTGCTTGTTGCTCTTCCCTTTTGAACATACCCTTGCTGGAATTACATCTGCAGCAGAGGCTGTTCTGAAAAGAGCAGTAACTTTTCCCCAAGACTCTTAAAATCTCATTAGGTGAATGATTGTGAAAATGATTGTGAAAAAAATTTGCAAACTTTGGACTGTTGGGATTTAACATAGGTGAGAGAGATTCTGGAATCTCACTTCCCCTTGCCAGAGGGATAGGAACAAGTATTAATGTTTTCTTGTCGTTTGTTCTTAAATTGTTATTCCACTCTTTGTTTTTAGACCTCTGCCAAGCTGGTGAACCAGGCAGCCCTTGCTCGTGTCATTGGCATCCTGGGGAAGCTGTGTGCAGATGCAGTCATCCGAATGCAGATGGCTGAGTGCAGAGAGTGCTGGCAAGCCTGCCTACAGCTTGTGGTAATCACACTTGGCACTAGAATAGTGTGCTCAGCCCTGTCTCCTCTGGAAATGGCACCATGTTTGCCTGCTTCCTGTTAAAGCTCCAAGGCCATGCCTGAGATCTTTCAAATCTGGTAGCTGGATCAAGGTCTCAAAGGTGTCTGTGGTGCACATAGGTTGTGGATTGATAGATGGGTGAAGAGAAGTGAGTGATCCCTTGTTTTGAGTGGCCCCTTTCAGGGTAAGGATGCAGAATGACCTCTGTCAACTAAAGAATGCAGAGGATGGGAAAGGATCTTGTTAACTCCTCAGCCATCAGGAGTTTGGAGTGTACCAAGGTGAACCAAACGTAAGAACAAATCTGTATCAAAAAGTCATCATTAGCTCTGGTGCTCACAAGACTTCTCCTTCCTACTGAGTTCATGGTGCATCACCATCCCCTATGTAAAAAGCACACAGAAGACCAAGGAAATGCATGTTCTCAGCCTCTGAATGCATTCTTTTTGTACCCAGGATGAATGCATTGCTGTCAGCACACCCAAATACCACGAGTGTTTGTTTGCAGTGCTGGGCCTAATGATGAACTTACTGCTTGAATCAAATGCCATCATCCAGGTATATGAGATCTCTGAATATTCTTAGTGGTGTTCTCCTAATCACTTCCTCAGAGGTTCAGAATTGCTTGGGCAGTCAGAGCATCTTCCTCCTTTGGCTCTGTAAATGGGCCTGATGGAAGTCACTGGAGCCACATCAGGGCAGAATCAGTGACAAAATGATTGTGGGATTCTGTGACCTTGCAGTCTGTACAGGGAAAAAGAGGCCTGACTGTGTCAGATGGATATAGAGCCCTTTTTGACATCAAGTGTGCTGAAGGACTTAAAGGCTGCCAACCATGAATTTTTCTGGTGTTCAGTTAATTTTTAATTTTTAGAGGTGTTTAAGGTTATCATTAAGGGTAACTGACAATTTAAGAAAGCTAAAAAGTGAAAAACAATATTTGCCCTTCCCCTCCCCTCAGCCCATTCCAAAATTAATTAAAACTAAGGATTTCATCAAGAAGGAAGATTTTAAGTGACATCTGGGTGCTGAAGTGTTAGTATTTTACTGCAATAGGTGTCCTATCTCCATGGGATTCTTTGTTTTAGAGTACTTTGTCTGTTAACCCATTTCTGCTCTAACACTTGTGGACCTGAGTTTTGCACATTGTTGTTTCAGTACTTTGCTGTGGACATAAGCACCAGGTGCATGTCTCTCCTAAGGGATAAGGATGGAAGGATTGTGACAGTAAGTGGGATATCCATGGACTAATGAAAATTGTATGAGCTGAGCTCACCTGAACACTTCAGTGCCAACTGCTGCCCTGTGCTAGTCTCTTCATTAGGCTTTGAAACCTAAAACATTCAGTAGTAAAGTAGTAATATTCCACTTACTCATTTTATAAAATTATTCGATGAAAGAAGTTCTCAATGTTTTCTTGAAATCTGCTTCATAGAAGCTCTTACAAATAATTTAATCCTTAGGATGGTTTTCAGTATAAACTCTTACAGAATCAATCTAGAAACAAAAGAGCAAAACTAGTTTGGGTGTTTAGCAGCTGTTTCTTTTTACAGTTCTTGTATGTGAATCATACCTGTGAGAGTGTTCTCCTATTAATGGTGTGTAACTCCCCCAGACAGAAGTTATTCAAGGCAAATGGGTAGGAGCAGATGTGGACTCAGAGTCTGTTCTCCTCTCTGAACTCACGTGAATTGTTCTCATCTGTTTTACTTGACTGAATACCACAAGTGCTGAGGTGGTCTCTCCTAGGAAATTGTTTCAATAATAAAAAATATGGGGAGTTGTCCTGATCTCAGTTTGGTCTCATCTGTCTCTACACTGAGTCTTTAGAAGCTGTACTGACTTCAGTTTCCAGTAACGAATAAAAAAAGCTGTGTCCTTAAGATGTTTTCTGTTTTATTTCTGCAAACTTTTATCACTTAAATATCTTTGGTTTTATTGTGCAAAATTAAAATTATTTGAAAACCCCTTAATTTTTTCTGGACAAATAAACATGTGTTTTTTTCTTCTCTCCCTCTGCTTTCTAATCAAGAGAGCCATTGGAGTGCTAAGTTGCATCCTGCCTGCATCCTCCGCAGCGGTAGAAGAAGTAGTGAAAGGAGGGGTAGTGAAAAAAATCATCAAGTTCTTGAAAGTAAATTAATTTAGCAATATTTTCTTTGTATCTGCTTGTATTGCTTCTTAAGGAAACCGTAGTTGCCCGTTGTTTAGCCTTTTTTTCTCTGAAACACCTGTGCAGGTGCTGATGAGTGGGCACTGATGCGCTGTATATCTGCATACCTGGCAGAATGTTTATCTACCCAGCCTGATGTGAATTCCACAGATTTGCTATGATGAAGATAAAATTAGTTTAGAAAAAAGCTGTGGCACTCAGGTTGGCTCTTGTAAACTAGCAAGCATCAGAGGAGTTAACAGTTTGAAAGAAATCAGGCTCCAGAGCTTCAGGGAGTTTTGCATGGTCACTGCTGGCCTGAAGGTGTTGCCTGTGTCATTTCAGCCTCTGATAGTCTCGAGAAATGTACCCTACAAAGGCCTAAATTTGGTATTTGGGCTTAGGCACAAGGAATTCCTGACTATCTCCATGTTACCTGAGCTATTCTAACCATAAGTTAGGGTATGAAATGTCTGTTTTTTTAATGTACGCTTTATTCTCATCAAATCCAGGCTGGAGGACAAATCACATCCAATTATGGTCTAAAGATCCTTTGCATCTGCACCAGAAGTAACAGACAAGCTCAAGAAGATGTAGTAAAGTCAGATAAAAGTAAGTGGCAAGTTCAGTGGAGACTGAATGCAGAGATGTAATCTCAGTGTCATCCAGCTACATTCTTCCCCTCTAGAGTGAAACTGAACATTGAATTTTACATTGACTTGCAGGACTTTAGCTATGTTTTCTGAGTAATGGGCTGTTTTACCTCTTGAAATAGTGTTTAATGAGCCTTAGCTCTGCATGTGGATGGGAAGAGGCACATTGGGTAATGAGCCTGCACTTTTCTCTAGTAAAATGGCTTAATACACTTTCTGTTATTTAGTTTGAAAAGGGGCTTGTAAAAGGTAACTGAACTGGGTTGTATTTCCCAAAGTTAGTGGCTAAAATAAGAAACTTAATTTTGACATTTTATTTCCAGAGGCTAAAGCTGTTTATAGAGTCACAGTTTCCTTCAAATTACATGTGGATATTTGTCCTGGTATTGAAAGGCAATGGGTATGGAGAGTCATGTTACCAGACCAAGTGTCTTTAGGGTATTTTTTAGTATATTGTTTAGTCATTGGTATAACACTGCTTAGATTGCTTTAAAATCCAGGTTCAATTAATGCTAATGTAACTACAACAGAGAATACTTCAGTTTTATCTGAATGGTTGTATCTGTCAATAAACTGTCAGCTCATGTAGTTCAACTTGAACCCTGAGGATTTCCACTCATTAAAAGCCTCTCGGAGCATCATCTTTCTTTTGTGCACCCCGTATGAGTTTCACTGTCATCTGTAGATGAAGCTTTCATTCCCTCAGATTAGCAGTGACACTTCACTCTCATTCTTCCCACCAAAACTCTGAGGATTCATCCTGTGAGAAGTCATTATTCTGGTTTTTGGGGTTTTTTGTCATATCTGCCAACCCAGACATTGCTCTGTTGCTGAGAGCCTGTTGGAACTGAGCTGTAATCCCGGGACATTCCAGCTTGGCACCCTAAGTGTGTTACTCCATGCTTGCCCTGCTAGTCCTGCAAGCAACAAAGGTAGCATCTTCAGTTTCAGAGAAATATTAAATGCAGAGACACAAGCTCCATGGTAGAGAAACACTTAGAATGTAGATTCAGTTTTGTGAGAAAGCCGTCCAGGCAGGAGGAGCTGAGACAGCATCCTGGATCCTGAACCTTGCTATGAAATTCCCTTGCTCTTCCAGGTTTTCTAGAAAACCACTCGACATGGAACCATGCTAGGAGTTTTGGTAAAGACAGGAATTAGAAAAACCAGCTACCAGAACAAATCTGTGTGCCTTCTGTACAATAAATCTCTGTTTCTCCCAGGTTTCAGTGTGCTGCTGAAGCTCTTGGACTCGGAGAATGAAATCCTTGTGGGAAATGCTGCTCTCTGCCTTGGCCAGTGCCTTGAGGTTCCTGGAGCAGCGACATCCCTGCTGAATTCCAGTGTTGTGATGACTTTGTTGAAACATGCTGGTGGTGATGCTGCAAGAACTTCAGTGCAGGAGAATGCAGCAATTGCACTGGGGAAGCTCTGTGTCTCTGAGCCCAGGTACTGTGAAACCCTGGTGTACTCCTGCACCAGCAGCTTCTTGTTAGGTGATAATTCTTGGAAACCTGACCAGTGAGAGGCAATTCTGTTAATAGAGTGCACGATAAAAATACAAAAGGGAGACACTTTGCTTAGTTTTGTTAATTAGAAATGTCCCCTGTTTGAACAATTGTCAAGTGTTCTTCAGAACGTTCAGTTTCTTTTTTTGTGGGAAACAGTAATCCAGAAACTCTGTTTCTCATGCTACTTCAGAGGGAATTTCTTGAATGTAGCATTTAAACGACCTTGATGGTTTGGGCATGGGGTATAGCAGAGTAGTGGAAGCTTAGAACTCTGTATTCTTAGTCACTTTATATTCTCCCAGAAACTTTTCTCTTGTCTTCTCAGGCATATTTTTCAACTGAGGGAACTCAATGGCCTGGCTATCCTGAATTCCTCCATGAAGTATGTGCATAGCACCTGAAGACTTGAAGAGAACTTCAAAACGTGCTGTTAACATGACTTGCTGTTAAGCATTTTCTTTTTTTCTTTAATAAAACTAATTCAAACCCCTTCAGCTTTTCTGTCACTTTTTGGAGTGTTTGCTGGTCCTCTGTACAAGCCAATGAAATATTATCAGTATAAGTATCAGGAGAAGTAAATTAGTTTATTATCTAGTCTAACAACTAAAGTATCAGTGATAAATTTGGCCTCATTATCAGCTGTGTGAATACAAGACCAGGCTGTGGTTAGACTCTCAAGAGGAAGAAGCAGACCACAAGTTGGAGATACAGAACTTCTGGAAAACTTTCTTGAACGTGTGCAATGTGTTAGCTAAGAGGAGACATGACTGTGTGCTGGTGGGAGGCACTGACTGGAGTTAGGGCCCTGTGTGTCAGGGGCTGTAGGATAGTTTTCTTTCCCAGTTAACTTACAGAGTGGAAAAAAGAGGAAGTGACCTGACCTTGGTTACCACCTTCAGGTGAGTGACATGGCTAGGGCTGGAAATGATAATCTCTCAGCACCTACTCTGTTGTATTATCTGCTAGACTACACTCTGTCAGTTTGCTGAAGGACAGAGAATGGTTTTTTGTTATTTCCCTCAAGAGCAATCACTTTGTCCTCCGTGTCTTTTGCAATGTTTTCCTGAGCTGTCATTAGGCTACTTAGCTGACTTTTGCTCATCTTTTTACATATGATTTCCACTGCACTCACAGTCATGGCTGTGTAATAATGTTCTCTCTCATCTCCTTAGCCTGCATTGCTCTAAACTTTGTGCCTTCAAGAGTTTTCCTTGCTATTTGTGTGTGTGCAGGTGCCTGGCTCTAAAAACATGCCTGATGCATACTGCTTACTGTCTTAAAGTGAGTATTTGCCAGGACACTAAAGCCTTATGGTGAAAGGCAAAAGGGGTGTAGCTGAAACCTTGCCTAAGGAGCCTCTGGTCTCTGTCAGTCATTATCAGAGGAACTTGTGTGCTTGTTAAGCATTTGCTGTGCTTGTTCTTTCACTGTGGTTCTCATTCCTGTCTCACCAAGATGTTAGTTCAGGTGGCTCAAAGCCAGATGGGGTTATTGCTGAGCCCAACACCAACAGGAAGGGGTTGCTTTAGTGAAGTATCTCTTTCTGGGATGCAGACTGATCCCTGTGTATTAGTGTCTCAGCAAAAAATAGCAAAATCTCCTGACCCTTACTGGGTAGAATAACCACAGACATTGTAGAGACCAATCATGTTTTCCATCTTTGCTGTTCATGTGAACACAGTCCCTTCTTTTGTTAAAAAAAAAATAAAAAAAAAAATCTGTTGATTCTGATTGGTGAAGGTTTTTGGTTTTGTGGTTTTTTTTTTTTTTATAAATAGGTTATTGGTTGTTGTCTGGCCTAAGCTCTTATAAAGTAACCCAATATTCTGCCCTCCCAGGACAAACACAGGAAAGGCCCATTGCTGAGAGGCAGCAGTGACTCCTGAGGGAGCTGTGTCCTGTCTGAAGATATTGCTATTGGGGTGACCCAGGAGCTGCTTCACAAGATGCAGGACAAATTCCCCACCTTTATTCTGATTGCAGCTGGACTACTGGATTTAGCTGGTGAGTGATGTGTTTTGTTCTAATCTCAATTGCTCTCATCCTGCCTTTTTTTCCTCCCTTACCAGTAAACAGGAAAACTATGCTAAATATTGTGCCATCAGTCTCCTGTGTGTGACACCCATGAGATGAAAGAGCAAAATCCCTCTGTTTGTTCTGCTGTGCTGGAAGGCTCAAGGTCTTTAAATGGTTTCTGTTGTGAGAGTATCAGTGAATGTGAAGACAGAAAAAAAATAAAATGCACAGATAAAACAATAGCCTTTTAAACCATAGGTGTGCCTCTTTGCATGATAAAGTGTCTGCTTTTCCTTTGAGAAGTTAAAGGTAGAGAAGTTGCTGTGTTGTGCCTGCTCTGTGCCCCTTCCACAAAACAAACTGGCTTTGTCCTGCCTGGTCACCCTGTATGAATCAAGAAACTCCTGGTAGGACTGGGATACTGGGGGAGGAAGGGTGGTTAAGGGGAGCCAGCTGAGTGATCTCATTTGTGTATATATTAATCTTGCTTTGCTATTAAAGACCTACCAGCCTGTCCTCAGGCAACCTGGGGGTTTCATCCTCCTGAGCTGTTATTTAATATCCTTTTACCATTAAGCAAAGGGTACCCCTCTGTCTGGTTCATGCTTTGCATCAGTATGGCAGGAGTATGAGGTTTCAGCCTCCGAATGACTGAGTATAAAGAGCAGAGGATCAAATTTATAGCAAATTTATGGCTGTAATAATGGCAGTGCCAGAGCTTCCCAGCCTCCCTCCTGTATGGCTCTGAGAGGAGCCACTGGCTGCTTAACTTTCTGCTTCCTGTTCAGCCTGGTGTAAAGTGCTGCTGCAAGCTGTTAAAAGTTCAGGTACAAGTGAATAGTCAGAGTTTTTGTGTTCATCAGGTGCCTCCAGTAATGAACATCACATCAGTGAAGAATTAGGTCTGAGCCTACCTGGAGAAGACCAACCAAGAGCTGAGAGCAGCCCCGTGCCCAGCAAAGTGTTTTCCAGTACAGATGATAACTCAGCTGAGGTGACTTCAAATCCCCAGAGCCCAGCAGTTGATCCTGCCAGTGAAATGCCAGCTGACTTGATTCCTGCCCATACACAGGCAGCAGCAAAAAGAACATCCATGCTGCCTAAGGACTTGGTTAAAAACTTGGAGCTGCCTGAGCAACTGCACACAGAAGCAACCTTAAAACTTCAGGCTGGACACACATGTCCTGGCAAGCTCCTGAACAGCGTGAGCATCCCCATCTCCAGGCAAGGATCACAGGGTACCACACACCAGGAACAGCCAGAGAGATCACTGCAAGGAAAACCAGAAAATGGCACTCAGGCTGGTTTCAGTCCTACCAGCTCTAGTGCTGGGCTGCCCCAGCCCTTTCTCAGTGGAGGGACACATCAGGACTCTCCTGAGTTAACAGCTGCCTCTTCCATCCCTATTATCAAGCACATGGAGGTGTCAAGTCCTGAAACATCTCTTCTGACTTCAACAGTAAATTTTCACCCTCCAGGAAAAGAAGTAGGAGCATTTTCATTTCCTGACAGAGTGAAGATTGCTCTTGAAAGTGCAAGAGTGGGTTGGCTACCAACAGGAATGCCTCCCACTAGCAAGAAGGCAAAAGACACAAATCCAGAAGTCCAGCCTGGCAGCAAAGCTGATGTGACACCTGCACACCTGAAGACTCAGGGTATGGATGCTAAGGCTACAACTTTGGCATTCCTACAAAAGCCAGCTTCAGGGGACCTTGATGCAGTCCATTCCAGAATGACACAGACAAGTGCTGTTCAGTTTTCCCCCGTTTTATCTGTGAAGCAAGAAAAAACAGGCAGTAAAGCCATAAACTCAGCAACAGCTGTGATGAGTGGTTCTGGACACCCAACCCAGTTGCCTGCTCTTCAGACACTCCCAGAAGGACACATAAGTTCTTCTTCACTATTGATGCATCTGGAAGCTCTGGTCCATGATGATTTAGTTCTATCTCCATTTCAGGGGCCCAGTAGCAGAACTGACAGACAGCAGCCCCTCTCTTTGTCCCGGACTCTCAACTGTACAAAACAACATCTTTCCCAAGAACCCCACAGGAGCTCTCAAGAAGTCACAGTTTTAGTTTTGCATAGAGATGCTGATCATCAGATGATGACGAGTAAACCTGAAAAATACAGATCCTCTGAGAGCCCACAGGCTTCTGCTAATTCATCCTCATTAAGCCAGCCATGGGTTTCCCCATTAAAACTTCCTCAAACTACTAATGAGCTAAAAGGAGTAACATCTGCACTCTTTCCAGGTACATCTCCCTTTGAGAACACAGTCTCCCTCCAACCTGCAAGCCCTTTTGGTTCTGTTCCTGCAGGGCTTCAGCCACCAGGTACATCTTTTCCTACTTACCCTGGATTGCAGCTAATGGGCATCCCCACCACTACTGAGAAAGGACTTCATGTACCAACTTCATCCCCATCTCCTGGTTCTGGGGCTCAGGTTCAAGGCATTTCTGCCCATCCTCTGTCTCAGGAAGCATTTCCTGTGATGCTGCAGATGAGCCCAGTGGAAGACTCCAAAAGAAAGAAAAGTCTCCCACAACAGACAGGCAGAACTGGTTTCCCCCCAGGGACTCCACATCCCAGCCCAGTTCCCAGCCCCTCTGGACTGCCTGAGATGGGGAACCAGAAAGTTCCTCTTCACAGCTTTGCCCCTTCAGCACCACAGACCCAGCAAACTGACAGTGTGGCAACTTTTGCTCCAAAACTGCCCTCAGTCAGTGCACAGGGAAGTCAGTCCAGCTCAAGAGCAGCTCACCCTGAACCAGTGGTGCCCAAAATTTATGGTGGGATCCCAGCATATCTGGCACAAGCACTAGTGCAGCAGTTTGGGATGTCTGATGATGCACTTACCAAAAATCTCAGTGCCTACAGAGGTGAGCAACTTACTGTGCTGCCATCATCCCCATCCTTGTCCTTTCTGCTTAAGAATACTAATGGCATGATATGCCTGCAGCCCATGCCAGGCTCCCCTCTACCTACAAAATTCCCAGACACCAGTGTTGGGGGCCTGGTTTCTGTCCAGCAAATCCTGGCAAGATCAAATTCTTCACCGTGGGATCTTGCAAGTTTACAAAACCTGAGCCTGTCCAGTTTAATTCTGGTTAGGCCTGTATTTATCCTTTTGCCCACTGACAGACCAGATTTATGGGTGGTGCCCTCTCCTGAGGGTGTGGATGGCCACAAAACTGCCCTCTTGTCCAGAAAAGAGCAAGATCTGAATTTGGGTAGCCCTGGAAGCAGCCATTACATCCCAACACAAACTAGTTCCTCTTATCTCAGTAGTAAATCTTCGAGGTCTGAAACTACTCTCTCCACCCTGTCTAACCCACAAGAGGAGCAAACAACCCTAGCATCTCAGCCCCTGCTAACTAGCCCTAATTACACAGCCATCACTACTTTGTTTCAAGCTGTTACCTCCCTACCTAATCCTTCCCTGGACCCACGGGGGAGGATTGGCACAACTCTCCAGGCCATGAATCTGCAGAGATTGCCTGGAGGGATGCAGGTACCTGCTCCCAGTTCCCAAGAGGCCAAAGGCACTGATTTGTTTTTGCTTAACCCAGTGTCAGCAGAGCCCTTCACCTCCACTGCACCACCTCTGGAGGTGTCTGTACACCACAGCCCTCCTCTTTCCCCCAAAGTATTTCTCACTGCTGAAAAGCCACCTTCTTCTTCTGTATTTCCCTTATTGTCAGCAAAGGGATTCCCTGATCTCCAAACAGCTGCCCACCCTCCATTTCCTCTCACAGGGACTGTAGGTCACGTCCAGCACAGTATGAAATCAGTGCTGCCAGCTCTTGGCCATCAGCCAGGCTTGGTGATGACACCTTCCCCTGTCCATGCACAGTGCACTGAGTGTCTGACCTCCCACTCAGCTGCACCCAGGAAATCCCCAGGAAAGATGCCTACAAGCCTCGTGCAGTCCCCATCACAGAGTCTGCCACACACAGAGTCACTAAGCAGGCTGCCAGCAGGAGCTCAGCTTGGCCTCAGCACCTCGCTGGCTTCCTCAGCACCACCATCTGGAAATGATCAGAAAGGGTCAGCAGCAGGCAGCACGGGCTGCTCGGGAGGAGTCACTGTGCATGCTAAAGCAGCACAAACCCACACTTCTGTAAAACCTGATCTTACAAAACATTTGGAATTTACTCCCATTGTGCCTAAGCTCTTTACAATGAGAGGGAGACCAAAGACAGTACCAGTACCTGCTCCATTTTCGGTGAATGTCCAAATGAAAACAACAATTTCTGGGAAACATCCTTCAAGGATGTATACCAGTTCTCCTGCAAGCCCACCTGCACCTGCATCTACACATGTTTCACTACTATCAGCCATGAAACATGACCACATCCATCAAGACACTACTGAGCTGCTCTCTCAGGCCAAGATGGGAGAAAATATGAAGCCAACTGAAATCGGCACAAGTGCAAGAAAAATAGGAACTGGTATGTTCTTGGGCACAAGTACACCCCTGTCAGCCACCTGGAACAAAAGGACACAGCAACTACCCACAGGACTTCTAGGGAATAAGATTGGTTTCACTCCCGTACAACCACCTGTGTCTGCAGGATCCAGCATTGCTCTTGAGGGACAGCCTAGATGGACACAGCCCACATCACAGCCTCCAGCAGCAATGACTTCTCTCACTGCAGCTAAGGATGATTATATCACTACTTCGCTTATAAACAAAAAAATGTTCCTCCTCCCAGCAACAACTATCCCACCTGAGCCCACAGTTACCAGAGTGAACAAATCAGCTGCTGTCCCTGCATCCCTGGGGAAGAGTGAGGACATCTTAGTGGAAGGAGATGCAGGCACCACTGGCCAGCTGCCCACTCAGGCACCCAGGTCTTCACCACATCAGCCACTGGCAAGATTCCCTTTGGAGAAGGCATCACTGGAAGATAACATTGAACATCTGACTGTTCATTCCAGCCCTGGCACCATCACACATGCCCCTGGGCTATCTACAACCAAAGAACTCCCTGTGTCTGCTAGGAAGCCTGGGAGTGAGGTTACTGATCAGGCAGCTGTTGGCCACAAAGTCATTGTGAATGATGCTGAGATGATTCTGGCCAGAGATCTGGTCCAGTTCCCTCCAACCTCAGAGAACTCCTGGTATTCTCAGGGTGTGGTAACACCTAGGCCAGAGGGGAATTCCTTGGTGGGTGTTACAAACACTGGGCAATCCGAGGGGCTGTTGTTGAACACAGAGGCAGAGGAGATGGTTGGAACAAACGAAGTAACAGAAGAAGCAGAGGAAGGCTCAGTAACAGTTCTGACACTGCTGGATTCAGAGCCCAGTGCACTGCTGAGTGAATCACATCAGTGGAGGGTTTCACAGTCAGATGCTGCCATCCTGAATGGGTAATTATCTCAGTGGGGTTGCTGATGGGTCTTTATGCTGCATGATTTGAGGAGGGGGCTTAGTATCCAAAGTACTCCATGTGCTTAGTAACTTGGGTGTGCTGCCTTGTGGCTTTAAGAACACCTAGCTCCTTCAGCACTGACTTTATCAATGTTAAGGGGTCCTTTCACATTTCAGATATTAATACTCTCCTTCAGACCTAGGGGTTTTTTAACCTGTAGCCTGAGTTTCTCTGCCTCTCTTCCCCAAAACAATCTACATGCAATTTTGCAAGTGGGAACGTTTGATACTGCTCAGGTCATCAAATGCACTAGCAAAGAAGGCAAATATTTCCAGACAGCAAACACCTTCCAAGTTCCCCTCAGTTCTAATGAGCTGACTGCAGTGGGGCAGAAGGGGATGCTCGGAGGTTCTGTCAGGCTTTGCTCATTTGTTTCAACTAACTGTTTGGTTTCCCTGAGGAAACTCACCCTAATGCTGTTTTATTCCTGACAGGCTGCGGAGCCTAGCTGGGCCTCAGCTTTTTTTCCTTCTTTCCCAAAAGCCTTGCAGTTGTGAGTGATGATGCCTGTGGCTCTGGTAACTACACCGTGCAGATGAGCCTGCGCCCTGCTGCAGACTCAGCTCCTGAGCTGGAAGGGTCAGCATCTTCCCAGGAGAATTTCCAGGCTCTGATTGCCGTGCAGAGTAACAGCAGCCAGCCCCTGCTCCGGATCCAGTCGTGCTGTGTGACACCTTCTGCCAGCCCAGGGGGACCAGGAGCCAGGTGCTGCCTGTTCCACAGGTCAGAGACACAGCTGCAGGGGTGGCCAGAGCTGCATCAGGATCTTAGGGGCTGGGATGGGAGGGGGCTCATCCCTGGGGGAACCTCCCTCTTGTGTCCTGTGGCTGCAGTCTGATCTTGTTGGAGGTCAGAGGAACCTCAAAGCAGTGAGAATGAGTCTCCCAGAGTGCTCTGATTCCTGAGCTGTCTTGTAAGGGATTGATAAGACAACCTTTAGGGAAAAAGGTCTTTACCCTTTTATTTATGTAAGTAAATTCTCCATGCCGTGCTGTCACAGGTGTCAGGCTTACAGCATCCTCCTGTACTTCCTGCTAAGGGACAAGCACAGCCTAGGAGCAGAGCAGTCCAAGGATGGGAGCCAGGTTTCTCCATAGCCCTCCATTTCCCCATCAGCATTTCAGGGCTGTTCTGCCTAATCTGTCTGGATTGAGCACTGAGAAACTGACGAGTTCATTAGCTGATGTTTGTAAAACCACCAGGGCATGAAATGTGTGTTAGAAGTGCTACACATTACAATCATCACTAAAAGAGCTGCTTTGATTTCCCTGCTAAAGCAGGAAATCACCTCCACAATGCTTCTGAATTTGTCTAGGTCAGGGAGCAATTATCACACTATAGCAGCCGTTTTAATGGTTCTAACAAAATCAACTGCCCAAGACAATTTCTGCTGCTCTAGGCCTGTGGCCTCTATGCAGGAAGAGGTACAGCCTGAGATGCTGATGTTTTGTGGAGTTTCTTCTGACTCTGCAGATGTAGGTCCCTGGCTTAGCACTGTGTCTTCAGATCCCCTTCTTCCTTGCATTTAGTCAGGGAGAGCTGGAATTTGAAACTGTTTGCCATTTGTCTTTGCCAGGTTGCCTTTTGAATGCAGACACATCCAGTTACTGCAGAGCAGTAAATCCAGAGCTGCTAGTTTCACCATCCAGCTGTTCCAGATGCTGAATCATTCCGTGGCCTATTTGCACTGTGAGCTTAGTGTCTGTCTGCATGGCAAAACAGAGTGTGAGCAGGTATGTGGGATGGGCCTTGGGTCTAAGGAACTTTTGGGAAGATTTGGTGCTTCCAGCAAGTACAGCTGATTCAATGAAGAATCCTGATTGTGTTTAAGGTGTCCCTAGAAGGGAGATTCATGAGGGCAGCTGAGCTGCATAGAAGAGCTGGAAAATCTCTGAAAATTTAGCCAGTCAGGTTGAGCCTGCTTTTTCAGAACCTTTGGCAGGAATTAAAAAATTGATTGAATGAGCATGTAAAGGATGAATAGCTGCATCTTGCATGTGCCCTTCTTGCTTTTCCAGTAGTTCCTGGTCTGCAGGCACAACCACTGCACCTAAAAAAAGACTCTGTGGGTCTCTGGGTTGTGCTGTCTGGGAAAGAACTCAGCCATCTCCTGTAACATGAGTCACCACATCAGGATCAACCCATATCTAGTCAATTGCTTTGTTAAAAGTCTGGAAGATTAATGGATAACATGAAATGGTAGCAACAGGTGCTAATCCCTAAGGAAAAAGAACTGGGGAACAGAGGTTTACATATGGGCTGGTCCTAGCATTAGGAAACTCACTTTTTGGAATGACAGCAGAGCTGGGCAAGGACTGAATCTGAGGACACCTTCTGTGATCAGCACTGTGGTTGCTGTGGACCCTGCACAGCCACAGTGCTGAAGATTCTGCTCAGGCCAGTGACTTTCAGGTGGTTTTTGTGTGTCTTTCCCAGGACTGCTTTGAAAACGTGGAGCCACTCCTCCAGCCAGGTGACAGGAACAGCTATGGGAACACACACAACCTCATCTCCTTTGGCCCAGTTTTGAGAATGAAGAACAGGCTTCTATATAAACCTGTGGAAGGTGGGTTTCCTGGTTGTTTTTTTTTTTTCTTCTCTGTCTGTCTCTTAGAGAAGCTGCTGTTTGACTTTTCCTGCTGTGAGAAAACCAGTACACTTTTAACAGCTTTCTTGGAAGCCACCTGCTAGGACTGCAGTGTATCCCAACAACTCCTCATCTTTGTTTTGCCCTTCCTAAATCCTAAGCAAGATGGATAAACAGTATCAGATCCGATAGACTTTTAGACAGGATACATGATCAAACATACCCTCTGCAGGAACCGAAGCTTTAGAAGGAGGAGAGAGGAGAAAAACAAGGCAGAATGTCGCCAGGATGAAAAAAGTTTCCCTGCAGTATTTTGGTGAAACATGTTGACTGAGGATGAGGAATGTCATTAAAGTAATTGTGAGACTCTTTCCTTCAAGTGCCTGGGTTTTAAGCAAAGTGAGATCAAATGGGAGGAATCAGGGTATAGAGGCTTCCTTTTAAATATTATTTTCTCTTAACTTTGCAGCTTTTAAAATGAAGGATCAATGCAGTCATTTTTCCCTGATCTCAGGGAAGAGTTCCCATATTTAGAGGTGTAGTTATCTGCATAAGCAAGAAAACACCATCCACTGGTAACTGGACAAAAATCTGATGTCAGAAAGTTAGGTGCAGAATGAGGTTGGTCATGAGTGAGGAGTGTTTTTCTTTCTGTTCATGGGGGAAATAGAGCAGCTAGTTAATATTAATTGAATGTTGTCCATCTGTTAGAGAGGAGTGATGCTGAACATGGCACATCGTGAGCGTAAGAGACTTCTTAAATTCATTGCACCATCCCTAAGAGTCACTTAACTTCTTGTGTCTTTACTTATTTATACAAAGCATATTTACTGCTAGGATCTTATGTAAAAGAAGGTTGCAGGTTTGGAAAGGCACTACACATTCAGATTTCTTCTCTTTCTTCTCCATCCCTCTCTTAATGCTGTTCACTACCTGATTAAGTTTTTCTTTATTTCCAGGTCCTGATTCTGCCATGCTGATACCCATTCTGCTGGGATCCCTTACTGGCTTTGTTGTCTTGGGCAGTGCTTTTATAAGCCTTTGGCTGCATCATAGACAGAAAACCAAACACATGTGCTATCCAGAACTCGGAGAAATCCGTGGCCTGTGAACTACAAGCAGCTGGTTGGTCCTGCAGATCCCACACCATTGCTACAATGATCAGAAAAGCAACTGATTTTGCTTTGCATGCCATATTGCTTTTGTAGAGCTTCTGCTGACCCAGGGAGCAAAATATCCAATCTCTGCTTTTGAGCACATTGCTCCTTCCTTTCTTTCCTTCTGCACAAGTGAGTCCATAAACTGCAGAGCAGGGAAAGAATTGTAGTAGTGGTCCAGCTGTGAGGGAGAGCAGAGCTTAAAATGCAGTATGTGCAAGTGCCAGCACACAGACTGATCACAGAAATCAGGGTGCAGAGGAGCTGTGTAAAACAAAGCACTTCAGAACAGAGTCATGTGATCAAGGAGATTCGATTGGGGGGAAAAATGAAGACACTCAAGTTTATTGATTGCAGATGTGGACAGGACCCAAGAGGTCTAGAGATCCAGCCACTCAGCTTTACAGCTTTTCTCACATCTAAGAAGCCAGGTCCCTTTATCCTTTTGCTTTGCTCATGTTTTCTCAGTTTCAGTGGAAACAAGTTGCCACGAAACTGCCTGTTGGTAAAATCCACACAGTGAGAGAGTAAGAATGCAAAAGCTTTAATCTGCCAGACTGAGTTGGGAGCACACAAAAAGAAACTCACCGTGATCAACTTGTAGGTCCAATTCCAGGTCAAGACTCAATGGCAAGTACCCTCCAGAAATACTGATTGTTATCTCTGGGGCAGTAGTGCTAAGGAAACCTGCACTCTGTCTTTATTTGACATTGAGAGGGTCCGTCCACCTGACCTCTCAATCCTGCGACATGACACGGAGCCGCCAGGAGGTGGCAGAGATGCAGCTGCTCTTCCAGAAGGAAATAATCCAACGCCTGGAAGTTAAATCTTCGGTAAAACACTGTATGTTGTTTTCAGGTGTTCGAGCAGCATCTGCCCTTGTTGCCTACCCGCAAAAGGTGCCCTGCATCTTGCTGGAGCTAACGCTGTGTGCCCCTTGCAGCAGGGTTGGGGAATTCAAGTGCAGCCTTTCCTTCTAGGGTCCTGTGAGGCTGGACTTGATCTGATGGAAATCTGATTTTCTCTTCTTGGTTGTGTTTGCCCAACACTTTGTACTGGTGGTGACCGTATCAGGTGCACTGAGAGGGGGAGGATCTTGCTGTTTCCAGAGGGTTGTGTACAGCCTGAGCACTGAACACCCTCTGTGCAGATGCTCAGTCTGTTACACTGGGGAAAGGTGGCACTAGTGTGGTGGCTACTAATAGCTCTTCTTTTAATAAAAGCTAAAACCTTTCAGACCTCAGGTTATTGCAGACACTGTAGTGACTCCCAGGTCGTGGGAGGTAATTGATGACTGCCACAGCTACTAAGAAATGCAACCAGATCGTTCTTTTGGACACTTCTGCCACCCAGTAATTCTACAGCTGAAAAATCTCCTGATTTCTGACGAGAGAACCGTGCGTGGCCTTGGGGAGTGAAATATAAATCAGCTCGTAGAAAGAGCAAGAACCCAATGGAACTGCAGGAGGGTTTTGTGGGTGCTGACCCCACGAGTGGCCAAACACTTGAGTCACATCTGCCACAGGCACCAGGGGGGTGACGGGGCCGGCTTGGGGAACAGAGAGGAGAGTTCCCTGCTCTGCGCTGCCCGGGCGGGAGCAGCCGTGGGGTGTGCGGGGCAGAGGGTCCCAGATGGGGAGGGACAGGCGGCCGGAAGGGCATGAGGGTCCTCTCAGGTGGGAAGGGCGTGGGGTCCCTTCATGGGGGAAGCACATGGGGTCCCCTTAGGTGGGAAGGGTGTGGGGGTCTTGCAGGTGAGGACTGAGGAGGTGTTGCACGTGTTGGGCACCAAGGGACGTGCGGTTGGGTGAGGGGGAGTGCGAGTGTCTGAGGGGAAGGGGATCCCGCCTGTGGGAAGGGGATCCCACCTGAGGGGAAGGGGAGCCAGAGCCTCCTGAGGAAGGTGTGGGAGGGGGGTTGAGGGTCAGTGCCGCCATCGAAAGGTTCGCGATGGCCTCGGGGCGGGGGGGCAGGTGCTGCCACTTTGCTACCCTGGAATGTGGTTGTCCGTGCCTTTGCCTTCTCCTGAACTTTTTATAAGAAAATGGGAGCAGTTCAGCAGGAGGGTTGTCCTTGTCCTACCCGTGCCTGCAGGTGAGATAATGGAGCCCCATCCTGAGGGTCCTCAGCTCTGAAGTTGTGCTGGCAGGTGAGTGAGTGCTGGCAGGAGTGGGAGTGGAAGTGGATGGAGGTGATACCTGGGCCAGAATCATCACACTTGGTGGGCAACTCTTCAGGAGAATCAGGCAATCAGCAGCAGTCACTTCTTGGACTCAAGTGCTTTTTTTTTTTTTTTTTCTCCTAAAAGGCTTCAGAGCCTGGCTAGCTTTTGCTTTTTTTTTCCTTTTTTCCTGAAGAGTTGTGAGTGGTGGGGCATTGCTAGAGCACTTTGTGTCAAATGCAACAGAGAAGTAACTTGCAGTTGCACCAGCCAGCATCCATCTTCCTGCAAGAATTTCTTCAGCTTTCATATGTAGCTAAAAATTCCAGGTCAGGACTCAGTGGCAAGTACCCTTCAGAAATACTAATTGCTATCTCTGTTGCTGTAGTGCTAAGGAAAGCACCACCGTGTTGCAGTTGACATTCACACAGAGTCCCTGTGCAAAATCATGAAAGACATATATGCACAAAACCCAGACAAGTGTCATTAAAACCTTTTTACAGCTTCAGAGGCAAAACATAAATCTAGAAGCATGCATGCTGTTACTGGTGCCACATGGTAATGGTTCAACTGCTCAGACCAGCTCTTCAGAGTTCTCCTGTTTCTTCTAATGCCCCTTGCAGGGATTTGACATCATACTTTCCCCCTGAGGTAACCTCCTTGCCTCACTGTGTTCGTTGTATTTCTGCTTGAGTGTTTTCCCAGGTTCATGAGCTCATGTTTGCCCTGTGGTATTTCTGGGGTCTTCTCTGTTCTTTATCATTCTGGAGCATTTTCCACTTTTTCAGCCAGCACACGTATGCAGTGCTGCACAGGATCTTTGTGGGTTTCTCTCTTTCATTCTTCCTTCCCTTAAGTACCAGTCTGCCTCCCAGTAGCCTGGCATCAGTGCCTGGAATTAAGTAACTCGGCTCCTCTGCATACCAAATGAGAGTGACATTTAGGATCCACCTCTTGGCCTTAAGTAACATGGCTCATGTCAGGTAACTCCCCACCTCCCTGTGCAAGGCAGCAGCAGGAAGAGCTCCTTTATTCTTCTCTGCTTCCACCTGAGCAGAGGCAGACAGCCAGACTGCCTTTTCTGTCATGACTTCGGAGAGAGACCGGCAGCTGGGCAGCTTAACTGTCTTTAATAAGGAAGATTTTGAAGAAGATTGGATTAAAGTGGCCAGTGGAGGCTTCGGGCACGTCTACCAGGTCAAGCACAAGAGGTGGAGAACAGTTTATGCAGTGAAATGCTCTCCCTACCTGCTGCAGGACTCCAACGTGGAGAGGTAACTTTGCAGTCTCTTCTAGCTGTCAGAGCCATCTGGAGTGATTTGGTTCCAAAACTCTGGAAGGAATATCAGCGTGGCTGCTTCTTCCTGAGAAGTCCAGTTTCTGGTACCCAAAGGGAGTGGAAAAACCACTAGTGATCTGGATTCTGCCTCTCTGTCTTTCTTATGTGTGTATGTGTGTGGAGTACGTGGGAAAGGAGCACTTATTCAGGACAATTAGTGTTGAAATACAGAGGCAAAAGTAGGCATCTTCAACTAAACATAGGCACGTGGATATAAGCAGCCTTATTACTTATTTGCAGCTTTCACTGGAAATGGAGACTAATGGATAACTTTTAAGTTAAATTAGTCATTAAAATAAGCAGGTTTAAAGCTGAGGGACAGAAAACTTTCAGCTGTTTTTGCTGGGCTCACAGAAAGTCATAAAAGACTTTCCTACCCCTTAAATGTGTCCAAACAGCCTTGAGGCTGCTCTGCCTTATATTATACTTTGCAGTAATCCTGTTGAGTTCTGGATCACAAGGCACAGCCGTGCTGTCCTGCACTAGATAGGCTGTGCCAAAAATCCTTGCTTTCTATGGAGGTTGTAAACAGGACCAGCATCATTCCTGTAGCCCTGTGCATCCAGGGAACACTAGTTTAAAATGTTTGAGAGAGGCAGATGTTTAGTCTGCAGTTTGTGTATACCCACAGAGAACATCTTGGAGTGCATGGTGCATGCATCTGCCATGAGGCTTCTCATGTGGAATATGAAATGGCTCTGTTTTTTCTGTCAGCACTAAGTAGAAGCCCCAGATGAAAAACAAAAAGGTTCCAGGCCACTCAGTGCTTTTAAAAATGCACAGCAGCTCAGTTGCCTGGTAAGGGAGGGAAAGGAGGCAGAAGTTTCAGAGGAGCCTTTAAAAGTCCTGAGCCCTGTGAGCTTGTAAAAACAACGTGTGTCTCATCAGGAGATGTGAATGAAGGAAATGGTGTGATGACTTCTGTCTGCTCACCTTCTGGATCCCTAAGCAGCTGCTTCACACAAAATGACTGAGTCACATTGAGAGTGAGAAAGACAATACCTGAGGTTCGTAGATCCAGAGCTGTGTTTTACCATGAGGAACCCGGTGGAGGAAGTCTGGCAGAAGGATTTGTTTATCTGAGCTATATTTAGAGCTATTAGAGGCCAGGCATAGTGTTGTTGCAAGCTCAGATCCATTCCCAGGGTGTGCTTTTTAAATGTCGTTTTGGCACTTCACTGCCTGGCTGCTGTCAGCATGCTTTGGGCACCCCAACTTGTTTGTCAGGTTGGGGAATGTAAAGATTTAGTGCAATGAGTCTGCCAAAACTGGCAACAGTGGACAGACATGTCTAGACTCTCTCTGGGACCATCTTCACCATGCTGATGGATATAAAGCTGCAGGCAGGGCTTAGCATGGCCCCTGGCTACCTGCAAGCAGCATGCAGGCTATTGCTGAGCCTTGGAAGAGACATGGGTCACCATGCTGTGCTGCTCCTGCCATCATGCTTTCAGGGAAGCAGCACTCAGGAGCCCAAGCAATCCTTGGCTCATTTTGAAAAGTTGTAACACCTTGTGTGTCAGATTTTATTTCATTCTGAAAAAAAAAGGTCATTATGTGTTTGCATCATCACCGATTCAAGGGGCAAACTGGAATGAAACTCTCTGGGTTAGGCAGGGCTGCTTGGAAGGGCTGGATATCACCAAGCTGCTATACACTAACACAGCCTGTGAACTGGCTGATAGCATTTCTTGGTTCCACTATTTAATTTTTGTTTTATTTTTCCAGGACCAGCATGAACTGCCTAATGGAAGAGGCAGCCAAGATGGAGAAAATCAAGTTCCAGCACATTGTCACTATCTATGGGGTCTGCAACAGCCCTCTGGGGATAGTGATGGAATATATGGCAAGGGGGTCCTTGGAGAAAATTCTTCCCACTCACAAAATGTCATGGCAGCTCAAATTCCGAGTTATTCATGAGATGGGCCTGGCTATGAATTTCCTGCACAGCATGACACCTCCTTTGCTGCACTTAGATCTAAAACCAGGGAACATTCTCCTAGATGGGAATATGCATGTCAAGGTATGACCTTAATGCTCTGTTTGTAGGGACAGGTTACTTCTCAAATAAGAAAAAGTTTTTGGTTTTTTTGCTAAATGAGTCCAGAATCCTGAGAAGTTACATTCTTCAGGAGCACTCAAAGGAAGATTCACCAGCAGGGCTTATAGGAAGCAGCTTATCCAAATTATCTGGTATTCAAGAGGATGCAGGCAACCTGTGCCAGAGCTGGGAGGAAATGCTGCTGTGCTGGACTCAGTGAAAAGCACAATTATACCAGGGTTTTATTAAGCTTCAGCTGCTAGGCACTTCATATCCTGGTCATGGAAGATGGAGGTGTCTCCCAGCTCTTAAAAGGATGGGGGGAGATTGTGAGCATTACAGGGGAAGCTCTCACTTTTTCTGCTTGCAGATCTCAGACTTTGGGCTGTCAAAGTGGATGGAGCAGTCAAGCCCAATGCAGTATATTGAAAGCTCTGCTCTGAGAGGCACTTTGAGCTACATCCCCCCAGAAATGTTTCTCCAAAACAGCAAGCCCCCAGGAATCAAATATGATGTGTACAGGTAAGGGCTGCTGCTCTGCTCAGAGGTCACCCAGGGTTGCCACCAAGCTCTTACACAGAGCAAGAGAGACTAGGACATTGCCTCATTATATTCTGGCTCTCTGCCTTGCATAATGTTCCTGCTGGGGAACACACTGGGAGTGACATGTTCTGGAAATTTGTCAGCTCCTTAGCCACTGCACTACACAGTAACCCAAGACAAGAAGCAAGGGAGGATTTGCATGGCCACAGGATCTAAAACCCAATGTGGCTAAAGTCAAAAAAGGCACTGAGAGCCTGACTTTGACTGGAAAAGCTCTAAGTCACTCGTTGACTCCACCAGCCCCTTCACAGAGGCATCAGACATGTATGTGATGATTCATAAGACCTTGTCCTTCTGGTGTAGGGGATGCAATCCTTCCA
The DNA here is from genome assembly GCA_038090715.1 of Florisuga fusca. Taxonomy (NCBI): domain Eukaryota; kingdom Metazoa; phylum Chordata; class Aves; order Apodiformes; family Trochilidae; genus Florisuga; species Florisuga fusca. The sequence goes on from JAAWXA010000020.1 coordinate 16,081,028, forward strand.
TCATGAAGAACTTCTTTTCTAATTTTCCCATTTCTCAAGAAGATGAAAGCAATAAGTGAATTTTATATTTGTGTACACATGGGAGTGATTGCTCATGATGTCTCATTGCCTGCAGCTTTGGCATTGTCATTTGGGAGGTACTTATGCAGAAGAAACCTTATGCAGGTAAATTTGAATACTTCTTATATGCTCTGCACTTATTAAATGTTTATTACAGCCACCTTCACAGAGAAAAACCCCAGTGCACCTTGCTCTTTTTTTTTTTAGGAGCAAACATGATGGCAATTATAGTCAAGGTTGCAGCAGGAAAGAGGCCTTGCCTAGAGCCCATCAGTGATGACTGGCCAGGGGAATGCCAGCAGATGGTTGACTTGATGAAGAGGTGTTGGGACCAAGACCCTAAACAGAGGCCAAGCTTTACAGGTGTAGTAGCTGATTGTGCTATAGATCAGCCAAGGGTTGCCTGCCTGTTGCCTTGGAAATGCTTGGTACCCATTTGCTGTCAACACATCCTCTTTCTCCCTCTTTTCTCCCTCCCTCTGTGTGTAAAATACTTGGGAGACTTCCACTTGCCTTGACTTCTGACTGGGTTCTGAACATCTGGGTAACCTGCACAGCTCACAGTCCTTTTTCTCTGCAGATATCCCAGTGGAGACAGACATGCTGCTGGCCCTGATACAGAGCCTTGTAGTAGATCCAGAGAATGAGCGCCTTGTTAGGAAGATGTCCCAGAAGCCTGCCATCCCTGGGAACCAGCAGGTAAGGAAGGCTTCCCAGTACCACTCAGGAAATTCCACTGTGTCCTTGCCCTGTTTTGACCAGTTTGTGAGAATGTGTTTCCTCCCCCATCACTGCTTATCATCAGGGAAGAAGGGGCCACCTCAGCAACCTCTGCACAGTGTGTTTGCTTGGGATGTACATCTGTAAGGGGATGGGAAACTTGGAAATAAATTTATCAGGCTGACCAGTGTGCTAAATGATAGGCAGTCCGAGAGGAAGACCCTTCTTTGTACCAGCTCAGATGAAGTGGGTTTATCTCATGGTCTTCAGTCATTAAAAGAAGCTCAAGCAGACACAGAATCAGAGGGATTCTGCTCATATGTGCTCAGGTGACCATTTTCATGTTCCATGGAGCTGAGGACATTCCTCTTGTAGTAGGAAAAAAAAATCCCTCTGTTTCTCTGACTAAGCAAAAATATAGGTTTCAGGTTAGTCACAATTTTAGCCCAGCTACTGGAGTATAATTGTGCCTAGAAGCCAGCTTCATACAGGGAGAAGTAGCAGTTGAGAATTATTGCTATTTTGAGGTTTTGCCTACTTGAGCAGTCAGCAAGAAATGCTGAGTATAGAGGAGTGAGGAGGTGTGGGGGTGTTTGGGCTCTGTATACAACAGGGAAAATGAGTAGCTGGGATTTTGCCATGGGCACCTGCTGCAATAAGGAGGTAGAGAGTATGCATGGGAGCAACTGAGTAAGAGGAGGAAAATCTCACTGATATCCAGAGATCATTTTCAGGCTCCCACATTCCTGTTAGTGTCATCATTTGCTCTGCTGAGCTTTGGATGCAATAACAGGACAAAAAAACCAAACACCCAACCAAAAGAAGTAACCAACCAAAAAAACCACCCCCCACTTGAATGATAATACAAAATTCTAGAGCAGAAACAAAGAAGGATTCTGTGCAAGAGTACAGAATGAAAATAAACAACTTTGCCTTACATTTTTTTCTTTCCCCCTTTCTGAAAATGAGAGTGACAAAGAGGAGTTCGCCTTCACCCAAGACACCAGAAGTGGTGGTGAGTAGGAGACTTTGTTTATAACTCAAAAATAAAGGAGAAACCTACAAAAAATTCCTATTTCCTCACTCTCTGGTGATAAGGATGTGGCTCAAGAAGAGTTTCCATGTGGGTGACTTTTTAAGTTAAAGAAAATGAACTCTACAAGGCCTAGCAAATACAGCTCCCGTGGGGGAGAGGCCAAATGTCTCACTGCTTTCTGAGAGATTGTTTGTAGTGGTCTTGCCTCGTTTCATATTCCCTGCCTCTGAAGTGCCTTTTATTTCATTTCATACTGTGAAGATCTCCCTCCCATCTTGTGTACACCAAGCTACTTCACTTGGTCTTAGTTTCTTTTTCCTATTTTGTTTCCCCTGCTGTTAGAAACCGATAATCAGGAGGTTCATCTTCCACCTTCTTACAGTGAGGCTGAAAGTCCAGAGGACATCCTGCCTGAGGAAATCTGCAGGACCCATGAAAATGGCCTCACCTTGCTTCACCTCATGGTGATCCAGGGAAATGTCAAAAAGGTGAAGTTTCTTCTGAGCTGCAAAGCAAATGTGAACAGCCAGGCAGTCTGTGGGTACACCCCCCTCATTATGGCTGTGCAGAAGAGGTCACCAGAGATCTGCTCAGTTCTGATAGAGCACGATGCAGACATCAACATGCCTGATGATGATGGTTGGACACCTCTTCACTTTGCTGCTCAGAACGGGGACGACAGAATCGTTCGCCTCCTGCTGGACCACCAGGCTCAGGTAAATGCTCAGGAGCACGGTGGATGGACCCCTCTGCACCTGGCATCACAGAACAACTTTGAGAATGTGGCCCGAGTGCTGCTGTCTCGCCAGGCTGACTCCAACACCCAGGAGGCTGATGGAAAAACTGCCCTCCACGTGGCAGCTTGCTTTGGACACGTCAGCCTTGTGAAGCTGCTTGCCAATCAAGGGGCAGACCTGGAGAAAAAGCAGAAGAATCACAGAACCCCACTTCACGTGGCTGTGGAGAGGGGGAAGTTCAGGGTAGTCCATTATTTGCTGAAGAATGGGACATCTGTCAACAGCCTGGACCAAAATCACTACAGTGCCCTGCACCTGGCTGTGGTGAGGGGGAAGTACCTCATCTGTGAGAAGCTCATCAAATACGGGGCCAACGTGGAGCTGAGGACAGACAAGGGTTGGACTCCCCTGCACCTGGCTTCTTTCAAAGGACACATTGAAATCATCCACCTGCTGAAAAACAGCCACGCCAAGCTGAATGCCAGGGGGAGCATGGACTGGACACCCCTTCACCTGGCTGCTCGCTACAGTGATGAGCCAGTGGTCTGTGAACTTTTGAGGTGTGGGGCAGATCCCAACATTGCTGAGAGGTCAGAGTGGGCCCCCCTGCATTTTGCAGTCCAGAGGGGCTCTTTTTTGACCGTCATCAACCTGCTGGAGTGCAAGGCAGATGTCAATGCTAAGAACAAAGTGGGCTGGACACCCTTGCACCTTGCTGTCCTCAAGGGCAACATGGCCATTATCAAGACCTTGATTAAAGCAGGAGCTCTGCTGGATGTGGAAGATATCACTGGCTGTACAGCCCTCCAGTTGGCAATTAGGCATCAGAGAGAAAACATCATTACACTGCTTCAAAGCAAGGACTCAACAATGAATAAATCTGAGAATAGGACTCTGGTGAATGATGCTAAGATTTCAAGACCCAGATTTGTTCGAGGAAGGACAGATTTGTAGGTTCAACAAGGCTGGCATTTATGACTTGAGTTTACCAGCTGCTGTGCCTTAAACCACCATATCCTGGCATCTGGTGATTACAGGAAAATACTTTCTTTTTTTTTTTTTTTTTTTTTTTTTTTAAATGAAAGTTTCTAAGCATGAGCACTAAAAGACTAAGAGAAAATAAGCTGTAGAAGGAAGACAACTTGTTTTCCAGAGTCCGACCAAGCCTGCAGAACATTTTGGCTTGGTGACTGGCTGGAGACAATGCTTTTTTTCCATTTAGGAAGTGGATATATGTACTCCCTTTTCATATGGGCAATGCTGAAACTCTGCACAGAAACCTGCATATACACACCTTCTGCAGATTTGATTGCTTTTATTCCATGTTTTCCTACAGAACAGATTGGTGTAAAACGGGCTCGACACCAGTGGGAATTGAATAATGAGATTCTCACCTGCTGCTGGAAATAGACACTAAGCATATGGTACAGCAATGTGTCAGATTTTCTGACATCTCATTTTTGTTAGAATAAAATAAAACAAGGAAGGAAGAAAAATCACTACTAGAAGGTATTTAAATGAATGCAACTCAGATAAAAGAAATTCCAGAATCATTCCACTCCATCCCTTCAGAAAAAGAAGAGCCAAGAGCTCTTTTTCTAGGTATACAAATTACTTATTGACCTCCTGCACACCTCAGCCTTTAAACACCGAGGCTGTAGCTAGAAAGATGGCTCTAAGTAAAAGCCAAAAGGCAGTTGCAGTTCTGAATCCTGTTCCCTGAACTGACTATCATCAGATCAAGGCTTGAGCCATGTCTCTGCTGGGAAATAATTATTTATCTCCATCAGGAGGATGTTCTAGAACTTGATCACTTCTCTGGAGACCATATAGTCTTCATGGATTTGATTCTTATATCACAGTAAGTAGCACTTTTGTGCAGCTTGTAACAATCCTACTGTGATTTGCTAAACAGTTCCAAAATGTGCCTGGGATGATGACTATGATCATCTTAGCTGGAAAGATGCTGCAATGTGAACAAATAATCCACAGTTCTTCAGGGAAAAAGTTGCATCTTTCCTGATGGAGATTATTAGCTGGAAGCCATTACTTTAGCAATGTTTTTTATCCTTTATAGATAGAAAAGTCTGTGCACTCAGCACACTGCAAGTTCCCAGCAAGCAAGCCAAAGCAGTAATGCAAACGTGGAATTTGCTTCCCCGAGTGAGGGAATGGTGGGTTCCAGAGAAATGGGCTGAAAAGACAGCTCTTAAAGCTTCAGCAGCTGAGCTTGGGCTACGAAGAAATATGATTGGGGTGGAGACTCTCCTCTAGCTGAGCATCAGTGAGCATTCTGGTTTGCTCTGCTGGTATTCCAGTGTTGTCTGGGGCTTTAGCCACTCCTTCAGAATTGATGTGCTGGCTCTTTACCTCCTGCAAACAAGGCTGAGTGGCACAGGCAAGGGAGTTCCTGTTCAGCTCTGGGGAAGGACCAGAACTGCTCCATTACAGAGAGCCTCTGTCCAGTGGCTCTTTGGTTTGATGTGTCAGAGAAATGCTTAGTGTCCAGGAAACTCTGGCATTTGTTTGATCAGGGCGGAGCAGAGTGTGAGGATTTAAGTGCTCTTTGAAGCCTAAGTTCCACTGTGATGTGCAAGTCATAGCTATATTTCATTGTTTAACACAGCATGCTTTTTGCTAGATTAGCTTTAACCCTCTGAAGCTCTGTGGACTACTCTAAATAAAAGATCAGGAGGGGTGTTTTTAATGGCAGTGCCTGCTACTAAGAATCTGTTAGTCATTTCTCATGTGTTTATTCTGCTTTTGATATTTGACCAGTTGAACATGTCACGAGCATGTTATTACAAACTGAGTAGAGACAGGGGCCAGCCTGCATCCCCAAGGGCAGGCTGTGGGCTGCCTCTCTGTGAGAGAGTCTGGTTCTCCAGTGTTCACTTCTGTAAGAATGGAGCACTATACACAGAGAGAACATCTGTGGAATTGCCCTTCAGATGATGGGGGAGTGTCACGCGTTCAATATGGTCCCCGTCCTTTTTTTCTCCATTATAGTATTCCCCTGCCAAAGAGCTGAAGCCATCTGTTTAGCTTTGAAGCCTAGCTCTGAAATCCAGAGCTGTTTCCCAGTGCTGGCTGCTAAATGTGCCCTGTCTCTAGTCCAGGGCATGAGCACAGGCAGTGTTTTGAAAGAGGCTGTTCTGCTGCTAGAGGTTTTTCTTGCTCATCCGTTGAAGTAGAAGGGAAGCAGGATAATGACATCTTTTGTGTTAAGTCAGTGCCCAAGGAACTGAGGGAAGGCAGCTAATTGAAGACTAAATGCCAGGGTCTCAAGTGACTCTCAGATTGCCACCCTCCTCCTATGAACCTTTCACACACAGAGAAGCCTGGATGGAGTTATCCATCTCTCATTAATCAGAGAAAGCCTGCAGTCCAGTGCACTGAAACTAGTCCCAGGTGTTGAGCTCTGAAATTATTCAGTTCTTCTACTGTCTGTTCTCTGTGCTTCGCAGTGTCTTCATATGAGCTTGACATTAAAGATGATTTTATTACTTTATATTATGCAGATAGCAGGACTGTGGTTAATATCTTCTCTATCCGATGCTTTTGTCTCACAGGATAATGAGAAGACAACACCTTTGCACACATCTTGCTGATATTATAGTCACTTTCTTGCCTTTTGCACTACCAAAGGCAAAGTCCATTACATATCATCAACAATGGCAAAACTGGGAATGGATGTCTGGCTAACACCCCCCCCCACATCCCTGGGGAGGACCACTTCATAGTAACACTTGCAATGGAAATAGTTAAACTTTGCTTCTGTAAGGATTCCCTTCAGTGCCTCACATTCAGGAATGGCTCTGAGGTCCCTTAGCTTTTTCATTTAACAGGAGTATTTTGAAGCAAGTACATTTTTTCTTTGCTTAACTGCAAGTGAGCAGCAGTGAGCAGTTCCCAGAGAGCAAGGATCCTTCCTCTTAAGCCCAGACCATGGAGGAGCATTGGGGGATCAGTGGCCCAGCCAGCCTGCTGGCTCTTGGGCACCTGCTGGGAGGCTACCAAGATGTGCCAGACAGGAGAAACCACAGATCTGGGTTCAAGGGGGAGAGAGAGAGGGAAGAAGCTGCTGGAGAAGTTAGCATGGAAGGTTAAGATGATGGAGATAAACTGAAGCTGCTGCTGGCAGTGGCTCCTGGGCAGGGTGGAGAGGAGGAGCTCTTTCTCTGTTGAGAGCCCCCATGAGCATCAGTAGCACTGCCCAGAGAGGTGCCAGGGGCTCTGGTGGGAAGAGCTGGGCTCAAACCCATGCAGCCACTGCTGATGCCACATGCTGTGCTGCAGAAACAGCTCCTCATGCATAGCCTTAAACAGAGGGATATTTGTAGCAAATTGGAAGCTTTGCCTCTAATTAAAATGTCATACTTCTCATACTCAAACAGCCTGGAAATCTCTTGCTGAGAACTAAGCTGTTTAGCTGTTCTTAAGCTGTCAAAGGCATAACATCAAAGAAATATGAGGCATACACAGATATCTCTCCCTTGGTGTGACATTTTTACTCCAATGTCACTTAGAAAATGTTTTTATTTTTTGGCAGCAATGCTTGAAGTTCTGCAAGATGATGGATGTGACTGGCAGCAGGAATACTACAAGCAGAGTTTTCAGAGAACTTCTTTGCTGGTTTCTGTGCATCCATACAGGTGATGTCACTTGTGATAGATGAGGGGAATAATAGAGAAGCAGTTGAGGAATGTGCCAGGTAAACCAGTAACCAGTCCCAGGTAAAACACAGAGGCCACTTGGAAAAGTCCTCCCTGGCATCACAGCATCTTGCAATGAGGGCCAGCAAAGAAAGGAAAATGGTGTTCAGCTGTGCTCTAATCTGGGGAGGAGCCTCAAATGCCAGTTCTACAGCAAAGGGTGGGACATTCTTCAGGATTCATCTCTGCTGTGCAGAGTGGAAGCTGGTGCTGGTCCTAGAGCTACTTTACCTGGTTTGCACTGAGCTCATTTGCTCTTGAGGTGTTCCAGAAACTGGCAGCTGGGGACTTTGTCCATAGGAGGAAAGAGCTGGGTGGGGGGAATGCTTCAGGCATCTGTCTGTTTCTGTACAGCTCTTTCTCTTAACTCTAGCTGTATTGATTCAGCTGGGGAAAAAGAAAGTCTCCACTGCTTAATATAATTTGAAATATTTACACAGAAAGAAATCCAATTGCCACATAATTCAGCAGCTCATTTCTGTCATCGCTCTGACAAAACCAAAACTCAGCTCATATGTCATAGAATGTTCCCTAGAAGAGCTTAATTAAATTTATAATGAAAATAATGGGATTAAGAAGACACAAGGGAAATAACATTCCTCTTGCAGAGCATTACAGAGGTGATGGAAGCAATTTGCAGAGAAAATTACTTGTTTGCTGCTGAGTTTCTATAGAAATTAAATGAGTCTTTACAAACTCTGGAAAACTGCATCCCAGCCTCCGCTTTTTGACTGTGCACCTTGCAGCTTGTTATTTCTAAAATTAATCATAGGTCTCCATCCCCCCCTTTTTTCACTCTTTCAGATCCATTTTACTCTTTTGTCCCTGCTGTTAAATATACTGATGATTACATCATGTTCCTACCCAAGAACTGCCAACGCTGACAGCCCAGGCAGCACGTGGCAGCAGTGTCTCTTGAAGGGAGCAGTAGCAGCACATAAATCTTTTTAACAGCTTGTTTCCTGAGTGCACCGTTCTGACCCTTTGAAAGACCAACATTTTTGTCCCTTATGCCTCACAAAAATTATGTCTTTAAGGTATACAAAGTTTTGTGGGTGAGCAGAGCAGTGTCCCCCCCTTTGTCACGGACATTGTTTGGGAAGGCAGGTGGAAGTGCTTCTCCAGCACAAGATGTTTCTTCTTTTTTGTGTTTTGTTTTTTTTTTTTAATAAGCAGCTAGTATACTTGTTTTTTTCACTCTGCTTTTATACTGCCTGTCCTTTGTACTGGGTTCCAGGCACCACTTTTCTGATCCCCATGAGCTCTTCTGGAATCACCCCATGCTCTGTTAATTCACTGTCTCTTAACTTGGGCACAGCAGCTGTCTGCATTCAGCTCCCACTGCTTCTGTCCCAGAGATCCTTGGGGAAATGGCCAGGGTGTGAGTTTAACACATACACTTCTTGAGAAACCTCACACAAATACATTCAGTAATGTATCAACAGAACCAAGGGTTGGTCTTACTGCATCTGACATTCTTGCCAGGGGACTCAAGGCTGAGACTGATACAGATTTCCTAAGTGCTGTCTGCTCTCTTAGTGCTGTATCTGACTATAAACAGGTTTTCACTTAAGAAATGTACAACCTAATTAACCAAGTGAGCAAGCAGGGATTTGTCATCCATAGCATGAAGCAATATAATTTCTGATAAAAAATGAATTTGCAGGACAGATGATTCTGTTGTGATAAAATGCTTTGTGGACATTTCGGTAAAAAAAATTTAATTTTCTAAACCAGGTCTTAACCTGCCTGCCTCAGTCACTTTGCAGAATGCTCTCTTTAACCAGTATGAAACTGGTCACAAGATCACATGGTGATAGCACAGCAGCATTCAAATTGCACCTTCTGCTTGGAATCAATCCCATGTGTCTGCTTTTCTTCTCTGTTCCGTCTATTGCTCTCTTCTTGTTTTTAAAAATTACCCTCATTAAAACTCAGACTTCTTCATTTTTGTCCAGTCCCCACCCTGGTGTAAATCCTCAGATATTTCAACTTATCCAGATTTCTCTGACCCTTGACCTTTTCATTCCCTGCTTGACATATTTCATCACATGAATGGATCTTCTATGACTCTGTTTGTGTGATGCTGCCTGGTGCTTCTACCCAGATAGCTTCAGATTAAGTAGCACCCAGCTCTGCAGACAGTTCTGTTTTGCCTGAAGTTCTCTAAACCAGCTAATTTTTTGGAGCAGAAACCTTTTGAAGTCACTGCTTTCTTCTCTGGGCGTGTTTCCAGTGTTTACTTCCCTAAGTGGCCTTCACTCAGCAGCAGAACTGAAGGGGGAAAGCTGCAGCTTCCCAGTGACTACAGTTTGTTTGGCAGTACTGGGATTATGCAGATATATGAATAAATTAAAATAATCCTATATTTTGGAGGACAATAGATCTGGATAAATACATCTTGGGGGAAAAAGTATTTTTAGAAGAAATGCTTGTTTTTTTTTCCATAGCCCCTTACGTGTGGAGAATCAAGATGTTTCTGACAGCAATGATGTGAATGTAGGAGGGGGTGATTTTAATGTGAGAAGAAACAGTGAATTTCTTTTTATTACAAGGGGGTGGTTGTAGGATGTGTACTGTATCAGACGTCAGTGTAAGACATGCCTGACTCCCTTCACAAGCTTTTCATGACCTGACATCATTAATCCTGCTCTGGCTGCACTCTTTCCAGGGTACCCAGCTCTTACCTGTTCTACTCCCCAGCTTTAGGGAGTATTTTCATTCTCTTCCTCTGAAATAAACACACATATCTCTTCAAAAAGCTGCTCTCCAGCCAGTTCTAGCATTGCAGACAAGTGTGAGCTAACTTCCATTAGAGTAAGAGAAAAAAATGCCTGACTGGATATCAAGGAGCACTTGCTGTTTTCTCCTACCAGGCATTTCATACCCAGCAAGTTTAACATCTTTTCATCCTTTCATCAGCTGCTGCTTTCCTTCATTCTGGCTTAGAGCACAGCATGAAACCTTTCTTTTCTATAATTGGCCTAGCTATAACCCCATTTTCTCTTATTTTGGGAAAAAAAAAAAGAAACAAACAAACACTTCCCCCCCAAACTCAACAATTATTGTTTTTAAGGCTTGATAATACTTTGCATTGTGATAACCCCAGAGGGGCCTGAGTTCAACAGTGTAAGGTGAAGATATCATGGTCCAGACTCTTGCTTTGGCAAGAAGTTATTGCAAGGAGCCTGTGCAAGAGAAGCCCCCAGGTCTAGCCTGCCTCATCTATAGAAACAGCTTCTTTTGCATCTCTGACTAGAGCTGGGGTAAAATCCCAGAAATCCTGAAACACCAGAGAAATGCTCCTATTAGAGACACCACGGGCCTAACTCTCTTGAATATGTGATTTACAAATAGAATAAAACCCTTCAAAAGCAGAATTGACCACCTCATCATGTAGAGAGGCATTTGCTCGTTGTATCTGTGTTGCAAACTGCATTCTTTTTGGTTATAAAGAAAGACTGATGATGCTTTTATGAGTCACCAAGTGCTGCTGTGTTTAACAAATTGCTCTGCTTTTTCAAGGACATGATACAGTAGCTTTTCTTTAATGGAACCTCTCAGATTTACCCAATGGAGTTGGAATTCATGGACATTGTTACCAGACTGGGGTTTCGGGTCCCAGCCTGCCAATGTGCAGCCATTTAATGAATTAAACTATATTTATGCTTAGCTTAAATTAACCAGTTTTCACAAGGGAACAGTATGAGGAGCTTAAATCTGATTTTATTGCAACTTGCTTCTGTTTAATGCCACTTATTAGGGGGGACGTGTGTGAACTCCTGGAATAAATATCCTCAAGTTTTTTGCTTTGTTGCCTGCAGTATCTCAGGGATGTGAATGCCCCTTTACCCCCATATACTGAGTTGCAGGAGTATAAATCCATTAACAGAGGCAATCTGTGAATCACATAACTAACATGCAGCTGTAATGAGCTACCATTTATACTGAGTAATTGCTTTCTTTCCATTTTTAAAAAATCTGGTTTGAAAAAGGAAAAATCAAGAAAGTAAAAGATCAAAATCATTAAATGGTCAGAAAGCTCAGCCACCCCCTACAGAACATGACCAAACTCTGTCCCAGAGATATGTGGTAACTGTGCTTCTGAGCTTAAAAAAAAAAAACCAAAACACAAAACAAAAAACACCGACAAAAACCCCCCAAAACAAACAAAAAACAAAAATAAACCCCACAATCTTGCTAGATAGCAAAGATTCTATCTCCCTCTGGATTAAGGTATGGTTAACAATCAAAGAGATACAGTAATTAGCTGCAATACCAAAATGCACCTTTGTTTACTGCTGTGAAACCCGTGGTGCAGTGCCACTGCTTTAGGAAAAGAGAAGTAATATGAGTACTGGAGGAATTTAGCTTTGACAAAATTTAAGTTTGGGGAATATCTGGCCTCATTCTATGGCATCTTCACTGCTCTTCAGCACAAGCTCATTTCTTAGTTATTCAGGGAGGTGCTCTTAGCATGAAGATTTTATTGCAATTCTTTGGACAAAGTTTTCTGTCTGCTCCAAGCAGGAAAAATAAAATTCCTTATAAGGAGCTCAGGGAACAAATTAGTCTTTTTGCAAAAGACTTCAGCCTGACAAAAGGTTTTGCTGAGACTGACCTGTCTTTATTTTGAAGAAATATTTGCTGTCTAGCACCCAGCATGATTTCTCCCAGGGGAGATGAGTATTTCTTTCAGCTGGCCAATAGGTTGCTCCTTTTGACTGAACAGAGTTGTGTTCTGTTTATGGTTTGTCTCTAGAGACTCCAGTGAACGCAGGAAAATGTCTTAGGACATGAACCCACTGAGACATTTCTAAAAACCAACAAGGACAAAAACAAGAAGAACCAACTGCAAATAAGCCAAAGCAGATAAAAGGTGGAACTCGTATAAAATCTGTTTAGGTTTCTTGGAGGAGAGGTGTTTCCCAGGTGGTTTTCATGTTAACAAGGTGTTCAGGATGTCAGGACAGGTCTCACTGCTGAAGGACTGGGTTAAATGAGCATCTCACAAGCCTAATTGGATAAATATATGTGTACAGTAGCAACAGCCAAAGCCCACTTTAGCCTTTGCAACTGAGCAGGGGAGCTTTTATTAATTTAGAAGTGAATGACTGTGCATGCTAACAGAATTTGACATTCCCTCCCCAGCTTAGTCTGGCTCTTTGTGGCCTTTTTACCTACCAGGATGAGTTTGATCCCTTTCTGCCCTGCAGAGTCTGCTGTGTGCTGTGGCTGCCTGTACCCTGAGAGCAGCTCTGCAGAGCTTATTACTGCATCTCCTCCATCATCTCTGAGCTGTTTAGAAAAGTAAGGAAAAGCCTTTGTACCACTGCTCACCATGGACTCCATTACTCCCTGATGGGGCTATCTTGACCTACCTGTGCTTGTAGAAAACAGAGAAAACAATTTTCAAATCCACTTTATTCAGCTTAAAACAGAAGTGTGGATTTTATACTTTTGAGGAACCTGTAGGGAGGGTGAAAATACAGCTGGAGGGCAAGTCTTACTGCAAAAATGTCTTCTCTGTTTATGAAATAACCTGCCCAGCACACTTGTGCACATACACACAGGTGTACAGTCATGTCCTCCTTTTGCAGGCAGTAAATATCAGTAAATATAATTCCCAAGGCCTCTGCTCTCACCTCCAGCATGAGGACGTGCTGGGACCAACTCCCTCTGAGTGGGGGTTCCCTCCCCCACTGCTGGAGGCTTTGGTGGAAGTGCAGTGATTTTTACTGCAGCTTTTCTCCAAGGCTTTTGGTTTTAAATGCATGTTTACAGGCACCATGCTTTATTCAGCTGGCTTTTTTGTGTCAGACTGCCTGGGCAAAGTAAAGCATCTCAAAATTAGCCTGCTTCGTGGAAAACTCCCCTTTGCCTTTTTTAATTAAAAAGGTGGTAGAAGTTACTGGCATTTTCCCTTTCACTGGTGTCGCTGAATCATGTTCCAGTTCATAGTATTTCACTCTCTGTAATCTTCTTGAGTGATTCTGGTTTCATCTTTGAGGTTATTTACTGAGCTTGTGTATCAAGCAGGCAATCAGACATATTTCTTACAAGATGCCCTGAGAGCTGCCACATAGACATGAATATTTCCTTTGAGAGCTGTGCTCAGACACACAGACATATCTCAGTGCAGGTTACCAGGCCTTAACTGAGCTGCAGTAAATCACCCTTTGCATAATCTTAAATCAAAGCAAGTGAAAGGTAAGCATGTTAATGTAAACATAATGAAGGAATAGAGCCTGGAGCATTTTACCCTACATCTACCACCAGCTGGGAGCATGCACAAACTCCATTACTGTAGCACAGTAAATTGCCAAGCCACAATAATTCAGTCATAAATCTACATCCCCAGGTTAATGTGGTGGCTTTTGCACCCAGTCTGCAGCCTTGGTGTGTATTGCAGGAGGTGATTTCCTGTTGTTCTGCAATTGTACCATCATTTCCAGCAAAAGAGAGTGCAACGTGGGTGTACAGTGCTACAAAGGCATAAACATTTTTCCTGATATCTCTGCTTTTAGCCAGCCTGCTCATTAGATTTAGATTCCATAGACCATTTTCAAACTCACCAGTTTTGTTTTGGGTCAGGCCCTTTCATTCTCTATCATTATCTGTGAACTGTTCTCTGCTGCTGCACCCAGCCCACGGCCCAGAGGGAGGCAGAAGCAGTAGTTCAGCTTTCTAATATTAGAGAAAGTTCCATGTGTTATTCAATCATCCCATGCAATGGATTTAATCCAGGCCAGCCATGGGCACGTAAGCATGTTTTTAACCTACTCACCAGCACATGCAATGCTGTAATTACTGCAGAATCACAGGATGGTTCAGGTTGCAAGGAGCCTTCAGAGGTTGCTGAAGAGCCGTGGCTTCATGGATACCTCTCACCCTGACTTCTGGGTTAGGCAGTAGACACTCAGATGTCTGAGTCAGGACAGAGGGCCTGAGAGGCTGATTTACCTCCTCTGGTCTATGTGGAAAAGACTTTTCACTCCAGTGACAGCAACTGAATTCCACAGCCACTCTGTACAGCCTATCTTCACCACCCTTCTGTGTATTTGTGGCTTCTGCTTTACTTTTCTAAAACTTGTCACTAAAGCTCAACTTGTCATATTCCTCTTAAGGTGTTACAAGCTCCCCTAGCAGCATATGATTATCTCTGCAGTGGCTTGGTGAAAAACAGGAGTGATGGCTTCTAATGTAGAACAAGCACTAAAACTCTGTGCTGTTTGCTTGCTTCCCTTCAGTTATTCTGGCATGAAATCCTGCAGCTGAGATTTAAGTGATGTAAACTTTACAGTCTCATCAAAGCTATGGATACAGTTGATTGCATGCAGCAGGGAAGCAAGGGTAGGCTTGGTTAAATGTGCTCACTTATTTTCATTATCCCACTTTTTTTTTTTTTCATGTGCCCAGCATGGCAGCTTGGGAATGGAGAATGTTTTTCCTTATTTAAAGGTTTTGGGTTTTGCTTTGTGTGTCTTAAGTCTCTTTAAATGCATTTCTGGGTGTGGTAATTATTCATTATACTGTAATTATATTTAGTCCATCATCATCACTCTTTCTTTGGTGAAGAAAGTTGTTATTTATGAAGCAGACAGTCTGGTATCGTCAGAAAGACAGAAGTTGGGGAGCTGTTTTAATTATTAAAAGAAGCTTTGATTAAGGAGAGCAAGCTAATTTAACCAGTGCAGCGGGTTTTCTCTTTTTATTTTTGCTAGATATGCAGGAGAAAGCATGTCCATTAATCTTTTAGGCCTGACCTGGAACTATAGGACTTGCTCATATGCCCCAGGAGATGGACAGATCAGTTTTGTTTTATTTCTTCTGAGTGGTGTGAACAATACTTGCTGTCAGTGGTTTCTGGGGTTGTTTTGTAGGCTCAGAAACAAAAAGAAATTTCCATAGACTCAGAAAAAAAATTTTGCTGTAAGGGAGAACCTCATAGGAGCTGTCCTTTTATCCTGACTGGGGCTAGACATGCTAAAAATAGGCTGCTGTGTGTCCTGTTGCTTCATCTTGGAATGTAATCACTTCTGTTGTTTTGGAGAGGGTTTGAGGGAGTCATCTGAGCACCTAATTTTCCATCAGCCCTGGTGACATTCAGTTGGATCATACAGCAAGAATCTCCTTGGTACCTTAGGAGATTCTGGTTACTGTGAGATTGAGACTTCAGGGCAGGGATTATCTTTCTGTTCTGTGTTGGATCAAAACCAAGTAGACCAATACCTCTGGCTCATGTCAAGGATCTAAAATGCCATTAAAATGAAATTTCAGTTTGTTAGTTCCTGAAGATCAATAGTTTTCTGTATTTTCTATAGCAGTAGGGAGGATATTATTGTTTTATAAAGAGAATCTGGGAGAAAACTATCCATGAACCCCAACTGTTTTACTGGTGTGCTGACTAAGCCTGGCTGAGGTTCACATGCATCTGTTCTAGCAGAACATTTCAGCAGGTAAGTTGAGGAAATTGTGCAGCAGTAAGTGCAAGAGAAATGTAAATTTTTCTAAATGACATAGCAAAGTCAGCCAGCATAAAAAAACAAGTGGAACATGGAAAGAAATTTACTTCATGTGACCAGTTAGTTACCATTGGCATAAGCTGTGGCTTCACCAAAACTTCTGCACAAGACCAAGTGAGAGAGGAGAACAGCTGAAACATTCCCACTGCTGTGCTCTGCTTAGCCAAGTGAAGTCCACAGTTACTTTTTTTTGTGGTCATAGTAACTTGTGCAAAAAATCAAGCATTGAAAATAAATTGTACTTATCATACAAATTGTCTGCAGTGCCATAGTGGTCTGACAGCTTCTATTTATTTTCTTCATGCATAGAAGTAGTGAGTTTGTAAATTCCACGGGACTGTTCATTGTTGCCAACCAAATGCATACAGATTGGTGCTTATGTTTGACTCATCTGTGTATATATACCAGCATGACTGCTCTTGGCTAGGTACTGAGCTGTTTTTCATTCCTTCCTCCTCCAAATCCTCCCCAGTCTGCTTCTGTCTAGAAGAGAAGAGAGATGGAGAAATGTAAGAACAGTTTATTTTCTGCTTCTGCCTTTCTGCACCCTTCCTTTCCCACATCTGACTCTGCTAGCTTCAGGCTAGACAAAAGCCAGGTTTCTTAAGGACAGACTGGAATAGGGGAGAAAAAGAAAAAAATCCAACTAATGTGTAAAACAAGTCAGAACAAATACAAGATCTCCTCTGAAGGCCATCTTTTCCCATGACGTGTTTGTATGAGGTATAGCACAGCCACAGGTCCCTGAGAGTCTGACCCCTTCCAGCCACATGGCAGTGGTGCTGCTTCTGGGAAAAGGAAAGAAATAAGCATATCACATCAGGGTAGCTTGTGCAAGTCTCTGTTTAATTACAGTGCTGCATGAAGACATTTGTTGGCGTCACATGTACTTGTGATGAGTATTATACATTCTTGACTCTTCAGGGAGTCCTGTTTTCACTGGAGATTTTCACCACATAGGTAGTGGCTCTTTTTTTCTGTTTTCCTATTTCAGCAGGATTTAATAAGCTGGTTAGAACTACTGTGATTAGTTTACTCTTCAATCAGGAAGATAAACAGTATCATGAGTGTAGTGGGAGCAAGCAGGCAAGCACCAAGTGCAGTGCAGGCAGAACTCACTAGCTTCTTAATTTAAACCCATTCAGGGGTGCAGAGAGCCACACAGCCTTCAGCAAGCTGTGAATCACAGGGAAGAAAAGCAGGAACAGGAAGACTCAATAAGCAGAACTAAAGCTTCAGTTACAAATAATGAATCACGAAGTGGGGACTGCAGCAAGGGTCTTGAGTTCTTCTTCAGGAACGAAGAAATGAAATCTTCTGTAGTGTATGTTAAAAAAATAACAGTACCCCTTACTGATGACAGTCAGCACATCCTGCCATCTGGAGTCCTTGGGAAAGCAGTATTTTTTCCAGTGTGGAAGCAACAGGGACTGTGAGCAAGCAGCCTCAGGGTCTTACGTGATGCAACTGACTTCTCATCTTTTCAGAAGCTTCTATAAACACCTTCCATCACAACCATGGGCTGGCTGTCATTGTGCCAGGTGCTGTACAAACAGATTGCAAAGACTGTCCTTGCCCTTGGCAGAAGTTTAGTCGTTGCTAAGCCAGAGGTGATGATATATTTTGGTCCCCTCTCGAAAAGTTATGGAGGCTTGATTCATGAGAGGAAAGTGCTCAAGTTTGTTGTCTGTAAGTACAGGAGCTTTATGGGAAAGGAAAACCTGCTGCAGAGGAGATGAGCAGGCAGGGCATTGCCATCTTTCCAAGGGCAGTGGGGTCATAGATACTCCCACAAGATACCCTTAAGTCTGGAGCCTTAGGAACAAGTGGCTTAAAATGTCATTGGGATGAATGATGGCCTGCAGGTAATTTCTCCCAACAAATACTTGGGATGAAGTGCCACCTGTTTTGGTTTGGGGGTTTTTTTGCCCAAGTTAGCAAACATATGAAGGACATAAGCCTCTTTTCAGCAGCATTTTGCTCCACAGTGTTTTGGTGGAGTGTTTTTTCTAGTAGCTCATGTGATTTGAACTACAAGGTTCTGCATCGAGATTCAGAAGCAAAAGTTTCAAACAAGGTACACAGTATCTAAGATGATGATTTTGTCCTGAGTTAACTCTGAACACAAAAGAGAATCATGGCACAAAGTTAAGACATTCACATTCCACTTATTTCGAGGACTCACACCAGGTTGGAGTATAGGGCAAATATCACCTCTGGCAGCTTCCAAATGCTTTAAAGCTTTTTTGTCTATGTGCATATTACTTTCTACATTAATTTAGCTCCCCATAGGTTAATTCACTAAGTGAAATGGCACCTTTCTTCTTTACTACTTCAAATATTCTAGAAAATTTAGCAGTAGCTTGTTACTATTTTTCCACCCAAAAACCTTCTGCCTTTATGTTCTGTGAATCTTTTCAGTAATACCAGGCTGAGTCGACTCCCACCACTGAGTGAATTTCCTTGGTTAAAATTGGGAAAAAAAAAAAAAAAAAAAGGAACAGAAAACCTGTGCCTGTGATCTCTTGTTTCCAAAGTTCTTGATTAAGAAAGGACTGGAAAGTTTTCAGTGCTTCTGTAAGAACTGTGTTTTCCCTTCCCTATAATCCTTTTAACCTGCCTATGAAGAACAAAGGTTCCCCAGCTGTGCATCACAGTGCTAAGACAGAGCAGTGACTGTCTCCATCTCACAGGTTCATAATGTTTTGTTCTGGCAGCATCGTTTAACTCCTGGTGTCATCAAAATGGTGCATGTACCCTCCTGTTCAGTCAACACGTGGGACCAATTTCTGCACAGGGTGTACACTAAAATCCATCACAAAGGTAGGACATCTGGGCATCTGAAGGGGCAATCTTCATTTAAATTTGTCTCTATGTACAGACCTTGAAGAGCCATGTTCTAATGTTATACAAGTCTGAGGGCTAAATACTCAGCTTTTGACAGGAGTACGGGGCTTAGAATAGAAAACTGTGGACCAAGGTGGGACTCCTGTTTCAAGTTCAGAGAACAGGTGAGAGCAGCTGCTTGACACAATCTCTTCATGATACACAGATTCTACCAGCACAGTCTATCCCATGGCACAAAGCTTTGTTAGCAATTTAGGAAAACAAGGTAATAAAAGGACACACACCCCTCCCCTTGGCAGCTGTCCTTATCTATTCTGGAGCAGAAACTGTGTGACTATTCTACAGACTGCATAGAGAGAAAATGGATTATATTGCTCTCTGGGTTGTGTTTTTAACAGATTTAGAAAACAGCAGGTAACTGGAACCTGGGAGCCTGCCTCTGCATATGGCTATTGGAATCATCTGCTTCTCCACATCCTACATTAATTTCTAGGCAGACCTATTTCCATGTCATTTTATTCATCTTACTATATTTTATTTACAGAGATATTACAAAATATATTGTGAACTGAGGACAGTGAGTACAGTTAGTAAGTACAGTGTGGATTTGGCAATGCCAGAGTCAGAGTGGTGAGACGGTGCTGTTAGGGGCTTTGATTGTTTTAAAGCATGGAAGATAGATGGCAGAGGGTAAGGAATGCTGGAAATATCCAGACCTTTCCAGAGTCCAGCTTGGACATAGGAGCAGGTCCATCTAGGGAATTTCTTGGGCTTTTCTTCTGGCTTTTTCCAAAGCAGTTTTATCTCATTTACTGTTAAATTAGGCACAATATTATTCTGCACTCTCTCTCTTGAGAGACATTGGCAAATCATATCTGAGGTGGTCCTTGGCCTCATGGCACCCTGAAGTTAGGTGAGAAGAACTGGACCCAGCTTAGCTGGCTTGTTCAAGCTCACATCTGAGACAGACATGGCTGCAGATGCCTCACCTGGCACAATGTCTCCATGTGTCTACGTTCACCACACTAAAACTCCTCGCCTAGTTTTGTAACTTCCTGTAAAAGACTGGAGATGAAATGCTGGTGGCCTGAAATTGCTGCTGGGCTGGCTGATAATAGATGATAGTTGCTGTCCTGTTTGATCTGAATGTATACCATGCAGTATGAGGTATCACTTCTTCAGTTCCTCTCCATCTGGTTTTTGGCTTGGGCTTCCATTCAACTAATCCTATTTATTCATATTTACATTGATGCAGTGGTCTCACGTGAGACTTGCGCTCCCCTTCTTCCTTCTGCCTGTCGCTTGTAGGCCCACATTGTTGCAGGGGTTGGATTTGTAGGTGGCAGAACCTTCTTAGCCCACCTGGGGACCTCTTGAAGTTTTTTTTTTCTCAAGGCTTCAGCAGTGTAGTAGTGGGTAAGTCAGCTCGAGGTGAAGGCAAAGCTATTGCGTGGAGTTTCCGCAAGCTCTGTCTGTCTGCTCCTATTGCAAAGCAGAAAATATGGTCTTGTCTTTGGTGAGAATTTTATCAATGATGTCAGACACCAGCCCGTCGTGGCAGTGACCTGTTGCTGCCTGCACGTGGCTCTGACTGTCTGTGTTTAATGCACTCGAGGTTAGATGGCCACAGGCAAGAATCAAGTGAGTGGGTCCTGATTTCTGCTTCCACTTTAAACACAGTGTGAGGGTGGCTCTGAAAAGGGCCCTTGGGATTGGTGTCCCAGAGTCCAAAGGTCACCTCGAGGGATGAGGGAACCTCCCATGTAAAGGTCCTCCCTCCATCCCCACCAGGAGATGTGTGGGCATGGCACTGTTGAAATGCTCTGGGCCTCCTGCCCAATACAAGAACTTGAGACCTCCCCTGGGCTGCCCCTTTGTGTGCGTGAATGGCATTGGTTGGGGTTTTTTTCCTCATTCTTTAAAAATCTGGCTGCCGGTTTTTTTTTTTTACTTTTAACAGTGGAGGATCTTCATGAAAGCCTTGCGAAATTCAACATTGAAGGTGGTGTAAATAATTGGGTTGACAGCACTGTTGACGTATCCAAGCCACGTAAAGGTGCTGTACATTGCTGGGGGGATGTTACAGTCGCAGTGCATGTTCAGGATGTGAGTGATGAAGAATGGGAGCCAGCAGATGATGAAAACACCTGGGGAAAAGGAAAGAGACAGGTTTTGATTGCTTGAAAGCTGGACAAATTTGGGGACTAGGAGAACACTATGGGTCTTCTGCGTATATAGGGAAAATGCTCCCTTAAGAATAAGCCTTCTGCGTGCTTGTCTTGTATTCTAAATACTAAATATGCAGTCACTAAAGAACTTCTTTGCTGACATGTTTACAGCAGTTACATCAAAAAAATCTGGCCTTTGGAGGTGCTAGTTTCTTGCTGCTTTTTGTGTTCTAGAAACCCCTTGAGCAATCTTTCCCCACACCCATCTGTTTTCTAGCAATCCAGACACCCCAGAGAGGGACAGCTTTCTGAGCCTCTTGTACAGCACTGGGAAGTGCTCCTGGCTGGGAAGGAGGCAGCCTTCCTATTGGCAGCCTCTAAAGGATCCAGTGGAATGATTCCTGTGCTGGGCACTCAGGCTGGCTGCCCTAACCCTGGGTACCCCTTGGTTTTCTGCACCAGAGGAAGCCAATGCACGTTCTCACCCAGTACAATGGCCAGCATCTGAGTGGCTTTCTTTTCCTTCTGCTGTGACAGTTTTCTCCTCTGCACAGCCTTCAGAAAGGTCCTTATCTTGCCATTGGGCATAGACTGGATCTCAAAGACCTTGGCTGTGTGGGGTGCTTCTCTGGTGTGTCCATTCTTCTCTAGTTTCCCAGGGCTGTCCAAAGATGCCTGCAGGGTTGAGTTGGTGCCCCGACGAGAAGAAAGTGGCACAACCAGCTGATGGTTACTTGGTGCTGCTGGCTTGATAGTGGTTTTCTCATGGGGACTGGTACTGGATACCATCTCCATTTCCAGCTCTTCCATGTGACTCTCCACCTCCTGGACAAGAATCAAATGTCCACACCATAAAAACAAATAAGTATACAGAGAGGAGCAATGAACTTAGAGTGAAGCTGGATGATGTGGAGGAACAATCAATCCCTCTTCACCCTCCCTATATTTTTGGTAGATGCTTGGAGAAAGGGCAGTAATGTGGTTACAGTTAATACTTTTGGATAGACAGAATTGACAGAACTGCAGTGAATGGCTCCTGTACTGCACAGAGAGGCTCCGAAATGGGAGATGCACTGTCTCCACACCCCACAGATGTTATTTAGGTTTTCAGAATATAAATAAATAAAAATGCAATCAACAAGCAAAACCCAACAAAGCCAATGCAGTCCGAGGCTTAAAATAAATAACAGAGAGGAGAAGAAAATCAAAGACACAAAATGTTAAAATGTCATGGCTTTTATAGCTGATCTTTAGGTGAGCTTAGTCTGTCTTGTTGAGCTCTATGATCTTAAACCCCCTGCTTCACTCTAAGGAATGGGAAGAATATTTGAATGTTGAGATAGAATGGTAACCTTTGTTCTCAGTTTATTTTTCTCCCACCCTACATAAATTAAATTTGCATCCTGAGAAAAGGGGAAAGCTCAGTGCTCTGAAAAGCTCCCACTTCTCTTTAACACTCACCACTTTGCGCTTATTAACCTGGAAACTCCCATTGGACTTCACAATAACTGTGCAGAGCTTCACGTCTTCTGGATGAGTGCATTTGTCCTAAGGGGCAAGCACCAGCTCAGAGGTTACACAAGCAGATAAGCAATTGGGAAGGGAAGCTGGTAAGGGGTCACGTGGAAATACAAATACAGGACATGAAGCAGGAAGTAATCGGTGTGAATAAAGTGGTAAGGATGATGGAAAACTACAGTGAAGGAGCAGAAATGGAGGAAAGCGTCCCCTGTGCTTCTCACCAAAGGAAGGAAAACACAAAGATCTGCTCATGTTTCAGTCTATCCCTGCCTTGCTGCCTCCTTTGCTTGACAGGACATTGACCTCTGAGACTGAACCTTCCTACCATTAGTTCAGCATGTGCTGCCAGGGAAGCATCCTGACAAGCGTTCTCACAGTTGACACGCTCAGCTGCTCTCCCCTGACAGGCATGTCTCATGCTTGGAGGGGTTCTTTCCCCTGCACAGCTATCATCCCCAGGGGTGTAGTTTGCACCCACAAAAACCATTTTCATTGCACTTCTTTGTCCCGACAGGACTGACTCAGCAAATAGTCTTGGATACCCCAACCCAAACTCGGCAGAGCCAAGGGGAATGCAGCCTGGTTAATGCAGACCTGCTGGTGAAGCATCCCCTGAGCCCCACTCCTCTGATGGTCCAGAGAGCACCACTGGGGCTGCAGAACAGCCCAGGACACGGCGTTCAGCTCTGGGATCCAGCGTTCCACCCAGTCCAGCCACTCAGGGAAAGGAAGGTGAGCGTTGAGGAGCAGGAAAGGGGAAAAGGAAGGAGCAGGGCAGAGGTCTGGTTACCTTCAGAGGGGCTTTCATGTCTGAGTCCAGGCCGTGGCTGCTGCGCTTGGTGTTGACGCGCTTCCTGCGCTTCCGGAGCACTATGTAGATCTGCACATACACCAGCAGGGTGACAATGAAGGGGACGTAGAAGGAGACGATAGAGGAATACACAACAAAGGCAGGATTGGCAATGATGCACTCATTCTCATCTGGAAGACAAAAGGTTTCAGGCTTGTTGTCCCTGCTGCTAGGAGCTAGCATCCCGCTTTCCCCTCCTCTCTCCCCCTTTCAGAAGGCACAGAGATACCCAGAGAGTGAGGGGTCCAGGTTCTGCAGGGAACACCGTGGCAGCTGGAAGTGGTACCAGATCAGCAAACTCCTCTTGGGTCACAGGGAGCCACGTGAATCTGAAGTCCCTGGCTATTGCTTGTAATGAAGCATGGACCCCATGCTGTATATAATGCTGTCTTCCTATGAAACTGATGGCTGAACAGACAGTTCTTTTTTGTTCTGTCCCAGTGAATACTTATCCCATGGCTTTCCTTTTCATGAGCTCTAATATTGGAGGGGTTTTCTGTTTTGGTTTGGTTTGGTTTGGTTTGGTTTGATTGATTGTTTTTTTGTTTGTTTGTTTTGCTTGGGTTGGGTTTTTTGGTTTGTTTTTTTTTTTAGTGGACCAATGTTTCTGTAACATTGACAAATATTGCAAAAACTTTTACACTGTCTCATCTCTGATGTGTCTAAAACACTGGTAGGGAACAGCAGGAGATGAAAGAGGTCCAGAAGTAGCTGACAGAAATAGTCTCTGATGACAGTGGGACAGGATGTCTGAAACAGGGATGGATACACCCTAAACACCCTAATAAACCTAGATCTGACCATGTCTACTTCTGACTGGTAACAAAAGACTGTCTGGGGACCCAGTGACACCAGGAAGATGCCAGTAGCCAGCTGCAGGTGGCATAGCACTCACCTGTGTTGTTGAGGCCAAAGAGGAGTGGGCAGGAGATGGCAAATGAAAGCACCCAGACCACAGCAATCATGACCGTGACCCTGCGCTTGGAGCTGTAGCGGGTGTTATACAGCATGGGCATTGCTACTGCTGTGTACCTGCAGTGTGGAGATACAAACCCAGCCTGTTGTTATTCTGCCACTGCTGACAAACTCTGTGGGACATTACACATGCTTTACTGTGTCTGAAAGCCTGGGCCAGAAAGAGAATACAGGGCAAGTCAGGTTTCACCCATCTCCAAGCCATCTGTGTTCCTGGGTTTGGAAGGCGTGAGGCTGGAGTCAGATTAACTCAGCATTTTCCTTCCACCCTCTCTGACCTACTGCCTTCCCCTCAGCCATTGAAGTATCTAAACAGAAGGACTGAACTATGGGGGGACAGACACAGATTTTCATTTACATTCTCAAGACTGGCGTCTGCTTCTGACGGAATCCCCCCTCAGACCTCAGCTGGGTCCTCTAAATCACTCTTCAAAAGAGAGGAGCTCTCACCATTTTCAAATCTCTGAGTCACAGGTAAAATTAGACTGTATAAAGACAGCTGTGACTTGCTACCACAGGTTTGACACGACTTGCTGCCATGGAGCCCTCACCTGTCAATGCTGATGGCACAGAGGTTGAGGATACTGGCAGTACACATCATAACATCCAGGGTTACAAAGATATCACAGTGGATTCGACTAAACCTCCACTCACCAACCACCTGCAAAGAGAGAGGAGAAGGTCAATAAAGCAGTTCACTGAGGATATGCTATTGAGAAGGTCTAAAGGGAGAGTTTTGCACAAAGATACAAATGTTTGCTGGTAGCTGGAGTTCTGCTTGCTCAAGAGAGATCAAACTATTGTCTACTGAAGTTCCAGCTGGAATCAGGTCATGGGAGGTGTCAAGGATTGTTTGCCACTGTTTGTCCTGTCTAGTCTAAAGGTCTCAAATGATGGCCCAGCCACAAAGGAAGTACTCTGCTCCATCCAAACCGTTCTGTAGTGCATTCCTCTGCGGGTTGGTGTGATTTCATCATCCTTAATTCCATCCTGCTACCCTGTATTGAGTTGGGCAGTCCAAACACCAAACACAAACCTGGGCTTGTATTCCAAGGACAGAAGAGAGTTCAAGTCTCCTCAAAGTCACAATGAACTATGCTGGAGCTTCAAATGGACCCTGAAGTATTGCAAAAAAGTGTTAGGAAGGAAATATGGAAATTTTATACCCTGAGCACTTCTAATCATACTTACAGCTTTCTGATAGATACTTTTTGCAATTATACCTAGCAGAGACCAGCAGTAGAGTAGCAGGAGCTTTCCTTCATTTCTTAGTCTGAAAAATCAGGGTAGAAATTCTTTACCTTTTTGTGTGTGTGTGTGTGTGTGTATGTGTGAACAAAATGAATTTAATTCAGAGTGGGAATTCTTTGACACAAAACACGTTGTGGTAAAGACAAAGAGCGTATGGTAACATTTCCAGTTACCAGTAGCCTTTCTCTCTTCACTTAGCTTGATATTGAAACTGAACTTTGCCAATTAAGTTTGATAGCAATTATTAGGACTGCTGTATTTGACATGTGATGAAAAAAGTATATTTCCCTCTAATAAAAATAGAGTCCTACTTCATTTGAAAATAGAATGAATAAGATATCTATTCTTCAGTTATTTCTGCTCTGATATACATAACCATAGGCAGCATAAAGAAGGAAGAAAGAATGACTGCATTGAAGCTTGAGTGACAGATGAATACTCGGCGATTAAAAAAGCACTTAAGAGACAGTTATATCAGTAACTTTAGTGAGAATTTGCCCAAAGGTAAAGGTTTCCAGCCAGATATAAGCCTCTGCAAAATATGTTTGCTGAACACAGACTTTCAAGCTTGTGGGAGATGCTGTACACTGCAGCTGTTCTCTCCCTTAGTCTTTCCATTTATGTAGGAGAAACCTCAGAAGTTTGGAGGCAGAGGATTTGTTTGCATTGGGAGTTCCAAAGGGTCCTGGACAGTTTTCATTTGCCAAAAAAAGGTTGGTGGTAGCAATATGAAAAGCTCACTTATGATTCTGTTTCTCTCATATATTGTGACATAAAAGCTTTGGATTTACATCCTACTTCTGCAAATTCCTGCTCTTCTCTTGCCCTTCAAAAACAGGGCTTTGATCACTATTTGATGCAGTTTCTTGGTGTGACACTCCTGATGTTGCAGACTTGTTCTTATGCTTGGAAATGAACAGTTCACCTGTGCAGCTTCAGAAACAGAACTGTGGCCCTTTCACTCTTGACCCCCCTAAAGGCCAGATGTTCAGTATAACTGGACTGTAATTTAGCCTTCTGAACAGTGTATTTTCAAGTCAGCCTCTCATCTCTAAGCATGTCCCTTTCCTTGAAAAATGTGACCAACTGTTAGGAAATTAAGAACACTTTTTGGGGGGGAAATTCAAAAGGTCTTGAAGTTGCTGGTGCTCAGGCTGCTAAACTTTCCCTTTCTCTACCAATCAATCAGAAACATTCAGTATTGTAAAAGAAAACTGGGTCACCTACCTCCAGATAGACCACCCAAGGCATGACCAGCGTTGCTACCAAGAGATCTGCCACTGCCAGGCTGACAATCAGGTAATTAGTGGTAGTCTGAAGGGCTCTTTCCC
This sequence comes from Florisuga fusca, assembly GCA_038090715.1. NCBI lineage: Eukaryota > Metazoa > Chordata > Aves > Apodiformes > Trochilidae > Florisuga > Florisuga fusca. Next base: position 16,107,764 of record JAAWXA010000020.1, read on the forward strand.
TGGACACAGCCATACACACCAGCACATTGCCAAACACAATTACAAAGATGAGAAGGGTGAGCAGCATGGCATAGTAGTTATACTGAGGCTTCTGGTCTGCACTGGACTCGTTGAGTGGCTTGCTCCAGTTCCTGTCACTGATGTCACCATTGTACCAAGAGAGGTTTAGGGGATCCATGGAGGTAAAAGTGTCAGGTTCCAGCTTCACCCTGCCACAAGGATGTTAAAAAGACAGTCAAAGGCCAAAAATAAAATAATTATGCATGTGCTATCCCACCCTTGGGGTGCTCCAGAGCTTTTTCTGCCTGCCCTGAGCTCCTGTGCACGAATGGCTGACTGGAAATGTGATGAAGACCCAGATGTGAGGCTGAGCTGATGGTCAGATAATTATGCAGCAATGCAAGACGTTAATTTCTATTTCCAGTTTATCCCCCAGATTTCTGTGGCCAGGGATATTGGTTATTCTGTGCTATAGCTGATTCAGGCAGAGTGCCTGGGATTTTTGTGTCTGTTTCCCTGACATCCCCTAACCACTACTTGCTCTGTGTTAGGTCTCCACAGTTTAGGGCAGATGTGCCATGACCCACTTTGTTTATTTTTCTTGTGCTTCATGGAACTTTGGGCTGTGTTGTTGGTTTTTTTTTTCCTCCAGCAGGGAAATAAATAAAGTAATAATACTATAAACCTAACTGTGACAATAATGAAACCTGACAGCAGCAGTTTTGAAGTCAGGGCTGGGCTGTGCCTGCCTTCTGCTATTCCCCCAGTGAGGCTGCAGTGCAAAAGGGGAAAACGGTGTGGGCATGACTGGGTGATGAGCCACTGCAGCTGCTGGCACAGGGAAGAAAGGTTTCCTTGGAAATCTCTGGCATCACAGCAAACCATCATTTCTTGTCTGGCCAAATGGCCCCGTGCAGTGCACTCTTTGAAAGGTAACATACCAACAAATCATGTCGTTTGCTGTAGACTTGCCTAGAACCTCCTCAGGTTTTTGTTTTATGCAGGTGTAGCAAAGATAAGTACAAGTGTCTGATGGTCTTTTGGACTTTTTCTGTCTCCTACGTGCTCTGCTCCTTTAGCTGGGCCATTCTGGGACACAGTAAAGAGGCTGTCACTGAGAGTCTCTGCTTTGGTTTCCACTGGCTAGGGGTCAGGCACCTGACTTACAGGCATTTTTTTTATGGATGAAGTGGAAGAAGAGTGAAAATGAACTGCACGGAGGTGAGGAAACATAATTTTAAAGAAATTTTGCTCTCGATACAGAGGTTTGTGAGTTATTAGGTAGAAACCTAAAGTGTGGGACGTGGTGTGTGAAGGGAAGGCCATGGTTTACACTTCTGCAGAACTGCTGTCTCCTGGGTCAGATGTCTGCAGGCCAGGGACAGTGCTGAGTGTCCATGGGGTTAGATGCCAGCAGCTGCTGCAAGCAGTCAGATCAGGACTCTGCATACCCTGGGCTGACTGCACATATGTCCACGTTGTAAAAAAAAGTGGCTGAAAATTAATCTACAAAATGCTGTCAGAGGTTGGCAGCAGGTGTCTGTGCTGGGGGCTTTGTCTGCTGCCACCACAGGAAAACCAGAACTGGTATATTTGCAATGGGACTGCAGTGTCTTTGGCCACTGGCTCTGGCATCCTGGAAAGGCTTTTCCTGGGTGTGTGGTGAGGCTCTTTTGGCTCTCATTTAGGTGGGCTTGCTGAAGGTCTCCGGGGCAGGATGTGCTTGTGATGGATCAAGAAACAGTGAAATCTCAGAGAGCAGGATCAGAGTCAAGGCAAGAGCTGCTTCAAAGCAGCTGGGGATTATGACTGCTTTGGTTTTGGGATCTCTGGTTTGAGAGATCTTGAAAGGACCTAATTCATGCTCAGCATTTCCTAAAATCAAGTATTCCATGTTTCTCGAGCTGCATCTCCTTAGAGACCACTGTGATTTGAAAATCTGGCCTCAGACACCCCGAGGCAGGCTATTTAATTTTCTTAATAAAAGACAAAGTGGATTCAATTTATTAACTACATAAGTGATCAAAATAGCAAAACATTTGCAAATATCAAATTCACCTGGGAACAATGGTTTCTTTATGTTTCACTGAGCTTTTGTGTGCTTTTCTCATTCAAAGAGCAATTTGTATAATAATCCTTGGAAATTTGTTGCATATGGGTCCTTAATAGCTGATAATTCAAAAAGTGTCTGTCTGACAGCGCTATCAGCAGCATTTGATAGCTCTACAAATGTCTTCTTAGCAACTGTCAAAGTGTCAGAAATTAATTAAATGTTAGCTTCTGTGACTCAGAGCGAAGGGGAAAAATCAATTCTAAATGCAGCAACCGTTTTCTCTTTTTCTCCCATTGCCCTTTGATAAAGCAAAACTACCTGGAGAAGTCAGAAACGCATAAAATGCAGGATGAAAAAAAAACAACAACAAACCAACAAAACAGAAGCATAAAAAAGTATCTCAAAAGTATACAAGGAGTGGAATTATTTGATGTGTGCAGGATGAGTTCCTCAGCCCCGTTGTGGTTCCTTCTGAGATCTGACTGCAGTTCACAAAACAGAACTGTGCTTCTCAAAGAAAAGGCCAGAGAGAAGGAAAGTTGTGTGTGCAGTAATTCCAGCCCTGCTCATTTTACAGACCATTGCAACTTCATGGAGGAGCTGGAGGAACCATATAGAGCTACAGCTAATCTCTCATGTGCATCTCATGGGCATTTACTTGTCTGGGATTAGGGAGGACACAGAGGCTCTGGATAAAGTGAGAAAAAAATTCTCTTCCTTTTCCTTCTGCAATCTCTGCAAGATAATTTTCTTTTTTTCAGTAGAACATGTTATTAGAGCAATGATTTTTGTCATTTCATGCAGCTGGTCATCATGAGGAAAGTCAAAAGATTATGTTTGAGCATTGAACAAATAAAAACGTTTGGAGTTTCTATTATAAAAAGAAAAAAAAAAAAGCTTTAATTAGGGAAAATGAAACACAAAAATAGTTCCAAATATTTTGCATGAAACAGGGAAACTAAAACACAGTGTAACTAGTGACATGCAATTAAAGGCTGCATTTAGTGTAGGTCCATACGGTACAAAACTACAATTATATAGACAACTCTGCTAATTCCCAGTTTTTGAGAGTTTAAGTTTTCAGTCCTAAAATAATCTTAATTTCTCCAGACACAGTCTGGCATCATTTGGAAACATCGTGATAGCCATAAGAGTCTCTTCTGAGTCTTCCAGTATGCTTTAAGGAACACTTTTTATTTTACAGCTGACTGTTAGTTTCTCAGCAGAGAAGAAAGAAGCACTTTGAAAAGCTGACTGGATCAGAGGGTGATTTCCACTGCATCTGGCCCAGCACCTGCATTTTCAGATGAAGGCAGAGGGAGGAGATGATAAGGACAGAGAGAAGGTAGGAGGAATGGCACCTTGCTCTGAGTTTGCCTCTGCACATCACTGCCAGAGTTTTGGTTTTAGCTGAGACTTTGGATGCAGATGTGGGCAGAGTCCTGAGATGGAACAAATTCCTTTGTGAATTAACTGCAGTAAAGCCACTTTAATTCCCACACAGAGTCCACATGGATATTTAGTGTGGCTGAGCTAATCCAGATAATGGATTTACAGAGAGGTCAAGGGCAGGACAGAGCAGTAAGGTTGGAGCCTTGTGCTTGCTGCCAGCAGTGCCTGCATCACACAGAGCATCACACAGGGCATCACACAGAGCATCACACAGGGCATCACACAGAGCATGACACAGAGCATCTCTGCTGCTCTCCCCCTCTCTGGTCAGGCATACACTTGGCTCTGCACTAATCCCCTTGCCATGATCTTCCCTGAGTGCCCCTGATGGAGCATGGCCTGTCTGAGAAGTGTGTTGCCATCAGATGAAAACTGCTCTTGACAAGTCCCATGCATTCCAGATGTCTTCCAGCAACCAGGGGAAATCTGGGTGACTGCTACTCTGCTGGGAATGACAGGGAAAAGGGAGCCAGGACAGAGGTGGTTAATGCAGAGCCAGAGTTCTTCTCTCCTTTGCAGTTAACTCCCCATTCTTTTCAGAGAGCAAACTGAAAAACCTTTGTTTGCAGTGCTGATGTTTCTCCTTGGCTCCTCATGATTGATCATCTAATTACATTTGTGGCAAACAAGCACAGCATCTCTCTGGCAAGTGCCTAATGTTCACAACTGGCAGCAGCAAAGCTGTTTGTCTTTCCAGCAAGATCAGAAACATGAAATGTGTAGTAAGCAGAGGAGCAGAGTTTGCTCTGTCATGGAGAGACAGATGTACCCAGGGAAGTGGACAGGAAAAGGCTCCAGCAGAAACTCATACCTACAGCTCACCAGGTTTGAGAAGTGCCCCTGGTCTGCCCCCTGCTCTTCTTGGTTCTATGCTAGGTCAGATGTCCTGAATCACTGCAAATGGCTTTTTTTTCTTTTTTTTTTTTTCCCTTGTCAGGAAGAGCAAAGGTGTAATGCACTTTTTAGTCTTTACTCTGCTTGCAAACACCCTTGGGCACAAAATATTCACAGTCCTGATCTGAGCAAGCATCAGACACCAGATTGCAGCATCTGGTTCCTGTTTGGTAAAGACCTGTGGCTTTTAGAGCTACTCTGAGCCACGATGCCAAATGCTTGCAGTCAGCCTTAACAGTGTGAAATTCCCGAAGGTTTTCCCCCAGACATAATGTGGAACACCTGTAAGGTGAAGGTTGTCCCCTGCTCCCTGCCCTGAAGCTCCCTCCAATACCTGCAACCCAGATGTGCCCATCAGCTTATTCCAGTCTAGCTTTGGGCTACGTGGGAAAGGTGTTTGGAGACAGACTTGCTCCAAAGGCATTTCTGCTTCACAGAAATCAATGTCTAAGTGAAATCTGAACAGTACAGTGCCTGCTGAATATTGTAATTTTCCTCTGAAGTTTAGGACTCAATGGGCCACAAGAAAGCTGTCAAGCTGACATCCTCTCTGGGCTCAAGATGCTTCTTGGTGCTGTTTACTGGGCTCCTGTGAGAATGTGACTGAGGCATTCCAGTCAAGGGAAAGAACACATTCTTTTGGAGTAGGGAGCTGGTGGGAGAGAAAGAAAAGGGGAGCAGTGTGCAAAGGAAAGCAGTGTCTGGAGTAGTTTGTCTGTTTCTTGCTCGTAAGCCCAAATCTGAGAATCCATGTATTTTTTTAATGGAACTTCCCATCCCCAGGAGTTATCTATAAAGGTAGCTGAAATTTGAACATACTATTTACTTTTAAGAACTAGTTAAAATGTGGCAAATTATTAAGTGGGTTTTTTCAGTTATTTGGTTCTATCTGTTTAATGTTTTCTTTACATTCTAATACTTGGAATTTGGAGTGTATAACTTCATTTGATAGTAGAAATGGATTGTGCAAAATCCTTGGTTGAATCTATCTTTTTCCCCCCCCCCCCAAGTTAGGCTTCCTGTGTTTATGCAGCACCTAGCATTAGGGTATTTCAGCTCTGAGTCCTTCAGTCATACTTTATTAAAAGTAAATAATAATAATTCAGATTGGAGAAGATCAAATATTTGCCTGCCACTTATGTCATCCAACATTCATTTAACATCTGCTCTTTTCACTGCCAATCCTATCTCTAAGCTTGTTTGCAAAAATGTTTGCCAAAAGAAGTGAATTCCAGAGGAAATAAGAGCTTTTCCCTTTCCCTTCTTTTTGCTAGGTTTTGTGTTTGCCCCAAACCATATATGACCAATATTTATCATTAAGTCCCCTTTAATAGATTCTTTGTAGAAGACTTGATGAAGATGTGTCAATCAGCACTACACTCGTGTGACTCCTTCTTGCTCTAAATATTACTTCCTCATATTTAAAACTTCAAGAAATCATTAGGTTAATTCCTGTCCTGCCCCTCCTGGTGACTGAGTACAAATAGAGGCCAGAATCAGCAGAGGGGAGGCTTGGAGGCTCCCTGTATTCCTCCTGTACAGATCAGCCACTGCTCCTCAAATTTCAAATCCTAATGATCTTTAATCATTTAATCTCTGACCCAAATCAGCTCCACGGTTCAGCTTAAATCCCACCTCTGTCATCTTTGCAGGCAAAATGTGAGAAGAAGGAGGACATATCCCCAGTTCTGGACCTATCCTTTTACATCTCCTCCAGAGAGTGGGCATTTGGCCACAGAGGAATTGGGCTGGATCATCAGCTTCTGTAAATCAGCATCTGTTGTTGTGGCCACAGTGCTGGGAAGGGCCAGGAGAGCCTCGTGGCTCCTGCTCTGCAGCGTGGCCATTCCATGGCAAATGTTTGCCTGAGCTTCTCTGCCCAACCTGCTGAAATGTCTGACACATACACAAAATGGTTCAGTACCCTTTATGCAGGTAACATATAGTTCAATTTTCTTTCCATTCTGGTGTTCTGTTATCCTGTCCCCTCTTTGCTCCATGTAGTCTACTTAGGGAGGTGGAAATGCATTCTGTTACAGGTTGTGATACAAAAGCTTATGTTCTTGGAAGAATTAATACTTCTGGGAATGATTTTCTTCCTAATGGGGGTTTTGTCATTATTTCAAATGGATTTGGCCCTCAGCTCGTGTTAGTAGAGGTGACATATGTATTTGGATCTCAAGCAGGCACGGGAGGAAGAGCCACACACAGTATTTCAAACAGAATTATACCTGAGAATGCCAGGGAACCACTTGAAAAAAAAAAACCAACCAAAAAACCAAAAATCAGAGTGTAAATTTTGCAGACAGTGAACTTGCAGAGAGTGGTGGGCTTGCCATTGGTACCCACACAGAACCTATTTCCTGGTGCCACCCACATTTCTGATACTGGGGAAAACCAGGGGCATGTCCTCCTGTGACAATGGTGCTGTGACCCCTCTGTTCCCTGGGGTCCCTGAGGACAACCACTCCCCCTTCAACATACACCAGGGAATCGGACTAAAAAGGAGCCAGGCATCCCCCCCTGAGCCCCCCAGCCTTTTGGCTGAGCTAATGAAAGATGCAATGTGACAAGAAGTGTCATTTGTGATCAGATAACCCCACAGGATGCTGCCCCTGCCTGACTCACCATCAAATCCCTCAGCAGGGCAGGAAGAGTCAAGCACTGCCTTGTGCTCCTGCCCTGGCAATCCAGCATCTGTGCCCCATGTCCAGCCTGCTCCCCAGCTCTGCCCTGACCTCTGCTCTTGTGGAGGCAGAGGGAGAAACCAGCCTTCCCCCTGCTGCTGATGGAGAAGAGGATTTTCACATGTGTCTTAGGAAACAGAGTGTTTGTTCTCTGCTTGCTTTCATTCTGGAAGCTCCTCACCACTCTGTACAGCCCACCTACTTCTGGTTGCCACTTTCTGAACCCTCTGCCAGCCAAGTGATAAAAACAAGTGGCTTTATGCTGCTTTCCAAAAGGAAGATGCTCATCTGGTTACACTGGGGTCAGGGGGAAGAGATTGTTGTTTATGCATTTGGGGGGTGTATTTTTCTCTGCCTGGCCCTTGGAATCAAATGGTTGGTGCCAAACAGGCTTCCTAAGAGCTCTTAAACTACACGTTAGGTCTTCCCATGTGTTGTGGAATTTGACAGTGGAAGAAGATAAGCATCTTGGTGTGTCTCTTCTGAGAGTTCAGAGAATCTTCAGGATTTAGTAGATGAAACACAGCCATTTTGCCCCAAAAAAGTTTGTAAATTTAGACCCCCCAGAACAGCAACAGGAGAGGGCCAGAGAGGAAACAAAGAGGAAACCACGTTGCTGTTTGGATTGCAATGAGTAATTCAGTCATCTGGAGCTGCTCTAGTGATCAATTCCCTATTATTTCCATATTCCTTTGAGCCACAAAGTCATTAACAAAGCTCCAGAAAGTCATGCATATTTCCACCCCATCTGGGGGGGAACAGATTCTCTTTCAGATGAAAGGTTACAAGGAGCCACTAATGTTTTTAATTAAAGTTAAGGCAGGACTAAACCCAGTGCTGTCTTCAGTAGCTGTTTAATTCAGCAGCAATTCATCTGTGAGGGGGTGCAGAAGACTAAAAATGAAATGTGCATGATCTGAACACACATGCCCTGCTTGCTGAAGGTGAAATAAGCACCCAAGTCCCACAGTAACCTCCAGCAGGCATCGGCCTCTGTCTCACTAGAAGACACACATGTAGACAAACATCCTCCTACATAATGAATAATTTTCCTTTTACTATTAAAGCATCTTTCAAAGGAAGTGTGTGTGCTTGTACTCGAGAGAGGATATTTGCAGTTTACCGGTGGTTTGGAACAAGGGAATGGTGAAATGCCACTGGCAGAAATTCTCTCTCTTCTGGGAACACTTCCCTTTGTCAGAGGCTCTGAACCCAGAATTTTCGCTTCTAAACAAAAGGTTTTAGTGGAGAAATTATTGAATCGGTCTTGGGGAAGGGGATAGAAAAAAGACTTTTAGAACACAAGGGACTGGGACAGGTCTGGAAAAGACTTTTTGTAGCTGAACCAGGAAATACACAGATATGCAAAGCTGATGTTAGTTTATTTAAGGCAATGAGCTATGAGCTGCTAGCTCAGTACCCAGCTTTGTGTGTCTCTCAGAGTCAAGGTGAGCTCAAGTATTCTTGTATTATCACAAACACATTTTTAAAGCATCCATAACCTCATAGGAGTGAGAAATTATTCATATACCAGGATCAGGGTGATTCTTGCTGTTTAATCATACATAAGGGGGGTGGTGTGTGTGGTGTTCCTATTTTTAATGCTTTTTAAATTAATAAGATCTTTAAAATCGCAGCTTTTCAAGCATGACTGACTAAAATTTCTCTCCTAAATCTGTGTGTAAACATCTAAAGGAAAGCAGGCTGGCTGGAGGCCCAGTGCTCTTTTTGACGTGGGAGAATGCTGGATCCCCAAGCATGTAGATAAGGCTGTCACTCAAAGGCACTGCTGGCTGCAGTGGTCACCAGGGAAAATGGACAGAAAGGTTAGAAATCTAACTTCAGACTCCATTAATCCTGTAGCTAATCACATTTCTGTGGACTGACATACACATAAGTAAAAGCTTGAAATACACAGATACAGAGGTAACTGGAGGTCAGAAGGGTGTCTGTTACAGACAGAATCTTTATTTTCTAGAGCTCCAAATTGCCTGAGATACCCAAATAGTGTTTGGGGTGAGGATCAGTTTAGACAAGTAATTTGCAAGGTGTAATATAAGGAGTAATGAATTGAAATTTTCTGATATTCTCTCTCAGCTGCAGCATTCAGGAGAGTGTGATTCAAAAACCTGAGATGCTGGTGAAGGGCTCATTTTTCCATAAAGCTGCAAATTGCACAGTGCATTCTCAATAGTGTTGATTTTGCTGATACATCCTCAGTGTTAGCAATTGGCAACGTGAAGCAGTGAGCAAAATCACACACATGTATTTATTAACTACTAGGTCTGTTTCCAGCTCCCGGGGCATCTCAGACAGAAACAGCTGAGGGTCTGAAATTTGGGATAAATAATGGAACGTGTACAGAAAGGGAGATACAAATCAAAATGAATATTAGCTACAAAGGCTGCACAATGGAAGTGGATTTCACTTTGTTCAGCAGGACTAGATTGCCCTCTGATTAGCTTTCCCCAGACAGCAGCATGGGTTCAGTATCTTTATTTAGCTCCATTAGAAATCTGAAGTGTGGATATTATTGTGGTCATCCAGGCCCACCTCCAGGGCTGAACACTGTGGTGTATTGTTGACTGCTTACACTGCTCCTCACAGTCTATCTCCTTTTCTCCACTACTTCATGGCACATAAGGCTGCATTTACATTTTCTGAATGGACTAATCATGGTGCTCTGCTTTGATAAAGAATGTGCAGCCTCCCACATAACCACATGGAAACCAACAGGGAAGAGTAAACCAGAAATAAAACCCTTCCAGGGGGCTGAGAGAAAAATACCCACCACGATAATTGGAGGGATGTACAGAGAAGGAGCAACTGAACACATAGTCACATCTTTTAAAAAATTATAAAGCTAAAAATACCCAGATGAAGGACAGCAAGAGAAAACATGATTGAAGTGGAACAATTGGTAGAGGAGTTAATACTTATTAGCAATCATTTTAGATTGAATATAGGTTGGTTTTGTAACAGCAGAAGGAACGATGCATTTGACAGGACTTAAACAATTGCCTCCCCCTTCCCCAGGGAATCTAGCTAGCAACACTGGCACAAAATGATCAGTCTCGTGTGCTCCTAAAGAGCTATCCAAGAGCAAATAGACTTACTGAAAGTGTCTATTTGTAAAACACAATGAAGTTAGATCTCAAACAGATCTTTTGTATTCCAAACCTTAATATATTTTAACATTTAACTTCCAGAATTTTCTCCTGTAGCCTTAAAAGAATAACCCTGAGACATCAGACAAAGTTCAGGCAGTCCTGTACCTTTTCTCAAAAGGAATTCAAAAGCCATCCCCTGGACAAGAGTGTAAGAACTGAGCAAGTATATGTGATAATTTTGCAAGTACTCTCCCATCATCCAACTGTTTGAATCTCAGTTATTTACTGAACTAGTGTGGTTTCTATGCATTTATTAACAGTCAGTGGACTTTTTTCCCTTGGAATCAAAATTGCCTGGTGTCCCCTTGAACGTAGGTCAACAGCATTTAGGAACATTTGGCATCCAGACATCCCGTGGCAAGAAGATTTACAGCTAAATGACATTACGTGACCATACTTCCTGTCCTTTATCTCCTGGCACTGAAGTATCAGCTGCGTGCATGAGAGAAAGCAGACATTAATTTCCACTTCTCCTAAGTGTTCAGAAATTTGTGCATAGAGGGTGAAATTGAAAAAGAGCTATTATAAAAGTATTGTAAGGTTCATGAGCCAAATCCATCTTAGTTCTATCTGAAGAGCTACAAATGCTTGTGCATTTGAGGATAAGTATTTTTCAAAGTTCCTTGTTGTTACAGAGAATTTGTCTGTAATATCTGTCAAATAATATTGCTAGTGAGAAAAAGAATGTGTCTAGTACAAGGTTGTTAAAGATAAGAAAGGAAATGAAGAAGGAAGAAGCAATGTAGCAGAAGTTCATTCCATGGTTTCTTTCACACGGTGGAAATAACAATGTCCAGGATACAATGTCCAAGTAATAACAATGTCCAAGCAGTACAAAATTCTGCTGTCTTACAGAGGAAGCTTGATTTTTGGATGGATTTCCATCCAATTATTCCTGCAGTTTCAGATGCAGCTTCAGAAGGTAATTTTATATAATATCTTGGGTGTCAAGCATGTGAGAAAGCCTGGAGATGAATCAGTTCATACCTGGTCCTCAAGGGTTTTACAGTCTCAGGGCAATTTGGTGCTCCCCAGTATGGACTTTTTTCTGTCCAGAAGGATTAAAATGACCCATTGGGCAGCAAGGGCTTTTAAAACATGGCAATGCTTTGTGAGTTACCCTTTTTTTATCCAGTGGTGAATGCAGAGGCAGACCAGGTAATTAAACTTTCTGAGAGTAAGTTGTACCACAGGGAGAGCAATTCTCTGTGGCATTTTGAGATGCATCAAAATGTTGGCATGATAAGCTCATGTAAGCATTATTATTCCAAAGTTTAAGGAAACAGAGAATGGGAGAGATGGGGATCTAATACAAAGGCTGGATTTTAGAAGAACACAGGAACTTGTACTTCATGTGTGAGGCCTTTCTGTTTCATTGAGGGGCCATGTCTTAGTCACAGGTCCTCACTGCTCTGTGCTGTTGCTCAGAACTTTCAGCCTAGCTGCAGAACACTGCTGTTCGGTTCCACTTGCATTTACCAGCACGTCTGTGGCTTGTGCTACCAACCCACCAGTGCCTCCAGCCTTTGGTAATGGGAGTAACTGCCTGAGGGAGTATGGAGGAGAATACCCTGAACCAAGAATGAAGTGCCATTAAAGGAAAAGCTGAGCATTTTTCCCAGGAGGGTGTCTTATACTTCAGCAAAGCTGGAAAAGATTAAAGTGCAATTTTTGTGCTGGCTGCCTCGTGTGCAAGTGGTGCATGCAGAGTGAGTGGATGTCAAGCTGCGATTCCCTTGTGAGAGCAGAGCATGTATATAAATCACCTCTGCTTGCAGATTCATGTGGAGGTATCCTGCTCACTTCAGTGGGCTTCATGATGGTTTGAGGTTGGGCTGTGGGAGCAGGGTCAGGGTTATCATGATGGATGATATGTGACCACTTATCTAATCTAAATCCTGACCTAACCCCTCATGCAGGGTGTGAAAGTGACACAGAAGCAAAAAGTAGAACAAAAAGGAAGATGTTTGGGTATGATCCATATAATAACTATTAATCCAGCCTCAGGTGGCTTTTGAGGCTTCACATTCTTCTCTCTCAAGTCTGAGACGTGCATTTCTACTTTATAAATGCTACAGTGTACCAAGCTGGAGCTGCTCTTGCACACACTCAATCCCAATGCGTATGTGCTTGTGGAAGTTCTGTAGCCTCCAGATTTTACACCATGGATTCATTTATGTGTAACTGCAGGAAATGCATTTGGGAGGCATTTTGTGATACACTACACATCATGTAAGGCAATTCACTTAATTCATGTTGAATAATTGCTTTATAGATACCTTTGGAAATACTAAGGGAAACCAGCAGGTTTGTAATTCTGCTGACATAATTATTCTTCCTGATGTTACCATCTCAAATGGTCAGGAGACCTGAAGTCTGCCCTTCTCTTTGGTTTTTTCTCCATCATATTTGCCTATAATGCCATACACAGTCTTTGTAAGCAAAAGATAAACACATGGTGCATGAATCAGTGGAAATTTCTTTTGTAAAATCTCTGTTTGTAAGTATGGGAAGTAAAGAACAAAGTTTCTAGTGTAACAGAATTTCTGTAGCATAGAAAATAAGTTAGGTGGAAAAAAATCCTCCAAACCTACAGAGGCAGTGCTCTGCAGTCCTTTGATGAAGTTAGCAATGTTATCAATAGAGAGGTTTTTCTTCTATTGTCATGAGCAATTCCTGGACTTCTACTTCAACAGAAATAAAACCCCATAAGCACATGTTTATGAGTTCTACTGACCATTGTCTAATTTAAGAATAATTACATGAAACAGGGAGGATGTAGGAAATATAATCCACACAATTTTGCAGTGAATTGCATGGGCAACCTATTTGACCAGTTATAATAGAGTGTCATACATGGCTATTTATAAAGCAATCAAGCTATTTTTCCTTCTGATTTTGAACCCAAAGAATGGTGATTCATGCTCCCCATGCTGTTAGCACCATGGCTCTGTGCTTTCCAAGTGGGAAAATCGGGCTGAGAGAGACTGGAGAACTAACATTTGAGAATCCACCTACACTCAACAACTTTGAGCAAAAATACTTCAGCACTGAATCCTAGAGTCTGGGTTTCCTACCCTGAAGCCCCAGGTTCCACCGACTTCATTTCTGAATGACTGGCTTTAGCCAGATGGAACTTATAACTGAAGGGCAGTGGAAAAAAATTAATATATGAACAAGAAGTATTTAGACTTCCTTCATGCCACATAGGTTGCTGTAAACCTTCCCCAAAATCTGCCTGCAATGTTCAGAGGAGCGTTTGGGAAAGATTTCCTTCCAGGGCTGCTTGATGGAAGGGTGGGAGATCTGTCCTGCACTGGCAAAGATTGTTCAGCATCAAGACTGGTGCTGAGAAGGAAATGCTAAGGGACACAATTTTGCCATGTGTGAAAAAAAAATTAATATCTTTAAAAGAATTGTATTTTCCCTCAAACAATTTGTTGGAACAGTCTCATTCTTTGGGGAACTGCATTACATCCTATCTACACATCCTCCTCCTCCAGTTTTTACTGTCAGTCTGTTTCCATTGTGTCTGGGTGAGAGCAATGTTAAGTAGCAATCTTCTAAAAATTATCCTAGCTTCTTAGTACCTCTGAACACTTCTTTAGCATTTAATAACAAATGTTTATTGCTTTGCAGTTAGTGGATCAGAAGAAAACATTAAGAAGTTCTGCATTTTTAAATTTGAAAACTTGTTTTCACCTACGGTATTTCAGAAGAGAACAGCTTAATGGATTATTTGGTATAATGAGAAATATTTTCTTTTCCTACTGTCTTTATTTACGGTGCAAGGCAGTGGTGATTGCAGCAACAGTTATTCTCTCTATTCCCTTCCCGGAATAGTCACAACATTTGTATTTCTAGAAGAAAAACACGCATTGCTTACCTTCAAGCCATATGAATCTCTGGAGCAGAGGTGGTGGTACTTCGTGTCAAATATATCCCAAACACCACAGCTCTCCACCGTGGCTTTTCCCCAGCTCTCACAGGCTTTCAAGCAGACTTTTTGTATTCAGTATTCACGCACACGCAGGGGAGAAAAAAAGAAACAAATCACCTGCCTGACTCCCTGCAAACTGGGACTGGTACAGATGGAACTTGCAGTGGTTAAGCCCAGGCTGAGCTGGCAAGTGCCAGAACTTCAGGAGCTCCGGGAGCGCGTTAGCTTCCCGGGAAGAGGCGACTCCGGAGCCAAGCTCTCCCGCAGTAATTCGCTGCCCGTTTCTATCGGCACATTGCTGGGTGGAAAAGCAGCGTCTCCGTCTCCATTTCCCAGAGCCCAGCTTTGGCAAGCAGCTGCTCAGAGCCGCCCCTTCCTCCCACGGCGGGATCGCACCAACCTGTTCCCCCCGCAGCTCCCCGGGATGGGCGCGGGATGCGATTCCCCGCAGCGCTTCCCTTCCTGCCTCTCCTGCCGGGAGGAGGAGGAGTGGGAGGGTGGGGAAGGGTGGTGGTGGTGGGGAAAGTTTCCTTCGCCTGAATCCCACCGACTCACGCCGGGGAGAAATCTCTTCCCCACGGGGTGCTTTGCGGCTCGGCTGCCCCGGGGGTGCGGGACGCGGCTCTGCGGGGACTTCAGCACCGGGAGAGGGAACAGAGCCCGGGATGGGGGGGACAGAGGGGAACTGGGGACAGCAGCGGATCCCCCCCCAACACACACACCCCCCGAGTTAAAAAAACTCTTTGTTAAGGAGCTCTTCCTCGGCACGGTCTGGCTTCCCCCCAGGCTGAAATTCTCACCGGAGCTCCTGGTTTAAACAGGCAGCAAACAGACCCCTGGAACCCAAATACCGAGGGAAACCGGTTCCTGAAGGGATGATGGAAGTGTTAACTGCTGTTGCGATATTTTCAATATCTTCCTATAGTTTGATGTCTTTTATACCACCTAACTCTCACGGCATCAGGAGACCATAATCTGAGGGTTGTTTCCTAAATTAAGCTTTTCTTTTTTTTCCAGAAATGTCTTGATTCTCTTCTCTAAATGTAATTTTGTATTACCAAACAACACCAGACAAAGAGAAAATGTAATGAAACCCACCTCTACATTAGGTTTTAAAAAGAGCCAATCCTTGGAGGATTCTCTACAGAGCAGTGAATCTGGAGTGCTGCTCTCAACCTTTTCTGACTGTGGAACCCCAGATGTTTCACATCAGAGCTACTGATCCCTTTAGGACATTGCATACATGAACTGGTGTGAAATGTCCTCTTGTCTCTCTCAGTCATCTTTAGTGTTTAAGTCAAACATAATTCTCTTAAACTTTCCAAGTGTTATTGAAATAGTTGCTGTCCAAGTAAAGTTCCACTTCCAGTGCCAGGGGAGTCAAACACATGGTAGTGCTGACACCTTTAACACAAGCCCCAGGAACTGTATGTAACATTGTAGTAACCTGGAAGTACTCCCCTGAAGTGCTAAACTGCTCCTCAGGGCCAGTGAAGGAGGTGTTGGTTTTGTTTTATCTAGAATGCTGATTTCATCTTAAAACTGTGACAGGGAGATCTTAGTACCTTGGACACGTTGCTTGCCTCAGTGATTTGATGGATGGACAACTCTTATTTGAGATGTTTATGCTTTCTTTGAGACCAGACTCTTGTCCCCTCCTGGCCTGCCTGGAAATGCTGGTTTTGTACACTTTCCATCCTCTCCTCTATAAGAAGTCAGCTATACTCTGAGCCAAGAGAACAGCAATTCAGTACCTGGTAACCAGGTAATGCCTGAGCTCTGAGACTCGGTCATCTGCCTGGGCCTTCTGATTTACAGTGAAGATTTTGTGGTTAGCTGCTTGTAAGAGACATCTCTCTGTTTCTGCCACCACATTTTCTAGTCCTACTAAAGAAAACAGCTTTTATTCTGCCGGCCAGAAAGCTATGAAATAAAGCTGTGGCTGGTCTGGTGGAAGCTGGTGTTAAATACCACATCTCTTGCCTGTGCTGGAAATGCATCTAAACTGTTAGTCTGTAATGTGAAGAGCAACATCCTCAGCTGGTGAAAACTGCAGGAGAATTTAATTGGCCTCTGTAGCTGTCCTTATAAAGCTTAAAGTGAGATTCTTTTCCCTTGAATTTTGTATCAAGAATTTCAATAAATGCCCTAGAGTTAGATGATTCATGGAGGATAATAAAGCACAATAACAGGAAAAACTGCCATATAAAAAACCCGAATCCTGAACCTGAAGCCAAAATAAAATGAAGCTTCGAAACAGCAAGTATAACCTTTTTTTTTTTTTTTTTTTTTTTGGTGTTTGCAGGAAGATCTGTGACTAGCTCTTTGGGTAGAGGTTGTTCAGCAGCAGCTCTGTGCAACTAGAGAGTTCTGAAGGGTTGTTACTTGTTAATATGGAGCAGAAAAATAACTCCTAGGGTGTATGTCCTCACTGATTTTAGGGATGTAGCAAGTGTAGTACAGTTCCAGGGGGAAAATATTGTTAGTTTCTGCAATATTTCCTCAACATATGTTTTATCTTTTTTCTTTTTAACAGAAAACTTAGTCATCTGAACAGCACTGGAAGTGGAGTAAGAGAGGCTGTGTCCTACATGTTCCCATGCCACCAAAAAAGTAAAATGTCAGTGAAATATCAGTCATGAAGATCCTCACAACAAGATACCTCATAATTCTACTGTTATATCACATGCTGCTGATGTGGAAAGCTCTAAAGAAAAAAGGCAGAAGAGGAAATATTTCTGACTCCACTGGGGACAATACAGAGTCCAGAACTGTAGGATGAGCTTCCCTGCAACTTTATCACAACTTTGTTTTCTGTGTCTGGCTCATCTTTTTGCCTTTGCTTTTCTGGCATCAACATTCAACAAAGATTTTCAGAGCAAACTATTTCAGTGTCCACAGTTCTTCCTTCAAGTATAAAGAAACCAAACTCCTTAACATAAATTGATTGATACAAGTACATCACACACACTTCTAAACGGTGCTCAGGTCTCACATGAAGTGTGTCACACAAAAAGTAACTCAGAACAGGGCAGAACACTCCTGGGCACAGTGCAGCAGTACTTGTTAGCTAGAAGATGCAAAGAGTCTCTTTCAAAACACTGCTTCTGCAGGATCCTAAAGAGTGCCCTTCTTCTGAAGGCTGATGCTATGCAGGTTAGGGGGAAAGTCAAAGAAATACAGTAATAAGCCCAGGATATTCAACCCCAGCACGCCCTTTCCCTACTGTGCTTGCAGCCCCTGCAGCCACTGTTACACTCCAGATTTAGTCATCAGAAGCCCAGTCAAGGTCTGAAATGCCAGTCCCACTTCCTCTTGCCCTAGTTGCAGACCACTCTGCCATGCGTTCTTCATCCCTTTACAGCAGCTAGCAGCTGGAATATTTGTAGAAAGGTCAAGATGGATCCCTGTGCAAATCTGAATGGCAGTTGGCAGGAGTTCTCTCTCCTCCTTCACCAAGGACTGCTGCAAAGTCATTTGGCTCAGTGTTGTGCCACCTTTCTTATAAATACACGGAACAGCATATTAGCATTTTTTTGCAGAAGATGCTTTCTCTCAGGGCAGGCCTATATCTGACTTCTCAATAAAAGTGTTGAAGCTCAGGAAGGCAGATTAGTCATAATGGGCCTTGGGAACTTGAATGCTCTGTATTCTTTCCATCTGTTCTGCCAAAAGAAGTAACATTACCAGACTCTTAATTGTACTCACTTCCAGTACAGAGGGAGTCTTCACTTTCATCAGCAGAAGGGGCAAATAGAATTATTAGGGTCAGAATTACCTTCTGGGAAATGATTAACTCTTTGCCTTGCACTGGTGCATGAAAGCTAGTTAGTCATCCCAGAGAAAGGAGCCATTACTGGCTATAGGCTCACCTGTAACTGTACTATATTAAATCTATCTTTGGGAAATTCAAGCTCTTACCCAAGCTGTGGGTACCCATCCAGCACGCTGTAATTTTAATAGAATGAGCTAGCAATTAGGTGTAAAAATGATGGGCTGCATCCCAAGTACCTCACCTGACATGATCTAAGGGTCTGGCCTGATAGTTTCTGGAGTGCATTCTGTGTTCCTTTTTTATTGTAATCTAACAGAATGTACAGGAATGCCAAGGAGCCCTATCTTGGAAGACACAGTCCCTCCTGCAGTGCACACTGATGCTAACACTCAGTTACCAATTCACATCAGCACATTACCAGCCCACTACACACAGCTGCTGGCCAGGCCTGGCTTATTTGTTTATTTCAGCAAATTCCAAAGAATTGTGTCCCTCCAGATGATAATCTTTGTATCCCTGGGGGTCGATTCAGGTACCCACACTGGGTCACCTGTGATACCTGCTGGCATGGAGCCTGTGTGGGTTAGGCAGCTGCTTAGCATCTCATGTTTGACCCTATCACTGTGCCCCTCAAAGTGGAGTGCTTGCTACACACCTGCTGCATTCCCAGTGCATTTGAGCTGGGCTCCAGTTTAGTCATGCCCCTCTGGAAATGACTGAATCAGTTCATTTCAGGTTTAAGAAATCAATAGTCTTCTGTGTGAAATGTCTTCAGAAGCCAGGATGGATATTGATACCTCTCTGGAAAGGAAATGAATTCTCATCTTCTATATTTTCCAAAGATGGGCTAGGAGAGTGCTACCTTTTCCCATGAATAAGGAGTCAATAGTGAGTTAAAAATATTTTTTCCCAAAACAATGCATCAGAAACTTCTAATATTAGAGAGAGGATTGAAAAAAGGGAACTCTGACCTGCCTCTGCCTCATATTTACTGTGGGGGACTGGACAGGTTTTTGCCTTTTCTCTGTCTCAGCTTCAAATTAGGCCACAGTTTCTTGATTACCATGGGCTTGGAGTTTACATGTTCGTCAGCATCTCACGTGCTCAACCAAGATTCAGCTCAATCTGAATTCTCTACCTGTTTAGGTGCATCAGGTCTGTCCCCCTGCAGACAAATTTATTGTTAAAACTCCATCTGGATAGCATGACTTGAACTGCCCTGCATGCCATTACTGGGTATCCTGAGACAATCAACCATAGAGGGCCAAATCTGAGCCTGCTGTTTGAAGCTGAGGCATCTGAAAAGTTTGAGGTGCTGTGGAAGTGGTAAACACACTGGTGTTCATCTCCCTGCCACGGGTTTCCTTCTTCTGGTGTGAGAATATTGAAACCAATATATTTACTTTAATGCACAGGATAGTCTGAAGACTTTCCTAAGTCCACTGTAATTACTAAAATAGCCCCAAATGTAGAATAGCACTATACAACTTCTGTTGTTTCTCTTTTAATTGTTTACTGATTCCTGCAGTTGTTTTTAGTCTTGAAAGTTCTTATTCCATTCCCAAAGGACTCCTGACTGAGGAAATGCTATCAGTGCACGTTAAAAGAAAATAAAATTTGCTGTAGCTGTGCTAAAAAAGCATTGGCCCAGCTCTCTAGAGAGCAAATCCAGGCTTGAAGCAGTGTCAATAATAATTTGTAAGTGAACAAAGGGCTGAGATATGCATCCTGATGCTCTCGGGGCTGCAGAGTACACATTTCTTAATTCTAAGGGTGGCTTTTTGGAAACTAAAATCTCAGATAATTTCCTTCTTGTGGATAACTCTAAAAGATGCACTGCTGAAAGGGGCAGAATTCCATGGCATTGCCATTGTTCCTCACCAGCTGATGCCTTTTGTGCTGGATACCCAGCTCACTGCCTGTAATACCATTCACAGCAGGTAAGGACAAGACTATGATGATTTGGGAGCACCTGCCTAGGAGCAGTTTATGAATTCTGATTAACCTGAAGAAAATTCACTACCTAAATGTTCCAGTGTTGGTGGAGTTGGGCAGGTGCTGTCAGAGCTGCATCACACATGCTTCACACCAGGGAGGCAGAGAAATGGGAAACTTTGATGGCTCCCATTCAGTTGGAGGCACTCACAGAGCATACGTGTAAATGTCCCAAATTTTGAATGCTAACTAGGCTATTTTAAAAGAGGGAAGGAGAAGAGTCTTCCTGTTCTTGCCATCTCTTTGTCTGGTGCTTTTTCTCTGCTAACAAAGGCCCTTGGGAAGCTTGAGTGTTGGCAATCAGCTTGGAAAAATTCACCTGGATTGCAAGAGCCTCTTTTCTGCCTTTTCGTTTTTGGGGTTTTTTTGTTGTTTTTTTTCACCTCCTTGTTATTTTTCCAAAGCCTGGCAGCCAGTGGAGACATGTAATTAAAGTTAATTGTGATTGCTTTGTGATGCAGCAGCCCCCCCACTGCTGTGGCTTCGGGGTGCCACTGGCTGCTGCCTCAAAGTGACAATTCTAAAGAAAAACTCTTCTGTCCCAGTCCCCACAGCCCCATGCCAGCCTCCTGTAGTGTCCAGCCATGGCACTTCCAGCACACAAAGTGTCTCCCACATCTCTGGCTGCTCACAGAGGGTTGGGGGGGAATCTCATCCTCTCATCTTCTTGATGCTCAACTCAGGCCACATTGTCAGCACCTGAAAAAAGTGGTTGGTTAAGGTTCTGCTCTGACACACAGGAAAATAATGGCATTAGGGACCAGGGGAGTTCAGTTTTCCCAAGGTTTTTAGTGCCTGCTTTTTGTGGCTGGCTGTGACAGATCTATGGCAGAGCCTCTGGTACTGATCAATACTTCAGCTGCAAGTTTTCCTCCCCGAGGCAGAGGAGGAGACTGACAACACTTTGATGCATGATCAAACACAATCCTGTCACATCCTGCAATTATATATTAAATCCTTTCTACCCTTTTTCCAATGCCTGGAATTTTGCTCCATTGTGCCTCTTGGACACACCATGATTTCAGAAGTATCTGCATGAAATAACCTGCCCTGGGTGTTTTGGGTTTTTTTCTTTTGTTTAAAAAAGGCATTTCCAAATAGCCCTCAAAATACCTAATTTAGCATCATTATGGGCTGGTGCAGTGGTTACCCAGTGCACTGCAATACAGTGACCTAACTCCTGGATTCTTGGGCAGCAAAGGTTTTAAACCAGACCCACAAATCCGATGCCAGTTCCAGTCTGACACCAGAATGAATGTCTGAGAACCCTAGGAAAGGAATATTCACAGTGAGCCAGAGAAGCTGCAATTGTTCAGTATTAATAAAAACTCCAGGGATGGACACCCACAGGGGGCCTCAGTCTGTTTCGAGCAGGACAGGAGTCAAAGCCTATCAAAATTCTGAGTATCCTGAGGTTTTCAGACCCCACAGGAGATTCAGCAAATCCCATGGGAGGGTTCCTGTTTCAGACAGTGAATATCAGCTGCCAAGAGTGCCTTTAGGATTCTCTGAGAGCTCTGCATGTTGCTGCTAGATAATATTCCTCCTGTCCCTGGCTAGCCTCTCGTTGCTGGAGTTGATTTCCTCAGAATGCCTCTCTAGCAATTTCCCTTCAGAGAGAGCAAATATAAAGTCAGTATTAATCACAGGGCTGAACATCCCTTGGTGCAGGAACAGCTTGTGAAGGAAAGCAGTTTTCCTTTGGTCTGGAATCAGTGGTCAGTCTGTTTAATTAATAGATTTCTTTGCAGAAATCTCTTTCCTTCCTGCCTGCTGCAAACCCAGCTAACTAATCCAGCTCACTTGTCCTTTTCTGGATTACAAATATCTTCCTAAATCCCTGACTCTGTGCTCTCCTGTACCTTACTTTGAGGGTGCTCTGCTAACTCTTTTTCAGAAATGAGATTCACGAGTACCTGGATCCTCTTTGCAGTGAGGGAAATAATTACTTTACGCGATATAATTTGCTTAAAACCATGACAGTTTTAACTATAGTTTAAGGCTAAATGACTGTTCAGCAAGACAGCTGATAAAATTCACCCTGTAATAAGACTGAGGCAATGTAAACAAGCCCAGCCCATTTAGGGCTTTGTGTTAATATAGATGTCAAATACTCCTTTCAATATCTCTAAATTTCCCAAACCACCAGACTTTTTCCTCCTTTATAAATGTATTTGTAATAGATCTCATCCTTTATCACCTAAACCCACAACATATGTCTGCCCTAACTCACTATAACTGATTATGCTGTAATGTAAATTTACCTTGGCAGTAATATACTCCAACATGTTGAAAAACTACAAGCACCTGTGAGACAATTAAAGGATGAGTTCCTGCTCCTTTTAAAAGCCCCCATGAGGAAAAGCCCCACTTCCTAGGCCTTTGCAGAAGGGCAGGATCAGCAGAAAGCTGAGGTGAGAGCTCACATCATCTGCTGGGCCACGCTCAGGACCTCAGAGAACTCTACCAGGTAGGGCTGAGAATCAAACCAGGTCTGGGCAAGATGGAGCAAAAGAGGTTTTCAGCTCTGGATATTGGAGAAGGGATCATTCCTCTGTACATGGCACTGGTGAAACTACAACTTGAGTCCTGTGTTTGGTTTGGAGCATCTCAACCCAGGATAGACACTGAGGGGCTGGAGCAGCTCCAAGGAGGCTGCTGAAGGGTCTGGAAAACAAACCTGAGGAGCACTTGAGACAGCTGAAAGTGTTTTGTCTGACGAGGAGGAGGATGAAAGGAGGTTTTTAGTAAGGAGGAGGTCAGTCCCTTCTCACTAGGAACCAGCAATGAGAAGAAAATGGCTTCAAGTAAGAGCAGGAGAGGTTTTGGTTGGATGTTAGGAAAAACTTCTTTACAGAAGTGGGCTGGGCAGGGAGGCAGTTGGATCACCATCCCTGAATATCATCTTGATCATAATATCACCCTGATTTGGTGTTTAGGGATATAGTTTAGCAGTGGGCTGCTAGAGCTGTAGACTTGGGTTAAAGATTGGACTGGATGATTTTACAGGTGTTTGACAACCTGAAAGATTCGATGGTAATTGGAACAAGTAGGGGGCTTAGGGCTTGATCTCAGGTTTACTGATATCAGTAGAAATGCTGCTGTTCACTTCCATGTGTTTTGCATCAGACCTTTTGAGTGTCTGAATTCAGAATACTGGGCAGGTGGAAATCACACTTGTCGAGGGGCTGAGTCATTACTGAAAACTAAATCCCTTTTTTTGCAGCATCCCAGCAGGCTAAATAATGCCAAACGATTCTAATTTGAATCACAACCAATAAGGGAGTATCTCTGGGGCCTGATGTCCTCTAACCTGCTCAGATAATAACAGTGATACGATTGCAATTATGGCAATAAAGCTCAAAATTCATTTGCAGTTGCTTGAGTTGGGTGATTTATTGCTTGGCAATTACCTTGCTGGAGTCTAGAGGGGGAAATAATCTCCCCTATTTACATAATCAAGGCGTCAAAGTCTTTAGAGCAGGGCATGCTCCCAGCAAATGGCCCCACCATGTGTGTGTGGTAGGATCCCTTCATTTTTGTAGCTTGTGCTGCATTTGTTGGAGCTATTTGCCTACAGCAAAAGTTTACTGTCTTCTACTAATGAAGTGTAATTTACATGAATGTACAGAGTTCTTCCTGCATTATTATCAGCTTGCTAAGGCCCTTTCAGAGGTAGCACTGACCTTGGTTCTGTGGCTGCAGGGGGGCTGCAAAAGGATTTGTGGAGGTGAGAAAATTAGATGAGTTTTTAGTTTCCAAAAAGCTACCTTTAGAATTAAGAAATGTGTGTTCTGCAACCCCAAGAGCATCAGTATGCATATCTCAGCCCTTTATTCACTTACAAATTATTATTGACACTGCTTCAAGCCTGGAAATCTGCTCCCTGAGGACGTCAGTGCTGTGGACACACCAGGTGAGAAGGAAAACTAGAATAATACCTTTGCCAAAAGCTGGCAGAACAAAAGGCAGAAAGAATTAAATTCATGGGCAGAATGTCTGTGTGGCTATTTTTTTGTGGTGGGTTAGTCTGTTTAGTTTCAAAGGGGCCTTGATCTATCTGTTCCAAACTTACAAAAATCCTTCATTATTTTCTAAAAATACAGCCCCACCCTTCCCAGCACAAGCCACACTTTCTGTTGGGCTTTAGGGGAAAAAAGAAAAAAAAAAAAAAAAAGAAGAAGAAAAAAAAAAAAAAAAAAAAAAAAAAAAAAAAAAAAAAAAAAAAGGAAAGGAAAAAAAAATTAATGTCAGAACATACTATGTGGCTGTAATAATACAAAATTTGAGGCTGCAATATCAAAGTTCTCTGATCTGGGCATATTTCCACTTGCTTATTGAAACTTAGATTTTTTTTTTCACCTATTTCCTTCAGTAAAGTTTCAAATTATTTGCTCTTCTCACAATAAATAGAGCTTAAAGATGTTTTCATAATATTTTTGTAAAATTCAGTGCATTTTAGTTCATTTCTTCCAGAATAATAATAATGTTTAAAACCTTCAGATTAGAGATAAGCAGCTGTTAACCAAACCTCAGCTGTATGCATTTTCTTTGGCTGAACTACTCAAGCACTTCTGTGGGCCCAACAGGGAGTTGAAAAACTGCAGATTGTTTATTAAATGTTAAAAGATTTTAAAAATTCTTGAGTGTTAACAACAGATTAGGTGAGACTCTAAGACTCCCTGGCACTGGGTCTCTAAGACCCTTGTTTTCTGTAATAATATATCTGGGTTCAAAAGGGGTTTTGTTTGTAGAGATGTTAACAATTACTGTGAGGAGTTATTAATTTTAAAAACCTAAAACCTGATTTTTATTTTTTTTTTGATCTGTAGGTAACATGTAATGTTTTCCTTGACTGAACATTAGGGACCCTGAGGCTTTGCAGGTGTTTCATTTGGTGCCCCCAAAGTCTGCAAACAAGCAAAGCCAGAGCCTGTTCTCCATTTGGTCTCTTACACACACCTGGAGCAGAGAAATCTCCTCAGGTCTGGTTCCAAACACTCTGCTCTGAAGGGTGTTGGGGAAAAACACCTAAGAAGAAAGAAACCAATTAAAAAAAACCCCTAAAACAACAACAAAAGAAATCCCAAACAAACAAAAACAAAGATAAAACAATCACACACAAAAACCAAACTGAAAGAACAAAACAAAAACAAAAAAAAAGCCACACAGAAAAAACCCCCAAAGCAAACAAAAGGAAAGCCCAAAACCACCCATCTACATTTTCAGCAGGGATTTGGAGTGTCTTCTGTATATTTTTAGTGAGTGCTGATTGATCTCTGCCTGCTTGGGATTCTTTATTGCTAAGGTGAGTGCCAAGTTAGAGCAGTAAATTTCAAAAATATTTCTTATAAAGGGTTTTTCTTGGTGTCCCTATACTTTTTTTTTATGCAGTACTCAATCACCATAGAGAAATTTCTACAGAAATGAAAACTTGCACAGTAATTCTTGTGCAGGAGAGCTCACTTTGCTGCATGATGTGGCTCTTTGAACCCCGAGGCAGCAGAGATCAGGAACCCAGCCCATTTTGTTATTTATACAAAGCTGAAGTGAGTGGATGTTTTAATGAGCTGCATGTAACCCTTTGGAAATGCTGTTTGCCTCTTTCTGAAAGTAAATAATCCAGAATGCTGACTCATAAATTGCAGCAAATTAAATTATTCTTTTTATCTCTGAAGTTGTCAACAGAGCAAAGATGGAGGGGATTATATAAAAAATCATTATCAAATATTCAAATATTTCATCTCCCTCGGGGAGAATGCAGATTTCTGTGCTGCAGGCACAGGGCAATTGCTTGGAAGTGTTCTCATGGGAAGAGATAGGAAAATGCAGGGTGGAGAATTGTCCTTTGTGTTGTTTTGAAGTGATGGAATGCTATGGCATCTGCTGTTCCAGAACTGTGTTTTATCTCCTGGGTGCAGAAGTGTCCTCTGCACTGAACTGGTGCAGTGAGCATGCCTGGGAGGCTGGGTGCTGGCAAATCCAGTTTACAGCACTGGCCCAGAAGTCTGGCAGCAGCCTGCAGAGCTTGAGCTGGTTTTTTATCCTGTGTCTGTTGATATCCCACCCATAAACAGCACTGATAGTGAGAACAGAGTGTGGTGGGTTTGGTTTTTGATTATGTATTTACATAAAGTTTCTTCTTTTATACCAAATAAATAACAAAACTTCCCTTAAAACTGAGGACTTGGAAGGTTAATCTGACTGTACTCCCATGGAAAAGGAAGAACATGAAAGACCTGATAGAATTTAGAGAAGGAAGCTCTTTTCCTGAGTGCAGGATCCCAGATTGTCATGGGATGAAAGTAACTAGAGAAGGCCTGGAATTGTATTTCAAAATGGAAGTTTGACTTGACATTTCTGAGCCTTGTAACTCTGTGCCTAAAAAATGACACCAGCACTTTTCATATGCTTTTAACAGTGGTTTAATACCAATAATTACCACCACCTTGTAATTAGCTAAGTGTTCTGAATCTCTGCCTGTCATCATGTAAATTGGGTTGTTCCCATGAAAGGATGAGCTTTATGTCTTCATGACTTGCTTCAAGCCTCTGAGTTTTCCTTTCTTGATTCAAATGTTTGTTGGTGAGACCATTGCATATAATGCAGCAATCATTAAAAACTTCCAAGTATCACCATCATCAGAGCTGTGACCGTTTTTAAACTTTTTAAGGGATTTTTTCATCTCTGTCATTTGACAGAGGATGGAGATAATCTTAGAATCATGGACTGGTTTGGTTTTGAAGGGGCCTTCAAAATAAGTAGTTTCAACTCCCCCGACATGGGCAGGGACACCTTCCACTGGACCAGAGAATTAGATGAGAACTTTTTGTTGCAGAACTGAAAGCAATTTTCCTTTTCCTCTTTTCCATCCTAATTAAGTGGCATTGTCAGGGATGGGCCACCTGCACTCCTGGTCAGGCAAACTCATTGCTTGAATGTGAGCTTACACCTCTCTCCAACATCACCAAATGCATTGCTTCCTGCTCTGAATTAATTTGCAGTGCCTTTCTGGATTCCTTTTGAAGAGACAGAATCACAAGCAACTGAAACAATATCTAGAGGAATTTCTCCAGAGAATGGAAGATAAATATATTTAACTTAGCCTTGAAAGTGGAGCTGGCTTAGCTTGCTCAAGATCACATTAATTCAGCTAGATCAGTTTCCAAAGAATTTGCCAGTGTAGCTCTTGCACCATCTTTCTACTGATTTTCAGAGGATTTTGTTCACTGAATTACGAAAAAAAAATGTTTTCAAGTGCAATTTTTAATTATGCTTCTAATTAGGGGGAAAAGCTGTCACAGAAATTATTCCTTTTAATTGTCACACAGAAAATTAAGTCTCAAGTTCACATTCCTATTATTACTGATTTTTCTTGACAATTTGTATAGTTCTGAGATGCAGAGCATTTTGTTGGGCTAATGTAACCTCTGAAATGCAAAATACCTGTGCTGAGGATCTGGAGATGCTCTGAGGGAGGGAAATTCAGAGCAGAGGATACAGAACCTTCTTCCACAGGGGCTGCTGGAAGCTTTTCCTTGGATTTGTTCCCAGAGTGTCAGGAAACACACCAAGGTGCTAGGCTTGACTGTTCCTGTTTAGGGCTGTTAAGAAAAAGTCACTTGAGGGCTGAAGCTGCTGGCAGGATTGATTCCAGGGCATGCAGGAAGGGGTTACAGGGCTTGGATGCTCCTCCCTACCATGCGCCTTTCCTTCTCCACTGGGAATCTCTGCAAAGTTCAGGGAGAGAGTTGTATGTGTTTGCAGAGAGCTCACCTGCTCTGATGAGCCCAAGCTTCCAGCCCTTAGGAGACTCTTGTTCCTGTTAAATAAAAGGCAGTAAAGGTCAGTGCTGCATGGCAGATCAGTTAGGTTGGAACTCACAGGATTTTTCCCAAGACTCTGGAGTTGACTTTGGGTCTCCTGCGTTTGAGGCCAACATTCTAGACACCAGGCTCTCTTTTATTGTCTGCTGGAAGTTTTGTTGGACCTCACAGTTAAACTGTAAAAAACAGCATAGTTAGGAAAAAAAAAAAAAAAAAAATCTCAAGAGTGATCCAACTGTTTCCATTTACTGATTCCACACATCCTCCTCCACCACTAGCAAAGGGCTTTTTCATCAGTTAGTAAAGGAGTTATAAGAGGCAAATTTGTGCTTGGAGATTATCTGCACTTTTTTATTTTTCCTTTCCCTTTGCATTCATTTGAGGCTTAAACATGGAATCTGCAGAATGCATCACTGCTGCAATCAGAATCCTTGTTGTTAAGAGGGTTTCAACTGCTAATCGCACAGAGAGATTCCGCAGTGTGTAATTTAGATTAAATCAGCAGATAAAGATGCTAACAGGCTGCTTTTTATCGAACCAGCAAAGAGAAACCTATCTTCAGGAGCTGGCTGCAAAGCTGGTGTGAAAAGTCACTGCTGACTGGACAAATAGCAGCCCGGATGAAAATCTTTTCCTTAAATTTTACATGAGAGTGTGCTGCTCCAGGCTACTTTGGACGTGTCTTCCCAGGCTTGAAAATTTTTTCTTGTAGCCAACATTATTTCTTCATTGTGTTAGCATTATTTTTACCAGGGAATGGTTGAACAGGTATCAGGAAGAAGTGGTTTTGCTTTGGATTCCATGAGTTTGGGGTGCCTTCAAGGCTCATGGACTGGTAGTGAAAGTTCAAGGTATGTGCCTTTTGTGTGGTGTTCCTCTGTACTGCTGAGTACAGCAGGAAGTCATCTGCTGAAATTTTTTCCTTCCTTACTTCTACAGAAAAAAAATCAAGCCATCCAGCTTACAGCTACATTAGGTGATGGAGAAATTTGTACCAGAGAGCTCTTTAGTAGATGATTTCACACCAAACACTATCAAGAAACTGGTGCTTTTGATTAGAGGACAGCAGATCTGAATTGATTTGCAAGTCAGTTTTCAGCTACCTGAATGGCTGCTCCTGGCCAAGATTTGAGGAGATGTGAAATAGTGTGGCACAGTGTGTGTAAACTGTGTCCTTCCCTCTGTCACTCACCACCTGGAGTCTGTGTGTGCCCAGCATCTCAACTGCAGCATCGCCTGATTCTGGCTTATCTTTAGGACAAGGTCAGTACAATATAATGTCTTCTCTGCATCCCAGAATGCTCAGATCTTGTTCTCCTTGTTGGCATTAATTGTAACTTTTGACAGTGCTTTGGAAGGCAGAAAGGAACAGAGGCAGACAAATGAATGGGATGGTTATGGCCCTGCCTCACTGTGGCTGATGGAAATGAAGCTGCAAGGTCAGAGAAAGCAAGAGCTGAGTCTGCTGCAGCTTCCCTGAGACAGCTGGGCTGGGGCACAGCTCAGTCCTGTGTCCTACAGGTGGAGCAGCACCAGGTAGGCAGTAGGAGACCTGTGAACATATCCTGAGTGACTCTTGAGAGGCAAATCCGAGCTGCAAGTGTTCAGCACTGCTGGCTGCAGGTCCAGGCAGGCCCCTGGCAGGCGCTGGGCATCAGAGTTTGCTCTGAAGCAGTGGTCCAAGCCCTTAATGCCTCAGCTGCTCCTGGCAGTGCTGTCCTCATGAACTGATGTGGAAGAAGCAGCCTGCAGTAACCCATGATTTGGGCTGAGTTTGATGCCCAGCTCTGACACAGGATCTTTCTGTGTTCTCTGCCTCTGTACCTTGGATCTATGTTGATGGAGTAACAACAGTGATTCTTTGTTCCTGCTGTAAATAAATGCTGTGCAGATGACAGGCTGTGAGGCACTGAGATGCTATGGTAACAGCTGGATAAGTATTGTAGATGACTGAAAATTGCTTTAGGACTGCCATTATTTGCTGGGAGAGAAGATGCCCTATTGCCACGTTCCAGGCATCCCTTGAATTAAGATGTGCCCATATATCATAAAAATAAATCTCAATAACTTTAAACATTGTGCATAATAGGCTACATGAATATTGGTAGCAGGTTGCAAGGAGCTGAGTTAGAAAGACAGTTTCCTCTCACATTAGGCCTCAAACTATGGACTTCTATTCACTCTGCAGCAGTCCAGCTCTGCTCAGCATACTGAGCAGGACATCAATTAAAAAAAATACCAGCTTGTTAAACCATTGATGTAACTAGTTCTAATTATACCTGAAAAATGAAGCCATCATGCAGCAGGCCATCTGTAGTTTATATGGTTTAAAGTCCCTACTGGCTGCTACTTTTTGGCAGACACATGCCAGACAACAGAGAAAGCAAGGAGTTAGCCATCACACCACCATTTAGTAAGTGGCTCTTGCTTTTACCTGAGTGCAGCCTGCTGCAGGCTCACTGCTCTGGCCAGCTGATGTAGCAATAAAACAAGTTATCAGGTTTCACCATGAAAACTTACATTGAACATACCAACACAGCTCCACTCAGTTCAAAGGCAAGTGCAAAGCCTTCTGCTGCTGCAGAGTGAACCAGAGAAAGTTTTCCCTTGCCAGTGGAAGACTGATGTATCTGGAAGCAGAGAGGCTACTATCCCTTCTAAAGCATCCCATTCCTGAAATCAGTTTTCAGAGTAAGAAATGATGCTCATCTGGGCATATGTAGAGTTCCTTTGGCAGTTCCTGTTTCCCCCTTGCTCTGCTCATCCTGGACATAAACAGCCAAATTATGGTTGCTGGGCAAGGGCTACTGAAGCATTTAGTCCCAATACCTCCTTCCCTCTGTGCCCATCACTGGGGTGTCAGGTGCTGCTGTGTACAACAGTGTCTCTGGTGCTATATACACAAATCCATTTTTCTTTTGAAATACTGTAATCTGAACTGAGTCAGCTCTGGGAATGCTTGTGTCCTAGCACCCTCAAAATGCTAAACAGAGACAGTTGTGGGGTTATATGGTGTCAGGCACAACAGAGCCACTGACAGCAGCCAGACTGTTCATGCTTGCTTACTGAGATAACAAGATATCTCACCTTTAAAATATTTTTTTTTTGTGCTTCTACTCCCTGCAGAACAACCCCAGCAGTGTTACAGCTGCAAAAGGCATGCGTGCTCCTGCAGCTCATGACTCTAACCCTGTGAGAGACTTATTCTGTTAGCATGATAAACACATGCTGTAGAGGAACAGCACTAATTATGACCCTGTCACCTTCATCAGCTCCCCACTAATTGTTTTGGCTTTTTTTAATCTCAGTGCTTGGAGATGAAACATGATGTTTGGCTCTGAAAAAGGAGTTCAAAAGAAAAGAGAAGAATTGCATTTTAAAATAGAAGCATCAGGTAGATCTTTCTGTTGGATTTGAAATTCAAATGACAGAAATTATAACTATTTTTTGTGTTATTGAAATAAGGCATGGGAATTTTTTGGAGGACTTTCTGGCACTGCCCGTACTTACTCTCAGTCCACTGATCCACCTTGTTTTGTGTTCATGTAGTGATCCCAGACCAGAATAAAGATTCTCTTGTATCATGTTGTAATAAAACTTCCCCAAACCTTTCCAGTAATAACTCACTTGGTATCTCCTTGTCATGAGCTCTGTGGATCTTAGAAGAATAAGGACCAGGATTCAAGCCTGCAGGAAGAAGTTTTCTACTTCTCCATCCCCCCAAAAATATTAAGTCAGTGGAACAGTGTCTGATTTTTCTGCTGGACATTCCTTGTGGCTGTTCAAGTCTACATAACACCTACACACCAGGAAAAGACCGGGTACTTCTCAAAGTGAAAATCAGTACTAAAATTTATTTAGGGGTAGAACTCACACTCAAAAATCTTTCCAGGTGCCCATCAGTCTATGGCCTGATCACTCATGGCTGCCTTCAATAATTTTCACAAGCAGTTTTTCCAGGAGCCTGTGGAAGAAAGTTCTAGTGGTAAGTGAGCCCAGAGTCACACTTTTGTCTGTGTGTGTTTATAATCAAGAGGAAATGTTTATGTTCACTGAACTTTGCTTTGTAAAAGCCTCTTGCTGAGCTTGTAACAGAGAGTTAGACTTTCAGAAATGCTTCCTGCTAGATGGAGGATGGAAGTGAGATGATGTGACTGGGAGAAAATGTTCCCTTTCCCCTCAGTCTGTCTCCTACCAGGGGAGCTGTGGCAAGGAGAGGTACCCAGAGGGTGAGGTGTGTGCAGACATGCTGTGCTACTTCTGCTGCTCTCAGCTGGTGTGTTATGCTCTGGGCTGACACGGGATATTTTGGCTGTCACGAGGTATGGAAACAAAGGAATATCAGGGTATTGACCAGGAACTGGGGTGTGTGTCTCTGGATCCAGGTGAAGGGGAGCAGCCTGAGCTTCACGTGAGCTGGGATGGGTTGGAGGCAGTCATGCATATACATGAGTTGCTCTGCAACTGACGCACGGCAATCAAACGCAAACTCATTTATATTTTAAAATCCGGATTTTAATTGCCAGCCCACATTTATCTCTGTGTGTAGGCAGAAGGGAGAACTCTTCACCCAGCTGCTTTTGGATGCTGGCTTTGGGGAGTGAAAGAATTGCTGAGAGCTGCTTCCATCCAGGGCCAAGGGTCGCTTTGTGCAGAGTCTTGTATAAAAAGTCTCAAGCCTAAAGGGACTTGTGATCTTTCAGGAACCATATTACTTGGAGAATGCTCAAAAGCATAGGGAGTGTTCTCTTACTTGATGGCATGGCAGAGATTAGAAAGAAAAATCAGAACTACATAAAAAATACATCCGAATCCTTTGTCTGAATGAAGTTCAGCACTGCTGAGTGTGGCACAAACGAGGGTGGGTGATCTCTGTGATGTGGCTCATTAAGAAATGGTGATATCCTTACCTTGTCCTTTGCTTCCTAAAATCAGATTGGAAGGGAATTTTTATATAAGCTGGCAGAAGAGGAAGGACAGCTGAAGCTCAACACTGAGCAGTCCTGTCACTTGTGCTGGGACTGTGCTTTGCAGAAAGTCAGAAGCTCTCCTCACACAAGCACTCCTCTCTTCTTGATCAGCCACTGTCTTGCATGATGAAACAAATGAGTCTTTAAACCTACAAAGGAATGAAACAGCATTCATTTAGGCTTGTGAAGGGATGTTCAGCTGGGTAGTTTGATTTTTTTTGTTGTTCCATTCAAAACATTCCTTTGTCTTTGTGGGTAACCCAGGGATGGGGAAAAAAAGAGCTTTTTGTGCATTTTTTGCTATCCCAGGCAAATCTGGAACAAATATCAAAAGCAAACCAGGTGAGCAGAAATAAGGGACCTGCTTTCATACAGGGCCTGGCTAGAGGCACCTCCAGTAGATGAGGAAAAGAGATTTGCTATGCACCATTTTTAGTAAAATTGATCCTCCTTCTCCACAATGATCAAAGCGATCGAAGCTGGATGGGGAGATGCTATGAGTCTTGTTCACTCAGATTAATTCCACTCACCTAATTCCCTGGCAACACCATTTCATCCATATGGAAAATAATGCCTGGTAAAGCCCTCTGCAGTTATGTAACTCCACGAATTCGGATGATGGGAGCTAATTCCATATTTCCTATAACTTCTTTTTCATTGCCTTTGGCAGCCAACCAGCAAAGCAAACAAACTGTCCCCTGATTGATTTTCTAAGAATAAACCTATTATTCTGCCTCTGACTAAATCCACTTTAGTGCCCTGAGCTGTGAAGCCATCTAGAGGTAAAGGGGATATATTTCACACCGGGATGGATTTAGCTGGGGGTTGTAGGGCACCTTTTTTACACACAGCCAAAGCCTTTGCCTTGCTGCCAGCCCACAGCCAGGGGTTTCTGTCTGACTGCCCTGGGCAGTGCTGAGCTTCCTTTCTCCCCTTTGGTCTGGTGCTGTGCCAAGCTGTAAGGCAAGAATTTCATTCTGAGAGGATATATTTACACTTGTGAAAGAACTGTAGATTTTCCTCAACCTTACTCTTAGGAAATGGCTCCCAAGGGCTAATAACCTTGCAGTGAGCACCCGAAAATGGACTTTTTAGTCAAAGCCTAAACCACAACCTGGACTTTTCTCTCTAGCTTGTTGCTGGTATTTTGGTGAAGTATCTCAGCTGCCTCTTCCCATCCTGCTTCCCTCTCCCTGTTGGCTCCTGGCAAATTGATGTGGATCTGTTCAGCACCACAGGCAAGCCTCAGGGGGCAAGGGAAGATTAATTGAAGACTTAATTTCTTCTATTAGCATTTTATTAGCTAAGTGGAAGAGGCATGAGTCCCAGCTTATGTGCTACTGGAGGCCTCATGTTGGCCATGAATCACAGCTCCCAGCTGCCACAGTCTGGTTGCAGTCAGGTTAATTATGATGTTGTAGTAAATAGTCTTGCAGGCAAAGCCCATCCATTGCAGCCCTCTGCACGCAAGCTGCACAACTCACTTTCCATTACTTTCCTGACATAGGACAAAGATGAGAAAAAGGACCTCAAATAAAAGCAGGATGGGTTAAGGGTTTAGGAATATCGTTGTCTTCTGAGTTAGGAGATAGGAACAGGTCTGGAGAGTCCAAATCTCCAACAGGCAGCTGCTAGCTGGAGCCAAAGGAGCTGAACTTATTTGGTACAGCAAGTAAATCAAAGTTAGCAAGCAATCAGTACAAAGAAATCTACTTGCACAAAGTCTTAGAGGAAGGCTAGGTAATCCCGAGCCTTTTAGTAACCAGCAAAGGAGGAAACAGATTTTCCTTCTTGGTTTTGACAGCCTAACATGGAGCTTTTCTTGCTGCCTTGGCCCCCTGGAACCTCCTCCTGCCTTCTCTTGCATCCATTTGCTTATGTTTCCCATCAGCAGTGGCTGGGAAACCCTGACTTGAATTCAAATCCAGGAGGGAAGCAATGAGAACATACAGCCACCAACCCCGAGGAAAAGGAATGGGAAGAGAAATCCAGGCTGAGAGCTGCCTAAGGCTGTCTTGGAGATCTGGAGTAATTAGAGAGAACAGGAAACTTTATTCTTTAAAATGTCAGGCAGTGCTTATCTGAAATGCTTCCCAGCTAAGCAGAAATTACTGACTTTCAGGGAATGTGTTAAAGTCAGCACTCTTACCAATCTCTGTCTGCCTCAGTTTTACTGAGTTATCTGTTAATTTCCACTTTTCTGGATGTGTAGGGTCAGAATCACTCATTTATCCACAGACATCAGAAAAATGAAAATGTGTAAAAGAGAGAAAGGCCACAGTGTTCTATTGCCCTCCTCACTCAGGGATACATGATTCAAGGCAATGGTGAACTGAGTCTCAGACACTGAGCGAGCTGGGATGTGGTAAACCCACCAAAAATCTGCATCAAAAATTAATTTGGGCATTGCTTCTTCCTCTCAGTGTTCCCTGGAGTATATTCAAGAAACCTTCGACTTGGTCACAGGGGAGGAGGAGAGGATGTGGTATACATGCATCACGAATTGATTTGATTTTTCTTTAGCAAACGTTGAGGTGCCATCATTACACGAATGCCCACACACTGCTGTGTTCTGCCACGAGTGCACCTTTGGGACAATTTGTGTTCCCAGCACAGGCACTCAGAGAAAGTCACATTCCCTGCATTAACAAGACTGTGATTTTCAAACTTTCACGAAGAAATTTTGCATTTAGGATCCTTCATTTGTTTCCTTTCATGTGAGCAACCTGAGCACCTCTTGACTGGATTTGCACACACAGTGGTACTTTGTGGTTTGGCAGTGATTACTGTGTGAATCTGGCAATCTTGTCTCTGGCTAAGAGAATTTCAGAATTCCTAAATTCCTATCCTGTTGAATGGACGTGGCTGCTACAGGTCAGATGGAAGTTGTACCCAGATAGTAAGGTGAAGGTGCAGAACTGCACAGTGGCAGCACCAGAGCATCTTGTCGAGCAAGAGCCCTGTTTGGGCAGATCCTGCCAACACAGACATTTTGAGACAGTCTGAAAGACAGGCAAGAGATGAACCCAGGAGGGATGCACATGAGTACAGCAATGAGCAGGAATAAACAATGTTTTTCTGACAACTAAAAACTCTCAGGTAGTGTCTGGAGGAAAGTCAGTCTCACAGGAGCTTCCCCACTAAACCTTTTTCTTTGCTTGAAGCTGCTCCCAGCCCATAATCTTGCACCTTCACCCTTTCCAGCTCTGATGAAACACTGGTTCTGCACGTTGAAAACTTTTCTTCAGACACAGAGAGAGGACCTCAGCATGGGAGGATGATGAACAATTCTTTTTTTTGTTTCTTTGGCTGCATTATGGAGCACGAGGCACTGCTGCCAGGGCCACACAGCTCTCAGTACACAGCTATGGAAAAAGGTACCCCTGGCCCCCACCTATCAGGCTTACAGGAATCCTGGGTGAGCTGGCAGAGGGCAGAGAAAATGCCCTCTGGAGAACATTGCCAATGCCCCCGGTGTTCCCCAGGAACTGAGAGCTGCTCTGTGTCTCTGATCTGGCAGGGAGTGAGTGCTGGGGATTCTCCCCAGGACCCTCCCTCTCAGTTCCAGCTTTACACAACAGAACAAATGTGCTGCCTCTGCCTTGTTGCGTGGTGTGAAGTGATAGCAGCTCTGGAGAGAATAAACACTTCAAAAATAGACTGTTGAGAGGACCCTGGGGAGAGGCAGCAAGCTTCATAAAGACAAACTTAATGATCTGGAAACTGGCAGAAAGGCAAGTCCATGCCAAGCTACTGTTAAAATAATTTCAAGTAAACAAGGTCTCTGCATCCGAGGGATAAAAAGTCCCATGCAGAGATCCTGCCTTGCTCTGTTTTGCAGCAGGAACTTGAGAAGGTTTTTTTTTACCTTTTTGCACAGAAGTTTAACTTTTCCCTGAAGCTTCAGTAGCTGTGGGCATGGGAACAATCAATTTGTTTTCTCTTGGAAACCACTGTCACCTCCTCTCTCACCTTATTTCTCTTCTCTTATTGGTCTTCTCAGTACTTTTCTGCTTTATGTGGCTAATAACTTTTGGAATGTTATTTGTCCTTAAGTACTTTTAATTCTTCCTCTGCAGGAGTATAATCAGTCATTATTAGCAGCAATTTGACTCTAATCTTAAAGCTCTTATTTGTGCTTAATCCTAACCATGCTAAATATTAATTTGGCATTTAATTCCCCAGGTATCCGACAATATTGTGGTGGTGTTATTATTATTATTATTACACAGTGAAAAACTGGCACTGTTGTAATTATAGCCTCATTTATTTACCATGATTTCTGGTGATGGAAAGAGCAAAGGGCTGAGGGTACACAGCACCAGGAGCTGGTGGGAGTGAACTTCTATCCCTGCTTTCCTTTTGTCTCTTTTGCTCTCTTTCAAACCATCACATAAATTGTTAGATCTGTATTCTGATTTAATATCTATGATCACAATTTGTGTGAAAATATCAATCCAAACTCCTGCTGGTTTTCTTTTTCCTCCACCATCCTTCAAAAATAATAATTAAAAAAAAATAATAATTAAAAAAGCAACCAAAAGGCCCCACAGCAAACCTGCTAAGCTTCCAAACACGAAGGAGCAATTTATCAGGCACTGAAAATCTCACCAATAGAGAAGTGACAAAGCCCCTGCAATAAATTTCATGGTAGCAGCAATTTAACAGGAATGCCATTATTAACAAGGAATTATCTGATGTGATCGATACAGCTATTTTACAAATGAAACTTAAGAAGCCCTTAATAACTGGTGAGGGAGCTGGTATCAACAAGCTACTGCAGGCTACATTCATAAGTGAGAAATGCTATGATTTGCCCTGGAATGAGAGGCTAAGGAGCTCTTTCTGATGCAGTGATGCTCTGAAGATGTGATGGTGTTTTGCCCCTCTCTGCTGTGCAGGACAGCCCTTGCTTTGCTGAATCCATTCCCTGCTGTTGCTCTAATGGGAGCATCAATAGTCTTTCCTTCTCCAGATACATTTTGTGAGAGATGAGAATCACTGTGACCTCTCAAGTATAAACACTGAGCACAGAGGGTGAGGAGACCTCTCAGTGACTGCTCTTGATTTATTATTTAGCACTCACTGTGCAAAACATGGCTATTTGTCACAGCCTCTTCCTTCTTTTTGCTCCATCATCATCTCTGATGTGAGTTACAAGGAGACTTGGCCAGGAGGGCAGTGTTAACCCTGGGCAATGAGCAGCAGTGCAGATTGATCCCCAGGGCCCTTTTGGGAGCTGCTGGTCCATGCCTGACCCTCAGCCAACTGCTCTTTGCCAGAGTGTCTCTGATGCTCCAGCAAGATGCTAAAATACTTGGGGAAGATCTGACAATCGTGTAACCTTGCTGGTGTTTTCATTGCCGTAACAATGGAAATTGAGGCAGGGGATGTACATGGGGATTTTCATATTTATTTTTACAGTGAAACCTGTGCTTTCTACCTGAGGCTGAGAGAGAGGAGCCAAGACACACAGAACCTCTGCAGCTGAGAGCCTGATGAAACACTGGTGAATGGACCTCTCTTCCTCCAGTTAAGACAGGAGGGGCATCAGTGCCATTTTGATCATTCCCAGTCTGCTGACTTGCTCTTGGGGGCTTAAAGGAGTTAAAATCAAGAGAGGCAGCAAAATGTTTGTGTGGGTTATTACCCACGAGGATGGTAGCAGTGTAGGGGCTTAGGTGTACACAGAAAGGTTTAAATCCCTTAGGGTCTGGCAGTGCCCTCTGCACACGAAACATTCCTGCTGCCAGAGGTGAATGTGCAGTCCCTGAGCCAGGTGTCCTGCCAGCAGTGTGACACACGGAGTCTGTGTGAGGTGACACGTGTGCACAGAAAGGCAGAGGTCATGCCAGAGGTAGAGCTGCAGAGCTGGGCACAGATGGAAGCCAGCAGGGAGCTCACAAGCATCAGCTCCCTTTGTATGAATTATTATATAGTCTTTGTTATCTGATTATATGGTAGGGTATATCTTAAGCAGAGAAGAAAAAGACCTCATTCCTAGCACTGTCTAAATTTTGAATGTGTAACTTTGAAAGCTTAATCATATTCTTTTCACAATGCCTTCTGGTTTATATATATATTGGGGTTTGTTGCTTTTGTGTATTCGCTCATTTCGCTGTCAGTTTAAGCTTAGTATTATTAAAATTGCTCTGGTTTGCTCTATTTAAAATTCTCCAGTTACAGTATTTTTTGGCAAGAAGTGCTAAGTCAATTTCTTTCTCCTATTTTTTATTTGTCTTTAATGACTCATTAGATTAGCACCTTTGGAATTGCCAGCAGGAAGTAATAAGCCTGCGATCAGGAGAAGTCTTGCAGGAGGCAGTGGAAGAAGATCTGCAGGTTCAGGGCTGTGCATGGGACCTCTGGATGGGGGAGCCTGTCTTTACCTGGGACATAAACACACTCGAGAGATGTGTGAGAGAGCAGTGCTCCTGAGGAGATGTCACAGTAGTGGGGTCAAGGCAGCATCCCCCAGCCTTGCTCCTAGCACTGGGAGGGCCAAAGGCAGAATTCCCTTTGCAAGGTGAAAGGGATAAAATCATCACTAAAGCTCCCCCCGTCTGTTCCAGGGGATCTGTGTGTTATTGGCAGGACATAATGGAGCAGATTTGCCTTGTGAAGGGAAGCCAGGCAGGAGAGAGCAGCTATTGCC
Source organism: Florisuga fusca (assembly GCA_038090715.1). NCBI lineage: Eukaryota > Metazoa > Chordata > Aves > Apodiformes > Trochilidae > Florisuga > Florisuga fusca. The sequence continues at coordinate 16,147,181 of JAAWXA010000020.1, forward strand.
TGCTGGTGGTGGGGCTGCTAGGATGCTCAGTGCCCTCAGCTGGGGCAGGGGCTGGTCCAGGGCCCTATAAAAGGCCTCGGGGAAGGAGTTGTTCTCTTCCAGGCACAGGCAGAGGTGAGTGCAATGGGGGTGTGGGCTCTGGAGGGCTGTTATGGGGTCCTGAGTTCCTCACGTGCTGGTCCTCAGCTCGATCCAAGGGGGACAGGCTGGGGACCAGCAGTGTCCCTGCTGCCCTGCACTGTGGCAGGGAGCCCTTGGGAGCTCTGGGCTGGGGGTCAGCCCCAGCCATGGTGGGAATGTGCTCAACAGCTGTAACAGGTGCTAAAAGGAAAAGAAAGGCAATAGGTGAATTATTAACAGAGAAATAGCTTCATTCAGGAGGTAAAACTGGCTCTGCACAAATACATAGTTGTACTTGCTGTGGTTTTGGCCTTCTGGCAATGACTGTTTCCAAAGGGTGAAAATAACAGTGTTCTTGTAACAGCAGCTGCTAGACCTTTCCAGGGGGTGCCTGAGACAATAACCAGCTTTGGTCTGTGGAAAACATGATAAGTGTCAAAAGTTTTTGTTCGTTGCCTCCCTTTAATTTCACAAATGTTAACAAATCTTGCTGGAGTGAAAAGGAAGGGGGAAAAGCTGCTTATGGCTAAAAGCAGCTCCGAACTGTGGTGGTGAAACCTGGTTGAGCATGAAATAAAACATCAAAGCTGACTCTGGAGCAGTTATGTTGTGGTGGCAAAGGGAAAGGGATACCTGAAATTCACCTCTGCAGCTGCACATTCCTGCAGGAAAGAGCAGCTCCCAAAAGTATTTTTAAGTGCAGAAAAAGGCCTTTTTTTTTTTTTTTTTCCCCCTTCTTTGCCTGCGAGCAAGGGGCTGATTCATGATCTCGCAGATGACAGAAGCAAAATTTTCTCTGGCGTTGGGGAAAATGATGTTTTCTTCTTGCATGTGCAAACCATCTCTTTGTAACGCTGGGGAATTCCGTAAGGAAAACGATTTTAGGTTGAAACAACAGCAGATTGACTCCAGTGCTTGTGTCAGGGCTGAGCTATTGGCAAGATGCTTCGCAGAACTTGGCGAGTGAGTTAAATACGCGAGCGGTGGCAGCTGAGCCAGGGGAGGAAACCCCCCCCGTCCCTTTTCTGGGTGTCGGAACCAGCATCAGCTGCGTCTGTGAAGGTGTCACAATACCGAATACCCCCCGTGAGGGCTCGTCCTTGTTTTAGCTGAAAGGCTAGGGAGCTGGAGGCGATAAATTCCGTAGGGAAGGAAGATGCTGCGCTGGGGTCTCTGTGTGTTTGCAGCAGGAAAATCCGTTCCGGGCGGTGCTGCCGTTTGAAGGCTTTGCCCCCCAGCCCGGTTCATTAGCGCTTAATGATAATCAGCATCACCAGGCGCTGGTGATTCCCGAGGGAGTTTTACTGAGCCCCATCCCTGATCGCCGGGTGTTGGCTGTGACACCCCCGCAGCGCAGCCAGGGGGACAGCGGGTGGTGGCACCGGCTCGGGGTGGGGGTGGCCGGGGTAGATGGGAATTTTTGTCTCAAAAATAGAAAATACCTGGGTTGTTGGGACTTTGCTAAAACGGGTGTGAATTTTTGGCTGGTGCGACCGCCAAGGTGGCAAAATCTCGGGTGTCAAGCCGAGCGCTCTGCTGGCACTGACTAAAGCTCTGCTCTGCCACAAAGGGTTACTCAATCGAGCAGAATTTAGTAATGCCCCTGGGCTCCCATTTAGGATAATTTGTTCCTTTGTTATGTCAACCAAACAGCAGAAAAAAAGAGGGAAATTGTCGATGCTTACAGATGTAGTTTGCTTTCCTCCTTAGCTCAATTCTCTTCAGAACAATTATATAATAATTATTTGTTAATAATAAAACCCGCCAGAGTTGTTTTTTATAATTGTGTTATCATTACCGATACTTGTGGAAAATGTCAAATATCCATTGTGGAAATATTAGCAATTACATGAGGTGATGCACTCCCTTTCCTCATTAGAAAGTGGTGTGAGGAAAGGCTGAGGAATAATGTGCTATAGTCCTCTCAATAAACCCTGGATATTTTGCTTTTCCTACCGAATGCCGTCCCTTGTGTATGTAGCATCCAAAACGCGAGATTTGTCCTTTCTGTCAGACACCCTGATGTAGTCTTGGTTAATTGGATCTCAAATGGCTTCAAGAAGCAAAACTCCAATCTTGACTGACCGTGGAAAATGGGTGAACTTGGAAAGGTTGGAAGATATTTTTCATCTGGCATTCATGCAGTTATTTTAAAATTAACTGTTACCTGTGCTGAGCATCCCTCTCTGGCTGGTAGCTCAGGCTGGGGGAGAGTGAGTCTGAAACTCTGATTACTAGTAAGGCTCTAACTTTAGTCCATGTGCAAAGCTTTATGAACAAATATCTCCGAGTGAAACAAACGCTCTAATACTCCATGGTGGAAACAGGGTGGAACTAATAGCCCGGTTTTCCACACGTGTGCTACTTTTATGCCACAATAAGTGTGGTTTGCTGAGGGGGTGATGGGGTCTGGGCTGCGGTGATGGTGGTGGTGGTGCGGGCAGATGTGTGCGAAGATAAGCAGCGGCTCGTGGTGATGGAGATAAAGATGCAGCCCCGGGTGGGTGTGTGGGGGGAATGTTTCGATCCCCAGGCGCTTCTGACAGTGATGAACACGTTGTGTCGGGGTAGGGAGGGGGGGGAGAGGGAAGTTGCTCATTGTTTATCCAGGGCTGAAGTTTAATGCTAATATTTACCCATCTGCATCTTGACTATTCCTACCTTTATTAATGAGGCACTCTAGCACTTCCTAAGTGAACCCCCCCCCCCCC